>CM075982.1:14202641-14488203 GCA_038087875.1 Malacoraja senta
TGACCTGAAATGTCACCTATTCCTTTTCTCCAGAGATGATGTCTGACCCTTGGAAATTTTATAAGTTTTACAGACTTGCACTCCTTGGAAGAGCAGGAGTGGGCTTCAAATATTCCAATGAGAGTCATAGACAATACATTTGAATGCAGATGATTTGACCTTTGGACCTGAATCCATGGTAAGCATGAAACTCAACATTGAGGACATTCATTCATAGAAAATGAAATGGTGCTTTACAAAAAGGAACATGAGATTTTACAAACCTAGGCTTTTAAAATATATTGGGTGTATCGTTCTGTATTTTGCCAAAAGATGGTAACTCATAGTGATGTTGGGTGGTGTCTCCATTGACTTTATTTGCATTTCAAAGGTCATGAGAGGGGAGTTCACAACTGTTCTTACTTGGCATCTAAATACAACTAGCAGGTAGTTGTGTAATTCTATGTACAAATATTGGTCATCTTAATTTAAGGAAGGATATCAATGCATCGGTAGCAGTTCAGACAAGATTCACTGGACTGATGACCATTTTGCCTCATGTAGAAGAAAAATAAAAATCTCCAGATACTTAATTATGGTTGGAAATAAATAAGGTAATGAAAGGGTGTGCAGATGTGGCAATTGGCATCTTTTATTGACCAGCTGCATAGAAGATCATGAGAATCTTGCAAAAGAAACGTTTTCTCGTCTGGCCGAAGTCTTCTTTGAAATAGATAATACTCTTGGAAAATGAGATGGAATAATGTCAGGATGCCCTTGTATTATGTTTGACTTGTATTAACCATCTGTTGTTGAATAAGGTTAACATAAACAAAAAGTATATTATGACAAATTGAATAATTAATAACCATGTAGTAGATAGCATTAACAGGAAAACATCTAGTCAAGGACGAAGTATATTTTCATATAATTGTATCTAATCGGAAAAAAGTTGATTACTGCACTTTATAAATATCAGCTAATTCTGCTGCAAAGACAGAGAACTGGTGAGCAGTCGACTGCTACCATCTCTCCATGATATCATGCAATAAAGCCTCTTGAAGCGAAACTCAAAGTCTCAATTTTTCCTTTAAGATAATTTCCTCAACACCTCATGAGGGAAGATTGGACTGGTAGGAAGATTGGACAGGTATGACGTATCCATTGGAGTTTAGAAAAGTGAGAGAAAACTTGATTGAAACATATAATTCTGAAGGATCTTGAAAGGTTGAATGAGGAGAGGATATTTCCTTTCTTGGGAAAAGCTAGAATAGATTCATAGTTTATAAACAAGGATGAAATAAAATATTTTCCTTTGAAAAGCGCGTGAATCTTTGGAACTCTGCTCCTCAGAGGTAGGGAGAAGCGTGTCTTTGAATATTTTTAAGGTCGCGGCAAGTAGATTCTTGATATGTAAAGGAGGTGATGGGAATGTGTTGAGGGGTTACAATCAGATCAGCCATGATCTGATTAGAGGAGTAGGCTTCAGAGCTGAATGGCTTAATCCTGTACATATCTTGCAAGATATCCAGGATGGGGACACCAACAAAGATGAGGATGAGCTCAATTCTAATGTTGCAACCATGAACCTGGTTAAATCACTACTGAGCAATGATCAAACCTGGAATTGACTTATTCTGTCTGACTGAATAGCAAACATTCTATTCATTTATCAATTTGATAAGGAGTTCAAAGACAAAGACAAAGAGGCAAGAGTAATGGGAATTCTGCTAATAGACTCTATGCAATCAGTTTCACTCCACCTACGCATCAGACCAAAAGGCAATCACCATCTGCTTATATCTCCCGCATCTCCTGCATTATTTGCCTGACATCCATCTTTGGAACAGCAATTGAGTTTCACTCCTACCATCTACACCAGTGCAGAACAACCTGGGAACTCGGCTTTTGATCCACCTATTGCAAGGTGAAAACCTGATTACATTGGAGGTGTCTGAATCTAGGTACTCGCAAGACACAAAACCTGCTGCGGTAAAATAGAAAACGGCATGTACGCGGTAATTCAGAAATGCAAATGTTCTTAAAGGTCTGAGGGTGCTTGTCTCGTCTTTTGCATATGGGGATGGGGAAGGGGTAAATATTGAATTGGTCCACATTGAATTGCACACCAGTCCAAGAGGTAAAACTTACATTTTGTATTATTAACATTAGTGCACGGCATAGGATTGTTTCAACTCTACCAAATAAAAGCTGGTCTATTCAACAGAGTACAACATAAGAGGTACCAGAAGATCCTTGTGAGGAATGTGACATTTGGAGATAATGGACCTGCTCAAGGCATTACCATGAGCTTAGCTGGACAAAGGGACACTTTAAGCACAAGACCATCAGCATACTCCAACCTTAAGTATGCATCCGTGAGCACAAGATGATCATACAGGCATGGTGATGTCAAAGCAGGTGATCATGCACCTTCTCATCTTGGATTAATCCAGACATGATAGCTGAAAGCCTGCTTATTTGTGAAATTGTTTTACTTCACCCTAAATGAGTAAATAAAGATTACAGTTTGTATAACTGAGCCACACCAGTGAGGTGTAAGGCATTCTCTCCTCCGCCTTGAGGTAAAAGATTGATTGAATAAATATATTTCTGTTTGACCTGAGGACAGACAGAATGGTTCTTTTACACCACAATAAAATCATGACTAGAATCTGTGACCTGAAAACAGACTGGGGAAGACTGACTGTTAAGAGGGCATCAGGTTAGATGAGCATCAGCAATAGCTCAGAAAATGTTATCTTATCTATATATTACAAAAACTCTCATCTTGTTGGTTTGTTTGTTTTTATGTGTGTAGCGTGTTTCCGAAACTCCGCCAAAACAGTACACGATAGTGCTACAATTTTTGGCCCACCTTACTCACCATTGTCATGCGATGTAAATGAAACAAGTTTTGTTCAGATTGATGTTATATTTTACGTAATTGACATTTAAAATTTAAATTAACTTAAAACAGCACCCCCCCATATGCGCAGTTGGGGGAGTGTTCCTGTGCGCATCACAACAGGGATCTCTGGCGTCAAAACGGAGGCCCCTCAGCCGCTCCTGCACAGTTGGGGCCTTTGCAGATTTTCAGATCGTCATTTTTTTTTCTCTTTTAGCCTGTACTTGCCTGGCCTCACAACGGGGACCCAACGGCTCCACGGGTAACTTTCGTTCCATTTTACGAATGCCTGCATGGGTCCTCTTTTCACTTTATTAACTTTAACTTAATTTCTGCGTCAACGGCACAACTTTGAACGCAGTTCAGTGGAATATTGCATTGGGAGAACGGAACCCAATGGGTCCGCACTTGGTCTAGTTAAATATAAGAATCTGATTTTTGCCTTTGGTTTTGAATAAAACCCAATCAATTTTTGAAGTTAACATGTTTAAATGGAACTAGCACGCATGACTATTAGTCAATCTTTAAAAAACAATTAAGGGAACCCTGTCACAATGGAATGGAGCCATCCCTCAGCTTAACTGTATATTGAATATGAATAAACAGGCTTCCAGGTTACATGCCCCACTAGCTATTCATAATTGCACCATTCACACACCACAGCCTGTCCCCCTTCACCAATCCATGTTCCCCGATTTGCGGCCCCCAAAAGCCAAGATAATTTACCATATGCTGAGATTAGAAGCTCTCAGATTTCCATACTGCAGTCTGTGGCCCCAACCATTCCATTATAATAAGCACTGAGGCCCAACAAATGCAGTGCCTCTTGTCACACTGTTCACATACAGGAGTGAACTCTGCCTTCACTCAGTTTATGCACTCATGTCATTGTTTGTAACCACACCATAGTGTGCAGCCGTTCAATAATATAAGACTCAACCCTTCTTTGGAAACATAACTAGAGTAACATGAAAGCACACTGCAGTCCATTGAGGAAACAGCAAAGAGAATTAACCATGATATGAGTTATTGTGTTGAAAGGAGGAAGCTAAAAATTTAGGGAGTAACCGCAACTTCCTAAAATTCTGTGGACTCTAACAAAAACTAATGGAACATTATACTTACACACAAAATGAAATACTTTCAAATGCAACCATGAAGTGATTGATACATATTCACATGTCCCAATGTTCCTGTTCACTTCCGAGAATACATTCCATTCAGTTTCTGTGCTGCCTCTCTGATTTACAGTCTGCTCCATCAATTATTCTCATTTTATACAGAAAGAATGAAAGGGTTCGGTTTCAGGCTTTATTCATTCACAGACATGTTTGTTAAGAGATTATTCTGCTTTGTGTAACATCTTCCTTGCATGAAGCTCCATTATTATTTCATAAGAGCACATACCTTTGTCATTAACTGTTCAGTTATAATAACTCCAAGATCACGTTGTTCACCAAATTTAATTCTCAATTAACATTGATCTTTAGATATAATATTAATGAGTCTTTCCATGATTGATTGGAACATGCCAACATTTAACTGCTTTATTCTTGAATATTAAGAATGAATTGCTAAGTCTACACAAAAGCTTCAAATATTATTATCTTACTTGAACTATTAGTTCATCCCCCTGACTATGAGGATTTTGAATCATTATCAAAATTGATTGTAAAGTGAGGCCATCAAGTCCTGGATTGTGTTTTATTCTGACTGAAGTGTACGTGGAATTATTCTGTTGTCTTGCTTGGGTGTCAGATGTGCTTTGGGCAATGTTGTGGAAGGAACCATTGTACAAAGGATCCATGTGCAGCATGAGAGTGCGTACCGAATTAAGATAAACATGCTCTGTTGACCTACGATCCAGATCTCATTAACAACTGCATCACTCAGTCAGTTGCAAGTTCAGGTCCTACTCTCAAAGCCTTGCTTTCATTATGTTATGCTGACTTTTTAATGCCAAACTAACAGAGTCTGTCTTCAGAGGTGATCTTAAACCAATAATGCCTTATCTGCTTCTCAAGTGGATTTTTAAAATTCCCCTTAAATTATTTAAGGAAGATTAGAGCAGTTCACCCAAGTGGGAAGGATGGCAAATATTCCCCAAACAACATCATGGAGTCAGAACACCTGTTTGTCATGTAGAACCTGCATTCAAGCTGCAGAAGTGACCTGATATTCCTGTTGCCTTTCACATTCTCCACCTCACTCCCACTCTGACCTATCACTGACCTGTGGCCTCTACACTATTACAATGAGTTCCATGCAACGTGAGGAACACACCTCATCTTCCAACCGGACATGGTGGACATTGCAGGTATTTAATGTTCCAGCAGTAGATAGTTCAATTTCTCTGTTTCTATCAGAATGTCCATTGCTGATGCAAGCCATCCATCATTGACGTATCATAGTTTTCCTCCCTCTATTAGTACCGCCTGACCTGCCGGACATGTTTCTATAACCCTGTTATTAGCAACAACTAACACAGACAAAGAAGTGTAACCACCTTCTAACAACTCCCTGTAACCTATTTCACTGGCCTCTCCCTATCACGGATATCCCCTTCGTCCTATCCATCCCACCACATCTTCTCTGCAACTTAAAACTAATTTACTTCATTCTCTTTCCAGTTCTAATGAAGAGCCCAGACCAGAAAAGCTAACTCTGTTTCTCTTCCGACAGATGCTGCCTGACCTGGTGAGCATTACCAGCATTTGTTTTTATTCTCTTATTGTTATTAATTTGACCTTGTTATACTCAAAATGGCTGGAA
Organism: Malacoraja senta; assembly: GCA_038087875.1. Classification (NCBI taxonomy): domain Eukaryota; kingdom Metazoa; phylum Chordata; class Chondrichthyes; order Rajiformes; family Rajidae; genus Malacoraja; species Malacoraja senta. Next base: position 14,208,301 of record CM075982.1, read on the forward strand.
TCACATTTCCTACTTTGCAGCAGTAACTACATTCCAGGGGAGCTTCATTGGTTACAGATGTGCTTTTGGCATCTTATGATAATGAAGAGTGCTATACAAATGCACGTCCTAATGTGCTGGTTTCTGTGCTGCAAACTGCCGTGGAGATGATCTAACACTCACAATGCATAGGATGGATTTGGGTAGTGAGTATTATCCTTGTGGTCAGGTATTTACTCTATTAGCCTAATACTCAGCATAATAGACCACAGACTTTGCAGTCTATCCTCAAGCAGTCAATGGGTAATTTTCACAGGGCACGTGTTATATTGTCAGTAGGAATGGTGTATAGTTTAATATGCTTCTTGTATGATGGTGGCTTTCAGAGATTGTGCTATAAATAACTAGTGCTCTCTTTTTGCTTCTCACCAACTTGATGCATGTTAAATCGAGAAAGCTCAATGCTTCACTGGGGAATTGACTGATACAGACCATAAAGATCCGCGATTGATTCTCAGCATGCGATGCATCTTAATTCAGCTGGAAGTAGAGACAATATATGATCATCAGTATATAGAGTCAGTATATGATCAGTCTGAAGAAGGGTCTCGACCCGAAACGTCACCCATTCCTTCTCTCCAGAGATGCTGCCTGTCCCATTGAGTTACTCCAGCATTTTGTGTCTATCTTCAGTTTAAACAAGCACCTGCAGTTCCTTCTTACACAGTAGAGTCAGTATAGTTGACCTCATTGTTCCTGGGCCTGAGAATGGCAAAGTTCTCACTGTCAATCAGAATACAATGCACATGTAGAAACAAATAATGTAGAAGGAATATGGAGGTCTGAACAAGGGTCTCGACCCAAAACGTAACCTATCCATGTTCTCTAGATATGCTGCCTGACCTGGCCTTGACAAGACCTTCCTTTCTCTGCCCATCCCACTGTTTCTTGAGCAGACCTACTTAAATTATTGCAGTCCACCTGTTGAATGTATACCCACAAAGCTGCTGAGTTGGGGTTTCAAGCATTTTGTCTCAGAGGTAATGATGGGACAATGGATCTTTTCCAAGTTAGGGAGATGAATGGCATGAAGGCAATCCTACTGCCTCTGTCCTTCTTCTTGGGAAATACCATCAGAACTAGCCAGAACAGTAACAACAGTAGATTGTGTATCTAGCATACATTGTAGCTGCTATAGTCGTGAGACAGAGAAAATGAATGTTCAGATCCCACTTGTGTTGAGTTTACAACACAACAGGATGAACCTTAAATTCTCCAATTTGAAATAAAATAGCCCCCTACCCCACCCCTCCTTCCTGCATCCCCAACACCCCTCACCCCCACCCATTTCTCCAACCCCTACAGTCATCCTGTTCCTTTCCCTTCCTTATACACTCATCTCACATCCATGAGATAGAGCTTTTAAAGATAGTTAGATAGAGCTCTTAAAGATAGGAGTTAGATAGAGCTCTTAAAGATAGCGGAGTCAGGGCATATGGGGAGAAGGCAGGAGCGGGGTACTGATTGTAGATGATCAGCCATGATCACAGTGAATGGCGGTGCTGGCTCAAGGGGCCGAATGGCCTACTCCTGCACATATTGTCTATTGTCTATTGAAACCCCCATTTCCCAGTTACCTGCCCTCTTCTTGCTTCCTTGTCATTTTCCATCTATATTCCTTGCCCTGGCTTTACATTTCACTCCTCTTCTCTCCTTATCTGACACCCTTTTGACCCCTTTTCATCTCTCATCCTAGTAGCTTCTTCAACCATCTGCCAACCAAACCCCCTATCACTTGCCAGACTTTATCCCGCCCCCACTTTTCCAACTTTCTCTTCCCCCCACTACAATCAGTCAAAAGGAGTGTCCCAACCCAAACGATCACCTGTCCATTCCCTCCACAGATGCTGCCTGAGCTGCTGAGTTCCTCCAACATTTTGTTGTTTACTCAGGATTTCCGCATTTGAAGTTCCTTGTGTCTCCATATTCCTTCAGTAATGTCCTATGATGGGTTCATTGGCCTTCAGCTCCTTCCTTTGTGCAACGTGCAATCCCCCCATTGTTTTTTTTTACTTGTTTCACTTTAACTCTAAAACTCCTTGTTGCCATACTCAATCAAATGTTATCACAATGTCAAGTGCAGTCGTTCTCAAATCAGCTCTAAAATTCAGCTCTTTACTACTTATTTAGACCAAGACCACAATAGGAACTGCAGCTGAACAGGTAAGCATTGGTGAACTAAAATGGAATATATATTACCTGTGCAAGGAGAGATAGAATTAACATTTCAGGTCAGAACTGCGAATGCTATTTCTTGATGTGGTGAGAAAGCATTGCTGTGAAGACAGGGAGATCTCTCCTGGGTTTATAAACTCCATTGAGTAAGGATGGAGTAGGGAGGACCTCAGCCACTTCTACAGCTGCATTTTGGTTTGTCCCCCCCCACCCCCCTCAACCTCATTAAGAATGATTGGATAATACACCCAACCAGCAGGCATGATGACTAAATACATGTTGAATATCCCATAGAGCATTCATGTTTAGTTTAGTTTACTTTACTTTAGTTTACAGATACACAGCAGAAACAGGCCCATCGGCCACCAAGTCCACGCCGCCCAGCGACTACTTCAATCCTACACACTAGGGGAAATTTACAATCTTTATCGAGGCTAAACCTAAAAACCTGTACGTCTTTCAAGTCTTAGGAGGAAACTGGAGCACCTGGGGAAAACCCACACAGTCACAGGGAGAACGTACAAACTCCGTACAGACAGTACCCATAGTCAGTCTCTGGCACTGTAAGGCAGCAACTCTACCGCTACAGCTCTGTGCTGCCCCTCAAAGCACCTTCTAGATAGAGGCAAAAGATGATGTGAAAGGACTGAACAGTTTGGGAGATGAAGATGCTGATCTATAAATATCTATTCATTGGAATTCCATTTCAATTACATGTAATCAAATAATACAGGTATAAAACTGACTGCAGTCTTCTTGACTGGTTTTGAAATGACTTTCTATTAAGCTCAAATATTAAATAAATCTTCCACATTAGGTGAAATTCTTTTTGACAGCCAAGATGCTGCTCATGTTAATTCAAATTAAGTCCCAAATCTAGTCTAAAATTGAGAAATGTGCAGAGGAGGAGACAAATGCACAAGCATTCAGACCACATGGATTGTGATGGGGAGCACGGTGAACAGTGGAAACACAAACACTCACTGACTACGAATATCATGATGGGGGATCAAAGTGAATGGTACACTGTCTCCGGTATAGTGTAGCGAGGGGATACAGGAGTGAGGGCGGTGAATTGCGCACCATTACACATACACACACAAACACTCAGACATGGGAGAGGACAATTAATTGTGTGCACATACACACATACACAATCATAACCACACACACACACATACACACATACACACATACACATATACACACATACACATACACACACACGTAAACATATACATATGCCCACATACACACACACACACACACACATACACATACACACGCACACATACACATACACACACATAAACATACACATATACCCACATACACATGCACACACATAAACATACACATATACCCACATACACATGCACACACATACACACACAAATACAAATACACATTCACACACACTTACAAACACGCACATAAACATACACATATACCCACATACATATGCACACATAAACATATACATATGCCCACATACACACACACACACACACATACACATACACACACATAAACATATACATATGCCCACATACACACACACACATACACATACACACACATAAACATATACATATGCCCACATACACACACACACACATACACACACATGCACATACACACAGTACTTATTTGTCCACCAATATTCACATCTGAGTATGAAAGGACTGCAATGCTTTGACCTATTTCTTGTTGCATCCATTGCTTAGCATACATGATGTTCTGTGTGTTGGCTTCATTAGGCTGAAGTGTCATTTTTTTGGTACATCTGCTGCTCTTCCTAGTATGCTGTCTTATGCTCTTTATTGAATGAAGGTGGCTTCCTGGTGGTTGGCAGAGTGAAGGATATGGCAGGGCATGCTTCTGCAGGTTGGGCTGAAATCCAATCTGCTGCTGCACCTCATGCTTCACATTACCCCATGAATGCCCTGGGAGATGTGTTCTAAATCTTGTGTCACACAACATGATGGAGGGTAGAGAGCGTGTCATGTCTGGAGAAGGGCCTCAACCCGAAACATCACCTATTCCTTTTCTCCAGAGATGCTGTCTGACCTGCTGAGTTACTCCAGCTTTTTGTGTCTATCTTCAGTATGGAGAGTGTCCTCTATTTGAGGGTGACGTCATCTCCGCAGGACTGTGGTGTGGTCACCTTTACCAATGCTGTCATGAGTTTTTTGAGGATAAGGGTGAGGATGAATCCTGAAATTTGTTTCTCAGACTACCCACTGCAGACTTGGTCTAGCATTGATTTTCTCCCAGCCTCAGGCAGTAGTCATGTTGGATTCCTAGAGTATACTCCTGGAGAAACCTTGCTTCTCCAAAGTGGTGTGAACATAGAGGAATAGAAAAATTGAGCATAAAACATAGTAAAGTACAGCACAGCAATGGGACTTTTAGCCCATAATGTCTGTGCTGACCGTGATGTCAAGATAAACTAATCTCATCTGCCTGTAGTGTTAAAGAAGGAACTGCAGATGCTGGAAAATCGAAGGTACACAAAAATGCTGGAGAAACTCAGCGGGTGCAGCAGCATCTATGGAGCGAAGGAAATAGGTAACGTTTCGGGCCGAAACCCTTCTCATCTGCCTGTATATGATTCATAGCCCTTAATTCCCTAGATATCTAAAAGCATATTAAAAACTAGTATCACATCTGCCTCCTCCACCACTCCTGGCATCGCATTCCAGACACCCACTCCTCTCTGTAAAAAAACTTGTCCCGCTCATCTATTTTAAACTTTGCCCCTCTCACCTTAAAGCTACACCTTCTTGTCTTTGACATTTCCACCCTGGAAAGAAAGGTTCTTTCCTATCTACGTCTCTTTTATCTATGTCCACCCTATCTATGCCTCTTTTATCGTGCCCATGTTAGGGACTGAATCCATGACACGGGGATCTCACAATATCTGAAAGGAATGACTGTTCACCATTGTGTAACAACTTTAGCGGTTGTGGTGAAGTCTGAGAAGTCAGCTGTCATAGGTCAGGTGTGACTAGTCTGTGGGACAGCGCAACAGATTGAGAATATGTTCACGTACTCATCAAGAGAAGCTTCCTGTATCATAGATCCGTTTATGTCTGATTCTAGGGCCAAGATCAATGGTGGGTGGTCTTGCTAGATTTATTCTTATTGCAGTGCATTGTCCCGTCTCTACCATCGGACCAGAGCAGAAGATAGCAGATTTTTTTTTGTTTTGCAGATACAGGACGGGAACAGGCACTTCGGCCCACCGAGTCCGCACTGGCCAGCAATCCCCGCACATTAACACTATCCTATACACACTCGGGACAATATATAATTTTACCAAGCCAATTAACCTACAAACCTGTACGTCTTTGGAGTGTGGGAGGAAACCGGAGCTCTTGGAGAAAACCCACACAGGTCACAGGGAAAATGTACAAACTCCATACAGACAAGCACCCAGAATCGAACCCAGGTCTCTGGTGCTGTAAAGCAGCAATTCTACCGCTTCACCACCGTGCTGCCCCTATTTTCTTCCCCACTGGTCATAAGTGAAGCATATGAGTTTTTATGGCAAGGAACCAGTTTTAGGCCCACCATTACTGATCCTATCTTTATTCCAGAATTTGTATAATTAACTGAATTTAAATTCCCAGCACAGTGGGGATTTGAACTCTTGTATCAGGATCATTAGTCCAGCCCTCTGCATTACTAGTTCAGTAACGTAGCCACTATGCTCCCGAGCCTAATGTAAGTACAATAAATTGATAGGCTGCAGTCTCCGTGAGAATGAAGCAGAATGATAATGTAAAGGCCGTAGAATAGAATACTTGGCAAGGGAAATGCAAGCAAATGATCTATGAAAATCAAGGCAAGGTCATTAGAATGATTGGTGAGAGATATGCAAAGCAGAGGGAAAACCCAGGGCAATTAAATTAAAATGGATGGGTGGATTATAATTGGGAACGGCATAGCGCATGAGGATCAATTCATCTCCTGCTGTACATGAGATGGTCATGGCAATTCTGAGAATTGAGAGTAAAGGTAACGTATAAATCAGACAATGGCTATCAGGCGGTGGTGGATTGAAATATGGAGGCCTGCTTGGTTTTAACAGCAGATATTAGCACACAAAAATCCAGGTCAGGTTACCAATATTTCAGAAAGAAAAACTGAAACGGCCGGCAAGAACACTCCAGCATGATTTATAGCCCAATGAAAGACTGTATAGAATATTCCAGAACTGATTATAAGAGAACTTTGAATCTGTTCTGACATTTTTTTGAAGAGAACTGATTTTTTTTTAAAGGAAAAGAGCAAATCATTTTATTTCTGCCCTGGTGTATTTCCGATGGCAATACTTAATTTAAGACTGGGCTGAGACAGTTTTGTAAAGACACGCATGCCTGACAAAGTAAGTGCACTAGGAGATCAATGGAAATCACTGTGGACTGCACAGGACCAACTATCACATTACTGCTGCCTCTCACATACTCGGAGCCAGCCGCAAGGGAAGAGGGATTCATAAAATTACCTTAACTTACTACTGTGAAGTAAAATGGAGGTGTAATTAAAATGGCTTACACCTTTAAGGCCACAATAGTCAAGTCAATAAGTCAAGCAGAATGTAATTGTTTCTCTATAAATTTATCGACCACTTCTCAACACCTAACTACTGCCAATGTCAGAAAAATCACCAGGGAGTAAAACCACCAGAAAGTGACAAACACTAATCGAAATCTAATACATGGTGTTACATGCATATGGATAGAGGTTATACATGCAGATTTCTTGTGTAGTTGTGTGCAATGAGGTAGAAAATATGCTGTTTGCAGGACAGTTTGTGGGTTCCCTATGTGAGATTTTTGACACAGCCTTTGGAAGAAACAAAGAATTTGCAGAATACAGCAATTTTTTTTTCAAGATGTGATGGAAAAGGCAACGGATAGGCAAATTGTTCCTAGAAATCAACCTTTATCTACACTGATTTCCTTTAAATGTTTAAATAATAGCTTCTCACATCAACACAACCCCCCCCCCCCCTGCTATTTTCACAATTAAACTCCCCTTCTACGTACATTCCAAATGGGTTGTGTAAATGAGGGAATCCTAATGCTCCAAAGCTCTTCAGTCATGGTGTGGATAGGACAGTGATGACAGTGGCCATCATGGCTTGTAATGTCTTCCCCAACTCCCCCCCCTACCCCCCCCCCCACCACACCCCCCCCCCTCTCTCTGAGGAATTGCCTCCCCCTGCACTTCCCTTGGTTATACTTGACTTCCTCTTTTTATAGTCTATTGCAACAATTTCACACAGGAACGGCAGGGGATAAGAAGGCCAAATGGCCACATTTTCCTGTGTGTTTTTCATATGTCCTGCTTTTATTTTTCCAAACTTTGCATATGGTCAACTATTTTTATTTTTCCTTCTTTGTCCCTGTGTCATTTATTCACCAAATTCTTGTAAAGCATTTTGCAAAGTTTCACTGCACTTTAAGGACAATATAAATGTAAGTATATTTTTGCCCAAAATCAATAATGTTAGTTAGAAACCCACGCAGTTACTGAACAGTGGAGTAAACTGGACAATGGGCATAGCCAAGCATGGTCCTTTAATAAGCATAGGTGCCTTGTCCAGCAAGTAATCCCTAGGTAGTATTGCACAGAGCTTCTCTGTTTTAAGCACACCTTTCTCCACTTCCTCCATACTGCACAGAACATTCAACCCGCACCAACAACTCCTTCAGCAGAGATATTCCAATACTGTTGACTCAGAAGTTATGATCAAGCAGCACTACAAATCAAAGTGTGACATGTAGTGCGAAGCACATCATTGCCTTCCATTCTTTTCTACGCTTAAATTAATATCTAATAACTTTACCATTCTTATTGAGATCTCCAAGTAACTGTTGGGAAATGATATGCTTGCAATTATACCATGTCTTCTCAAAACCATCAGGACATTTCAAGAAACCTAGGAAATGTAATGTAAATGTAATCGCTGTCAACACAACAGCCACCTTGTATCAGCACTGTCGTCACCAACAATGGTGATATGAGGAGTTGCAATAGTTGGAGGCAGAGAAAAATCCTCCACTCGTTTGTGAAATAGGATCTTTTACATTCTCTTTGTAGCTCAGATGGTAAATGATCAAGAGCTTTCATACATTCACACATTTCATCTGAAAGATAACATCTCTGACAGGGCAGCATTTTCTCAGTACTGTAAACATATTGTGCACATCGTAGACTGGGAATAAAGTCCACAAATCAGAGGCAAGAGTGTTAGATAGTGAGCCAGACTGACACTGAATGCTTTCCTCAGCTAAGAAGCATGAAGGGCGCAGTCCTACCTGTTTGAATAGCCACACGGGCATTTTCTTCCAGCTAATTTACTGGCACCCTGCTGGGCATTGGTTGAAGAAGTGGGGAAGGAATGGATAATCTGACATCCTGATATATTGTTTAGTTTAGTTTAAAAATACAGCGCGGAAACTGGCCATTCGGCCCACCGATCCCCGCATATTAACACTATCCTATACATAGACGCAAGCGGGACAATTTCATTTTTAATTATACAAAGCCAATTAACCTACAAACCTGGACATCTTTGGAGTATGGGAGGAATCCGAAGATCTCAGAGTCACGGGGAGAACTTAAAACTCTGTATAGACAGCACCCGTAGTCGGGATCGAACCCGAGTCTCTGGCGCTACAAGCGCTGTAAGGCATCAACTTTTCCGCTGCACCACCATGCCGTTACCACTGCGCCACCGTGGGGGCTCACCAGTTCAATTCTACGGGAGAGCTGATGGCAGAAGATGTGCGAATCCTTGAAAAACCATCAATCATCTTCAACTTGAACCTCAGAGCCCACACTGTCAACATTTGAGCTTCCACCTAAGCTGTAGTGTGTAATAAGGATTACGTTGAGGGCTTTATTGAAGATATCCACAGTCTCCACAGTAGATGGAAGAGTCACCCTACAAAGTGATACTACACAGGATGAGAAAGTATCCTCCTCATTTTGACATCATGATGAAGCTCCTTGGAAGAGCTTCCACCATAACACCTCTGAAATGTTCCTCGGGACTATAATCATCATCACATTTTATTTGCCCAGTATGCTTTGCAACATATGAGGAATTTGATTTGCCATACAGTCATGCCAATAAAAAGCAACAGAACAAACAAAATACATTTTAACATGAAAATCCACCACAGTGACTCCTCCGCATTCCTCACTGTGATGGAAAGTGAAAAAAAAAGTAAATCTCCCTTCTTTGTCCTCTAGCGGTCGGGAGATCTAACCTTCCATTGACGGGACGATCTTACTCCCGTAGCCGGCGGTGGACCTCCTCGCAGGGCGATCAAGCTCCTGCATCGGGGGGGAATCTCAGCTCCCCTGCTTCAGGCGATCTACCCCGGGTCGGGGCTAGTCGAACATCATGTGGCATTTGGAGCTTCCTGACGTCGGTCTCAACCCGAGACTGCGAGCTCCTTGATGTTAAAGTCCGCAGGCCGCGGTTGGGGCATCGATCCCAGCAAGGAATCGGCTCCGATGGTAAGTTCACACCCCGTGGTGGGGCTCAAAGTCAGTCCTGAGCAAGGCCTCCAGCTCCATGATGTTAGGCCGCAGAGCGACCGGAGATACGATCCAGAAAACAATCGCATCTCTGGCAAGGTAAGAGATTGAAAAAAAGTTTATCCGACCACCCCGCCCACCCCCCACATGAAACAAACCAGAGAACATTAACACACACTTTTAAAACACACTAAAAATAACGAAAAAAAAGCAGACAGACTGTAGGCGAGGCTGCCATCGAAGCGCCACCCGATGGAACCTGATAGTTTATTCAGCTAGTTCTCACCAGGCAGAGCTCGCAAAGACAGGACATGACTGATGAACTTGATTGAATGTCCCTGGATGTTATTCATGGGAACTTCCCAAAGTTGTTTAATGAAGGTCCACATAAGAAACTTTTATTTCATGTAGGTACTATTGAGCTGCAGAAAAACAGTCAATCTGATAAGTAAATTGACTAAGATGCAGGACGTGGAGAGCAGAGATAAGGCTTGTTACTCAATCTGGCAAGATGTGATTAGTGGTTTCCAGCATGGATCCTTGATCGGACTATATTTATTCACTGTGTTTATAAAAGACTTGAATGATGGAACAGAATGCCACATATCCATGCTTGCCAATGTCAAAAAGATAGGTGAGATGGCAAGCAGTATAGATGGAACATTATAAAATAATATTAAATGAAACAAATAGGCAGTCAAAATGAGGTGATCCACTTTCGTCTTAGAAATAGAATATTTCTAAATGGTGAAAATGTAGAAGCAACGAGGCCCAGAGATATCAGAGTTCGTGGCATTAATCTTTCAGAAAATAATAACACAGACTAATAGGGATTCTGTCCTTCATCTCCAGGGAACTAAAATTCAAGAGTATAAAGTTTTGGAAGTAATATAAAGGTCTGGTCAATCATATCAATTTTGTAAACAGTTTTGGATGATGCAACATAGTAATTATATATTGGCCCCAGAGGATGTATTTTACAGAAAGACATTCGAGAGTCCTGGGGTAAATTACTTGGATAGATTACATATGCAAGAATTGTATTCCCTGACTTTAGAAGGTTATGGGTGATTTGGCTGTATATATTGAAGGGAATCAATAGGAGAAGTTAAAAAAAAGTTTCTGCTTGTTGGGAATCTAGAAATGGGGAGGATAAGGGTTGCCGGCAGAATTTACAAAGGACCTCACAGCATCAGTGACCTGGGTTCAGTCCTGACATAGCTCACTGTGCGTGTGGAATATGCACGTTCTCCCTGTGCTCCGGTTTTCTCTAACAAGATGTGCGGGTTTGTAATTTAATTGGCCTCTGTAATTGCCCTTAGTGTGGAGGGGGTGGATGAGAAAGTGGGATAACATAGAATGGGTGTGAATGTGTTTGGGTGATTGATGGTCGGCATGGATTCGGTGGGCCGAAGGGCTTTTTCCCTAAAACTAAAACTACAAAACTAATTTTGGTCCACTTAGAAGAGGCTAAGAAACACATCTGCATAGAAAATGTGATAGATGTTTGGAAATCTCTTCCACATATAATACCAGATCAATTGTTAGTTTAAGTCTGATACTTATAGACTCTGTTTAAACAAAATGGGACATAAGCAGGCATATTGAGCAAAATTACAGAGAAGATAGATCTCTTACAGGTGGTACAGGCTTAAGAGAGTAAAAATACAATGTTCCGTTGTTGCTACATATTGTAACTGTATGCAACAGCAAATGATGGGTCAGTAATTAGAGTCCCATCTCTGTCTAGGAAAGAACTGCAGATTCTGGTTTAAATCGAAGATAGACATCAAATGCTGGAGTAACTCAACGGGACAAGCAGCATCTCTGGAGAGAAGGAATGGGTGACATTTTGGATCAAGACCCTTTTTCAGACTGATGCCCGGGGAATGGGAGGTACCGCCCCCTGCCCTGACATCAGTCTGAAGAAGGGTCTTGACCCGAAACGTCACCCATTCCTTCTCTCCAGAGATGCTGCTTGTCCCGCTGAGTTGCTCCAGCATTTTGTGCCTATGTCCCATCTCTGAGCTTTTATTATAGAGGAGAAGTATACTAACTTGTGACTGTTGCTTGTTTGCTCAGGAGAATGAACAGCTAAAAATATATTGTATACACCCTGCTGAGCTAATTCAGCAATCTCTCCAAAGCCCATATTAATTGGCTCTGCTCAAGCATTGATTTCCAAGCTTGCTTGTTCTTCTGGGTTAAGATGATATTGCAGGATGTCTGAAGTGATTTGGAGTGTGCTGTACAAAGAGGGGAAAGGAAGCGTTGAACGTGCTAGGAGTGGTGAAGGTGGATGTTGTAGTTCGGTTTGTGATTGTATGATTCGGGATGTGTGCAAATTAATGGGAATGGGGGAGCAGGGAATCGGTAGGTGTTCCTTTCCTCTCTTTATACGATACACTCCAATTCACTTTGTACATCCTGCCACAATCTGCAATGTCATCCCCGCCCTGAAGAGTAAGAAAGCTTTGAAATCAGGACCTGAGGCAGACCCATTGGCGAGGTTGTTGATTTAACTCAGCTGCCTGGCTTCATTTATTGCTGCCGGTCATAAGGTCGTAAGTGATAGGAGTAGAATTAGTACATTGACCCATCAAGTCTACTCTGCCATTCAATCATGGCTAATCTATCTCTCCGTCCAAACCCGATACTCCTGCCTTCTCTTCTTAACCTCTGATACCTGTACTAATCAAAAATCTACCTATCTCTACCTTACAAACATCCACTGACTTGGCCTTTACAGCCTTCTGTGGCAAATAATTCCACAGATTCGCCACCCTCTGACTAAGGAAATGTCTCCTCATCTCCTTCCTAAATGAGCGTCCTTTAATTCGGAGGCTATAACCTCTAGTCCTAGACTCTCCCACTAGTGGAAACATCCTCTCCACATCCACTCTATCCAAGTCTTTCATTATTCCGTATGTTTCAATGAGGTCCCCCCTCATTCTTCTAAACTCCAGCGAGTACATGCCCACTGCCGACAAACGCTCATCATAGGTTAACCTACTCATTCCTGGGATCATTCCTGTAATCCTCCTCTGGACCCTCTCCTGAGCCAGTACATCCTTCCCCAGATATGATGCCCAAAATTGCTCACAATCACAATCCTCAGCAAGCAACAGTCACATGCTAGTGAAGTGTGGAGGTAAGAACTACAGATGCCGGTTTAAACCGAAGATAGACACAAAATAATGGAGTAACTCAGCGGGTCAGTCAGCATCTCTGGAGAAAAGGAATACATGACAGGGTGAAGAATGCGCTGCCACAGAAGGTCACTGAAATGTATCCTGCACTGAGCCCACGTCACAAGGTGATGTCAGCCACCGGCTGCCCGGGCAGTGGAATTAGTTGCCGCTGTAACGTCCACTGTGTCTAAAATTCCTCCATCTGAACTTCTGAGGGAGCATTGAGCAATATGACTGGTCTCCTAATCACCAGCTCACACAGCTACCGCCTCTGATTTTCTGATGGGACCGATGTATAGTGGGGAGTCCCTCTCAGAGAGATGTTGCTTCACTTGTTCATGTCCTGCTCTGCAATAGACCACATTCAGGATGAATGAATGAATGAATGAATGGATGATATTCGTCAGTGTGCTCGGTTTCCTCCCACATTCCAAAGACATGTTGGTAGTGGAATTGACTAATGTAAATTACCACTGAGTGTAGCTTAATGGCGAAAAGGAATCAAAGAGGAGTTCCTGTGCATGTGCACAACAGAATTAAGTTGTCGAAATTTAAGGAAATATGGAGGCAAGAAGAAATCAGCTGGCATAAACACAACAGGCTGAATGGTCTCCTGTCATTATACGTATAACAAAGTGAAAGCTTACAGGATTGACTAGCCAATCATTTCAGTACCCTATCTAACTTTCCTGATGTAAGTGAAGAAACCTCACCTTGACTTGTGTGCCAAGGTTAAATATCCCTCATGTTTTGCATCAGGGAACAAGTGTGGCAGTTGTGTGAGCTTGTGTTTAGAGAGCAGTCGTCGGTCAAACGGAACTAACCTGCAGGAATTAAAATTCAGCCAATATTGTCCGATGTTTAAGCCGCCTATTTATTATTCTGTATATTTATTTATTTTGGGATCCGACCCAAAGCCAGCCTTTATTGTCTCTCCTTAATTGCTTTAGAGAAGGGCGGTGCGCAGCTTTCTACTTCAACCTCTGCAATCATTCCTGAGAAGGTATCAGAAGTTGCTACTGGGGCATTTCAGGATTCAGACCCAGTGTCGGAGCAAATGTGAAAAGCAATGGTCTGTGAACGTGGAGAGATTCTGCAAGGAGTAGGATCACAAATGCCAGCTGCCCTTCCTCAGACCAAGTTTGGTCGTATTGCTACAACTAAATGAACTCAGGGTGGCGTAAATCAGCAGTTGACAGCTATACATTTGACCCAAAACTTCATCCATCCTTTTTTTCTGGAGATGCAGCCTGATCCGCAGAGTTACTCCAGCACTTTGTCTCTATCAGCAGTTGACAGATTTCTTTCCTCTAAGTGGACTGTGGATCAGAATGGTTTTCATGGCAATTTGGTCGTTTTATGATTGCTATTTTTGAAAGTTGATTTACTTTTATTTAATTACTGATTATTTAATTAATTGAAATTTAAAACCCATGTTTCCAGATTCTTCACCCTGTGGGAATCCCAGTCCAGTAATTTAGCCACTGTGCCACCTACTGAACTCAATTAATTTCTAGACTGCGTCTAATATCTGCGCAACTGCTGCCATACTTGCGAAAGAAACTAAACCACTGGATCAGATTGCAGTAGCATTTACTGTATGCCTTTTTGAATATGACGGTCCAGTTCCTAGGATTTGAGAATCTAACAACAAAAACGTACTGCATTCAAGGGATGAGTATCAGTGCATGAAACCAAAAATCACACAGCATCCACACAGCAGCACCTTAGATCCTGCCGGGTAATTTTACAGCCAGGACTTTGTGCCCGCCAGCATTTTGTTCCCTTCATGTTCCAATTGTAATATATAGATTTTCTCTCTGTGGCCTTGACTGGGAAGCTAATTCCATATTTTACAATGTCTGATTCCTTTCTTGTAAAAATCAATTTGTTAATTGTTTTGCTGAACAAGTGGTTTGATTAGCCACTGAAACCCCTCATGGAATAAAATGATGGTACAAAGGACAAACGTTGAAATAAAAATTCAATTCAATTCAATTCCTTTATTGTCATCTTGCAAGCAACAGTTGTGCAGTGCAAAACGAAAAGACGTTTCCCAGGGAATACCGGAGCATCGCACATGACGTTTAAAACATTTCACACATAATAATAATAACACTAAAAACAATCCAGTCCCTGATGGAACAGTATAAGTTAAAATAGATACAAACAACGTTAAAATACAGTGAGACCAATCATAAACATGTCCGGGGTGGCTGATTTGAGTGAATAATTTAGGGAAAAAGTAAAAGGGCATTACTTCCGACGAGATCATTACTCCCAACGAAACCTCTTCGACATCCCTAAATCCTTTCAATGACAAAAGGATTTATGGAAGTGATCTCTTCAATGGGATGCATGCAGTCAATGTTTGCAACACTCTTCATTCAGCCTGTCTATGGATGGACGATATAATTATCACCATTGTACCATAGGATTTAATGTCTCTTGCTGGGGAAACAATACACAGCACTCACAGAGCTTTGATAGCGCAAGTTGCAAAGCCAATACAACAGTCAGAGCAGGGTCAAAGCATGGGGCCATGCTGCAGCAGGGGAATGGAATATTGCCCTCAAGGTTAATGAAACTGTATGCCAGCTTGCAAATTAATTATGCCCCAGATAAGAAATTGTTACAAATTGATTACTACAACATGCAAACTTCACATTAAAAAGGAATTGGTTTATTTCCCTCCTTCTGCAGTAGAGGCTTTTTTTTTTTAAACTGTAGCTTCTTGCAGTCATAGGGATCCCAAATATGGATTTCCTTTGCAAATTTCCAACAAGACAATATTCTGACCTTCACCTCACAAAGCCCTTTGCCTATACACTGCAACGCGATGATGTTAGGTTATATTAAACAGGAAACCGTAGATTCATCCCCTGGTCAGCAGAACATATTTGATATTCATTTCACAAATGCTCCATAACCTACTATGAATTTCCAGCACTTTCCATTTTCATCTTAGGTTTTCAGTGTCAACAGTATTTTGCTTTTTTTTAATACAATATTTAACCATTATTACTTTTCTATGATCTGGTTTTGAATTGGATTGGTTGTGTGATGCACATGTCACGACAGTGACTACATTCAAGAAACATTTCATTGGCAGTAAAGTATTCTGGCCAGTAGTAAGACCATGCAATAAGACCATGTATAAAGGCAAATGTGGTTTTCAGTGGGCAACCGGGATAGCGGTTGTTACTTGGCAAACCCAACAGGTGTGAGGGAAGTTAAATTAGTTTAGTATAGTTTTGAGATGCAGCACGGAAACAGGCCTTTTGGCCCACCGAGTCCACACCGACCTGCAATCTCCGCACATTAACACCATCCTACACACACTAGCGACAATTTTTAATGTATACCAATTTAGACTACACAGAAAAAACCTTAGGAGGAAACCGAAGATCTCGGAGAAAACCCACGCGGTCACAGGGAGAACATACAAACTCCATGCAGACAGCACCTGAAGTCGGGATCGAACCCGGGCCTCCAGCGCTGTAAGCGATGTAAGGCAGCAACTCTTCCATTGCACCACGTGCCGCCCTTAGTCTTGGGAAGTTAAATTAGTCTTGGAAAGTTTTAAAGGATCCCACATGTAGACTTAGGTGAGATCATTTAGTTTAGTTTATTATTGTCCAGTGCACCGAGGTACTTTGATAGCTTTTTTTGATGGATACTCACTGAATAGAATGGAAAATGAAGAACAGTTTTTCACAAACATATACAAAATGTATTTCCTATTTTAGCAATAATGGTTTGGAGATTACATTTATGCCATATCTTTAATATCTCTAATTTGTTTGTTGAAAACCTTTAGGTTGCGATAAGAAGTTATATTTTGACCTTGCATGACAGCATACATTAAATGACAGTGAGTCTGAAGAAAGGTCTTGACCCAAAACATCATGTTCTCCAGAGATGCTGCCTGACCTGCTGAGTCACTCCAGCACATTGTGTCCTTTTGTCTATTAACCAGCAATTGCAGTTCTTTATTTCTCCATTTCCTAACTTCAAATGTAATAAAATCTGAGGGTAGTACGCATGGAGAAAAGGCTACAGGTTGTACTGGTGTAGGTCTTACCAGAGATGTGTGATCCTTGCTATAGGCCTCTGGGAGCTGTTGAAAACTGCAAGCCAAACAAGTTAAAACATAATAAGTCACAAAAGTCGAAACAAACGTCAGGAGGCCATTTTCAAACATTCAAAGTTGAATCACAAATCTCTGGGGCTGCGTTTAATAGTGAAAGAAGACTAATTTCTTTCAGCACTGTGGAAAGTTTCAGCTGTTTTGGCAGTTCTTACTGTTTATTCATGGATCAGCAATTTCTTCAAAACCAGACACAGAATGAATTTTAAAACGATAATTTTAAGGACTTTGTAATTTTGCATGCATTTCAAACAGAAAAATGTAGCTTGTGTAGTGGACCGGATGAGATCCTCTATCCATTAGTCCATATACCAAGAGGCTATCTGCTAAGCCAGGTAAGTATGGGTCGTGGCAGCTAAATGCTAATGGATCCTTTTTGTTGAAAATAACATTAAAAAAATCTAAGGCTTTATAAGCCATAAGAGGAACATAGTTTCCCCTCACAACTCATGAATTGGAGTTTGCTATTGATTTTGAAATTGTCAGGTTAACACAATTTCTGTTAAAAAAAAATGTTAAACAATGCAATTGAATTTGCAGAAATATTGATTTTTTTTCTGGCTATTGCAATCAATGTACTCAATTCGATTTAACAAACACTATTACACGCCTAATGCAGAATATGAATTTGAACAGTTCCCCACACAAGTGTAAACTCTGGCCATCAAATAGTTTGTGATTCCTATGATGTTACCACTGGCAAAATTCATCTTTACAATTGTTTTCATCTTTACATGGCGTACGTCTGAAGGTCTATATTATCATCATTTGTTCAAAGATGATTGTTAGAACGTGCTAGGCCAATCACTTAAACTTTAGTTGGGGGAATCATTTTAGAAGAATCAGAACAAAATATGGATAAACTTAGAGAAGTTTAAGTTGATCAAAACAAAGCAGCACAGATTTGTTAAAAGAAAATCAAGTTTAACTTTTCTGTCAAGGCAACAAATTAGGTTGATGTTGGGCATGCAGTAGGTGCTGCTTATGTTGATTTTCAACCTATCCATTCCTTGTGGCACAACATTTTTTTTTCTTACCTTAACACTATAGCCTCTAGTTTTAAGGGCCTGTCCCACTTGGGCAACCTAATCCGCGTGTTCTGGCGAGTTTGCCCTGGACTCATACTCGCAGCATGGTCGACACGAGGTCGTAGGAGGTCTTCGTAACTCTCCTTCATGCT
Source organism: Malacoraja senta (assembly GCA_038087875.1). Lineage (NCBI taxonomy): Eukaryota > Metazoa > Chordata > Chondrichthyes > Rajiformes > Rajidae > Malacoraja > Malacoraja senta. Next base: position 14,226,599 of record CM075982.1, read on the forward strand.
CGAGAGTGGTCTCCGCGTACTCGAGGCCTCAGCTAGGTCGCGGCGTTTTTTTCAATATGTTAAAAAATGCCCGCGAGTAAAAAAAGGTCGCCATGGAAAAAACTCCCAGTAAACCCAGACTATCCTCAGACATTAGATGAGTGCCCATAACTAACCAAACTGAGACTCTCATTTAGATCGCAGGTTGATAAGCATTATCTAGCCTTAGCTTGTGGTTATTATGACCACAACCATGTCCTTCTTGTTCAGCCAGACATCACCTATGACACCGCCATCCTTGTTCTTAATGCTTCCTTCTTTAACAATGTATTGCAGTTAATGGAGACCACAAAATTAAAAATCATTCCGGCTGTTCGGAGATACAAATGAACAGATTCTCTTGACCAAACCTAATGTAAAGAAATTCAATTACAATTGAACATAGTTAACATTAAAATATAATTTAGCAAAGCTTTAATTCTGAGAAATGTTAAAGCAATTATTTTTGACAGTAGCCATGACAACATAAAATGTAGCAGTACAGATGGTTCCTTCCCCTCCAAACTGGTCCTTCCTTCGTAGTTTGCAACATTAATATACTTGTTCGAAACAAACATCCTCCACCTCCCACCATCTGATCCAAAGGCCTTAATGTAATTCTATTTTGCAGAACAACAATTACAGCAAAAGCTTTATCATTTAACCTTTTCAATCCCAGTTAATGCTCCCCTAAGGTAATATGCTTGCACGTACAAGCTCAAAGGGTGATGTCACCTTTGACCTCGCTCAATTTTTTTTATCCATCGAATTCACTGTCACCTCTCTTTGAAGAATGTGATCCTTGAAGAACATCCATTTCGCTCTCTGACGGGACTTCAGTCTAACTCTTTGCTTTGTCATCCGCAGTGAATTCTGTTTCCTTCTCCACTTCAATAAAATCATTAAATCATAGTGCGGCCAATAACCCATCAAGCATGCTCATCGTCCAATTTATTATCTCCGTATTTACTTTCAACTGCCCTCGGGTTCCACGTCCTATTAGGGCAATTTACAACATCCAACCAACCTGCCTTGTGAGAAGAAACCAGAGGTGGAAGATTGCAACCTTCACGTGGTCTGCCCTGTTTCGACGAATGCAATCAAATAAGATCAAATAGAACATGTTGTCCTACAACTTCAGGCTGTGCATGCTATATGCAAGAAGAAGAAGAAGAAGAAACCAGAGTATCCCAAGGAAATGGTCGGGAGAACAGGCAAACTCCATACAAACAGCCCTGAAGGTCAGGATCATACACGGGTTGCTGGAACCATGTGGCAACTGCTCTGCCAGCTGCACCATTGTGCCACCAAGTCGTTGAGTCATACAGCATGGAAACCTAACCTTAGACCCAAATTGCCCATGCCAACTAAGATGCCCCATCTACTCTAGTCCCTCCTGCCCGCATTTGGCCCTAACCCTCTAAACCTCTCTTATTCATGTGCCTGTCCAAATGTCTTAAATGTTGTAATTGTATATGAATGCGCGAAGTATAAAAAGTAAAGTAGATGAGCTTGAGGCTCAGTTAGAGGTTGGTAGATATGACATTGTGGGGATAACTGAGACATGGCTGCAGGAGAATCGGGCCTGGGAACTTAATATTCAGGGTTATACATCCTATAGAAAGGACAGGCAGGTGGGCAGAGGAGGGGGGGTAGCTCTGCTGGTGAGGGATGGAATTCAGTCCCTTGCGAGGGAAGACATAGGGACTGACGAGGTAGAGTCACTGTGGATTGAGTTGAGGAATTGTAAAGGCAAGAAGACACTAATTGGTGTTATTTACAGACCCCCAAATAGTAGCCGGGATGTAGGGTGTAAGTTGCAGCAGGAGTTAAAACTGGCATGTAACAAAGGTAATGCCACTGTGGTGATGGGGGATTTCAATATGCAGGTAGACTGGGAAAATCAGGTTGGTTCAGGACCCCAAGAAAGAGAGTTTGTAGAATGCCTCCGAGATGGATTCTTAGAGCAGCTTGTAATGGAGCCGACCAGAGAAAATGCAATTCTGGATTTAGTGTTGTCCAATGAACTAGATATGATAAGAGAACTTGAGGTAAAGGAACCACTTGGAGGTAGTGATCATAATATGATTAGTATTAATTTGCAATTTGAGAAGGAGAAGGTTAAATCAGAAGTGGCAGTGATGCAGTTGAACAAAGGGGACTATGAAGGCATGAGAGGGGAGCTGGCCAAAGTAGATTGGAAAGGGATCCTAGCATGAATGACGGTGGAACAGCAATGGCAGGAATTTCTGGGCATAATCCGGGAGACGCAGGATCATTTCATTCCAAAAAGGAAGAAAGATTCTATGGGGAGTAGGAGGCAACCGTGGCTGACAAGAAAATTTAGGGATAGAATAAAACTAAAAGAAAAGATGAATAACACAGCAAAGAGTAGCCGGAAACCAGAGGATTGGGAAACTTTCATAGGACAACAGAAGGAAACAAAATGGGCATTATGGGCTGAAAAGATGAAGTATGAAGCTGGCCAGGAATATAAAGAAGGACAATAAAAGCTTCTTTAGATATGTTAAGGGAAAAAGAGTAGCAAAGTCAAATGTGGGTCCCTTGAAGGCAGACACGGGTGAAATTATTATGGGCAACAAGGAAATGGAAGAAGAGTTGAATAGGTACTTCGGATCTGTCTTCACTAAGAAAGACACAAACAATCTCCCAGATGTACTGGAGGACAGAGGATCCAAGGGGGTAGAGGAACTGAAAGAAATTTTCATTAGGCGAGAAATAGTATTGGGTAGGCTAATGGGACTGAAGGATGATAAATCCCCTGGGCCTGATGGTCTGCATCCCAGGGTCCTCAGGGAGGTGGCTTTAGAAATAGTGGATGCATTGGTGATCATTTTCCAATGTTAAATAGATTCAGGATCAGTTCCTGTGGATTGGAGGATAGCTAATGTTATCCCACTTTTCAAGAAAGGAGCGAGAGAGAAAACGGGGAATTACAGACCAGTTAGCCTGACTTCGGTGGTGGGAAAGATGCTGAAGTCAATTATTAAAGAGGTAATAATGGGGCATTTGGATAGCAGTAAAAGGATTAGTCCAAGTCAACATGGATTTATGAAAGGGAAATCATGCTTGACTAATCTTCTCGAATTTTTTGAGGATGTGACAAGTAAAATGGATGAAGGGGTGCCAGTGGATGTAGTGTATCTAGACTTTCAGAAAGCCTTTGATAAGGTCCCGCACGGGAGACTGGTGACTAAAATTAGAGCACATGGTATTGGGGGTAGGGTGTTGACATGGATAGAAAATTGGTTGGCAGACCGGAAGCAAAGAGTAGGAGTGAACGGGTCCTTTTCAGAATGGCAGGCAGTGCCGAGTGGAGTGCCGCAAGGCTTGGTGTTGGGGCCGCAACTGTTTACCATATATATTAATGATTTGGAAGAGGGAATTAGGAGCAACACTAGCAAGTTTGCGGATGACACAAAGCTGGGTGGCAGTGTGAACTGTGAAGAGGATGTTAGGAGGTTGCAGGGTGACCTGGACAGGTTGAGTGAGTGGGCAGATGCGTGGCAGATGCAGTATAATATAGATAAATGTGAGGTTATCCACTTTGGCGGCAAAAACAAGGGGGCAGATTATTATCTCAATGAGGTTAGGTTAGGTAAGGGGGAGGTGCAGCGAGACCTGGGTGTCCTTGTACACCAGTCACTGAAAGTTGGCGTGCAGGTACAGCAGGCAGTGAAGAAAGCTAATGGAATGTTGGCCTTCATAACAAGAGGATTTCAGTATAGGAGTAAAGAGGTTCTTCTGCAGTTGTATAGGGCTCTGGTGAGACCACATCTGGAGTGTTGTGTACAGTTTTGGTCTCCTAATTTGAGGAAGGACATTCTTGTGATTGAGGCAGTGCAGCGTAGGTTCACGAGATGGCGGGGCTGTCATATGAGGAAAGATTGAAAAGACTAGGCTTGTATTCACTGGAGTTTAGAAGGATGAGAGGGATTCTTATAGAAACATATAAAATTATAAAAGGACTGGACAAGCTAGATGCAGGAAAAATGTTCCCAATGTTGGGCTTCCAGAACCAGAGGCCACAGTCTTAGAATAATGGGGAGGTTATTTAAGACTGAGCTGAGAAAAAACGTTTTCACCCAGAGATGTGTGAATTTATGGAATTCCCTGCCACAGAGGGCAGTGGAGGCCAAATCACTGGATGGATTTAAGGGAGAGTTAGATAGAGCTCTAGGGGCTAGTGGTGTCAAGGGATATGGGGAGAAGGCAGGCACGGGTTATTGATAGGGAACGATCAGCCATGATCACAATGAATGGCGGTGCTGGCTCGAAGGGCTGAATGGCCTCCTCCTGCACCTATTTTCTATGTTTCTATGTTATAGTACCTGCCTCAACTACCTCCTCTAGGAGCTCATTCCATACACCCACCACCCTCTGTGTGATGTGTTGACCAAAAATCACTTCCACAGACAAATCTATTTCCTTCGCAGATATCTCTAGCACCAACTTGTTCCATGTGGATTCCAACCAAAAGTCCACCCTTCACAATTCTGATCATAATCTGACCAGCCAGGCATGTCCTCTAGATCCACATTTTGCAGCTTCTGTGATGGTTTAATTGTGTTCTCACTCTCACTCTGCAGTGCCTTCATCCACTCAATGAGCTTGTTTACAATTAATCTCTAATTGGCCTCATCTTAGAGATATTCCATTTGCCCTATCTATTTTAGTGCCATTCTCTCTGACACTTAAAACCAAAATGTTTCCTTTCTTTCACAGTCTTGATGAATTTTTAACCTTAAATACAAGCTGTGTTTCTCTTTCCACAGATGCTGCCTGACCAGCTAATTGTTTTTTTTAGCTTGTTCAGAAATACAGAGATCTTTTGTTTTCATTTCTACTTAGAATGATAGAGCACAGAATCTGGCCCTTTGGCCCAACTTGTTCATACCGACCATGATGTCTCATCTAAGCTGGTCCCATTTGGCCAACGTCTCTCTAAACCTTTCCTATCCATGTACCTATCCAAATTCCTTTTAAATGTAATTATTTACCTGCCTCAGCTATTTCCTCTGCCAGCTCATTCCATATACCCACTACCCTCTGTTTGAGAAAGTTGCCCCTCAGCTTCCTATTAAAACTCTTTCTCCTCTCCAAGCCTAGTTCTTGATTCCCCTGCTCTAGGAAAAATACATTGTGCAATTGCATTATCTATTCCCCTCATGATTTTATACACATCTCTGAGATCATCTCTCAGCCTTCTGCACTCCATGGAATAAAATCCTAGCTGACCCAACCTCTCCCTGTAGCTCAGGTCCTCGACTCCTGGCACCGTCCTCTTAAATATTCTTTGCACTCTTTCCAGGTTAATTGCGTCTTTCTTACAGCAGGGTGACCAAAACTGAACACAATGCTCCAAGTGCGGCCTCAACAACTGCACAACTGTTACATAACGTCCCCACTTCTATATCAATTCCCTGACTGATGAAGGCCAATGTGTCAATGGCAAAAGCTTTGTGGGATCTTATCAAAATATCAAAGATGTCTGAAGATAATGCCTCTCAAGCAGTGGCAAAAGCTTTATTGATCAGCACAGGCAAGGACTAACCTCCAACAGAAAGTTTGCAATTCATAACTGCAGCTGCATCCTATCTTTCAATTGATTACACATTAATAGAAGATTTTTATATTTTTTATACATTGTCCTCGTGTGATTTATTTCAATTCACTTCAGAAAATTATTTTAGCAAAATCCTCATTTGACGGAATAGTTTTTATCTTATATCCTCAATTGGTTCCTCTTTTTCAATTTTGTACTGTAATTACCAATCCATCTCACTCACGAATTATGGAGAAACTTTGGTGCTCAAGATAACATTGAAGATAGCTATTAAAGTTCCCAGTTATTCACACAGAGGACATTTAATTCTCCAAAATAACTCTGCCTATTGTGCCCGAGTCCACCTCATCACTTCTAAATGACCTCAGTTCCAAGTAGCAGTGCAGCCGGGCAGCCATTCTTGTTAATGTTCCATTTTATCTTTCATCAAAAAATGCATAGAATTCCCATTTTCTTTGATACACGGGAGCATAACTTTTAATGACAATTTGATTATCCCCTTATATTTCTGCTAATCTTTTTTGCATTTTTCATGTTTGAAAACTATTTATCTCATCAATACTAATTTCAGAAATAAGTGATGCTCAGACCTGATGGTTTCACATGAATTTAGTTTAGAGATACAGCATGGGAACAGGCCTTTCAACTCATCCAGTCCACAAAAACCATTGATCACTCGTTCACACTGGATCTATATTATCCTACTTTCTCATCCACTCTGAGTCCACACATTAGGGGCAATGTACAGTCAATTGATTTATAAACCCTCATGTTCTTTTGGGATGTGGGAGAAAACAGGAGCATCCGGAGAAAATCCATGCAATCAAAGGGAGAACGTGCAAACTCCACGTTGACAACACCCGAGGTGAGGATTAAACCTGGATTTTTGATGCTGTGAGGCAGCGGCTCTACCAGTTGCACCATTGTTTGGAGGTAATAATCACACCTCCCTTCCTCAGATAATCAACTGCTTAAAACTACTGTAGTATGTATCTAAGACAAAGTAAATTGCAACATTTTTCTGAATTATACTCCTAGGGTATTTTCACTAATAATTAAAAAAATTAATGCAGAAAATTAACTTTCACAGTGAGACAATAGGGAAAAATTGAGTGGAGTCTTGCCACAGCTTGTGTACTCTGAAACATTAGGCTGAATCAAATTGATTGATAACTAACAGTTCTACAGGGAACCATTAGCTATCAACTATTTGGGTGTTAGTACCCAACCGTTCCATGCCTGTTTGATCAAACATAGTAGCCTTCAGTGAGATGGAAGTTAAATGCTGGCCATATCAGTCCCTGCTTCCCAATTGGGCTCATCGCCGTCTGGTGGCACAGGTACGAGGTTGGAACTTTCAGGACTTAGACCTGGTAATAATGGCACTTGTTTCATTTCCTCAACATTTCAATGCTCCAACATTGGATTCACAGTGGCGCAATGGTAGAGAGTTACTGCCTTAAAATGCCAGAGACCCGGGTTCAATCATGATTGCAGGTGCTGTCTGTGTGGAATTTGTACGTTCTCCCTGTGACCACGTGGGTTTTCTCCGGGTGCTCTGGTATTCTCCCACATCCCAAAGAATTGCAGATTTGTAGGTTAATTGGCTTGTGTAAATTTCCCCTAGTGTGTAGGATGCAAAACTGGGATAACATAGAACTAATGTATGGGTGATCTTTGGTCAACGAGGACTCAGTGGGCCGAAGGATTTGTTTCCACGCTGTATCCCTAAACTAAACTATTGAGTGGAGGGCTGGAGTAGTGACTGGATCAGCTTTACAGCATGGAGGATGACATATGTGCTTCATATTGTATGAATGGAACCACCAACATTTTGTAAAAAGTATAGTTATGCGCTTTCTTAAAGGCCTGTCTCACGAGTCTGCGGTCTATGGCGGCGAAACGGGAGGAATCTGCCGCCATAGACCGCGCACTCGTGAGAAAGTACAATTCCCGGGCCGTGCGGCGGTGCTAAAATAAAAGCGACAATGTCCAAAACTAAATACTCACCGCACAACCTCCACCAGTGATGCGCGAGTGCGGCACGGCCGCTTGCACGGGCCGCCGTCAGTATGGCTCGAGCGCCGTGCGTCAAACCTCCACTGCCACAGCCTCCGCCAGTGACGCACGTGCCGCCGCCAGTGAGGCACGTGTGCTGCACGGCCGCAGGCACAGCCACCGCTACAGCGCCGCGATCAGGATGGCCGCCGCCACAGCCGCCGCTGGTGAGTCACGTTCGGCGGGCCGACGTCATCGCAGTCGGCCCGCCCTTTTTTTACTTACCGCAAGCACGTGGGACCCGCCGTGTTTGAATTAACTCGGCCCCCGCGCAGCATCCGTGCGGCGCTCCGGTGGATAGGCTCGACGCTATCGCCGTTGCCGCGCGGTCCTCGCTACCGGCGACGCCGCGCTTCACCGCCGATGACCGCAAACAGGTAAGACAGAGAAATACTTTGCTATATTTCAATGTTTTAATTATTTTTTAATATTTCAATTATTTAGATTTAGTTTTCATTTAGATCCAATAATTCTTGAATGTTTCTGACAAGCAGAGACATTTCAAAACACTTTAAGAGCCCTTGATGGTGGGAGCTGTGGAAAGTCAGCCCATCCAACACTCTGTATCCAAAGGAGTAAGAGAGGAATGGGCACCACCAGTGGTGGGTCCAGGCAACAGACCATGTTTGGAGAACCTGGTCCATTGGCACAGGGTTTCTGACGGATTACCATCCTTGCATAATCAGCGGTTGATGCACGGAAAATTTCCTGCTCCATCCTCAATATCACAATTCGCAGCCTTCTGTGTGATGTTTATTGCAGCTGACATGGTTGAAGCCACAGGCATTCTAATTTTCAGATGTGGCTTAGGATGCCTTGCGCGACATAATGCAAAGTAGGGGAGCAAAGTGTGCGGTTCCTACTCCTCTGATGCTCTTATAATGCACCGCTGATCAATATCGGTACAGCTGGCACAGCGCATATTGTTTGCTGTGGTGCAGAAACCTTTCAAGGTGACAGTCAGTGTTGTCAAACACAATATTCTTTCCCACAAAGAAACAGCAAAATGCTGTAGATTTTCAGCGGGCGGGTGTGAAGAGAAACTGAGTTAACATTCCAGGTTGATGACCCTTCATTTGAACACAAAGTACTCACAGACCTTAGTTCCGATGAAAGGTGCTTTTTATTTCCAGCATTTTCTTTTTAACTTTAGATTTCCAGCATCTGATTCTTTTAACATTTTCAATACTTTCCACATCATACTTTTCCTTCATCCCAAAACGACCGGATTTAGATAAGGCAGTATAAGCCAGCACATCCCATCCCCATGACCACACCCTTGAGTTTTCGCTTTTCACACAGCCAAAAACACTGGCTGTGGATTCTGAGTGACCAAACAACATGAATGTTTTCACTCAGTTGTTTCTCAGGCCCCAGTTCTAACACAGAGCCCTTGCCTAAAACACAGAGTAGGTTAGAAGTGGGAACTTGGTGGGTCACCAGCCTGGAGTGGTCAGCAGTTCTCTGGAGGGCAGTATTGCTCAAGAGTTCAACGCCAGAGGATGAAGGAGCACAGACAAAGACTGATGGCCAAGCACAATAAATCACTTGAGGCATTGGCAGGCTGCCTGGAGCCTACATTAATCCTCTGTGTGGAGCTTGGAGCCTAATCCTTCACAGCATGAAAAGATTGCCCAGCTTTATCTTAACACTTGCAAAACCTTCCATCAGTATGTCTTGCATTCTAATACAGGTAGAGGTTACACTGTACCGGAGTGTTGCAGAATATAGTTCTGAGTTTTATTGTTCAAAAATGTTTGGAGATGCCAACAATCCAGCTTCCTAAAGGTTACCAGGATCACTGGACAGGGCCCAGGGGAGGTGACAAGGACTTCAAGAAGCACAAGCTAACTGGTCTCTGGCAGGATGACAGCATTTGTCATTGCACCACTGACACACTGTTAGCGCCCTTTCTACAGCTGCCCACTTAATCCCAGGTGCCGTTACTTTGCCCGGCTGATGGCAAGTCCGCAGAACTTGCAGGCAGGCTGCCTCGGCCCACAGCCAACCATCATTCAGGTCCAGTGCAACCTCCTCCACTGGAGGTAGCAGCTTTCCACAAAGCACGCTACATCTGCTGGTCATGGATGATGGCATCAAAGATGCGATGGAACAATCTGTGTGCCACATCTAGTTTAGATATACAAAGACGAATTGATAATTTTGTTTAATCAACAGCAACATAAGGAATGTAGGAGGTAACTGAGGCGCAACATCTGTTTTCTTTATTTTCTTCATTTATATTTACGTGTGGGATGTAGGTGTCATTGCAAGGCCTGTGTTTAATGACTGATTACTTTTGAGAAGCTGGAGGGATGTCACCATATGAAACCACTTAAACCACTTGCTGTGCGTGTGCGTCACTGTGTAGCAATTCCCAGGGTTTTAATAGGGCGCTCTCTGGCATTGGTTTCAGTAGTAAAAGGGTAATGGCGACTTATTACCAAGTCAGTATGCTATTGGTGCAGCTTAGAAAGTATGCATTATATAATTGGATTTCTAGTCTTATGTCCCTCTTTTAATCACAGGCAGACAAAAGTGCTGGAGAAACTCAGTGGGTGCAGCAGCATCTATGGAGCGAAGGAAATAGGCAACGTTCCGGGCCGAAACCCTTCATCAGATCACAGGCATGCTTCCTGGCACAAGTGGGTTTCCAACTGGAATCTTTTTGGAGAAGTAAGAGAATGATGATCAACACAGGGGTGGCACGTTGGCACAGCACTGGAGTTGCTGCTTTACAGCGCTTACAGCGGCGGAGACCCGGGTTCGATCCCAACTACGGGTGCTGTCTGTACGGAATTTGTTCATTCTCCCCGTGACCGCATGGGTTTTAACCGAGATTTTCTATTTCCTCCCACACTCCAAAGACGTTCAGGTTTGTAGGTTAATTAGCTTGGTATTAATGTAAATTGTCCCTAGCATGTATAGGATAGTGTAAATGTGCGGGGATCGCTGGTCGGTGTGGACTCGGTGGGCCGAAGGGCCTGCTTCCATGCTGTATTTCTAAACTAAACTGGGCAGCCTGAGAAAATATAATCAAGAAATCCACTTGTGATAACCCAGGCATTGGTGCCATGGAAGACCCAACGTTGGTATTTATCATGTTTTGTAGCTTCACCAAAGTGAGCCAACTCAATGTGCACTGAGCAGTAAATGAGGAACCCCTATCAGTACCTGGAAAGTCAGCACCATATTCCACATCATTTTTAGCAACGTATGCTGTATGTTGGTTTCTTTCAATCAGGTTCCACCTATCTGGTTCAAATTTCACACTTAAAAAAAACATTCCTTTCTGTGTTTAACCCCAGTACATGGCAACTCTTTAATGGACTGGTTCCAGTGGATGATTTTACAGCAGAAGCGAGTTAGCAGTATCAATCTAACTTCACCTGTGCAAATCCATACTTACAGTGCCCTCCATAATGTTTGGTACAAAGACCCATGACAGAAAATAGTGGAGAGTGACAACGACCTCCTTCGATCTCCTTCGACCTCCCTTCGACTATGATGAAGACTATCTACGACTACCTTCGACTACCCTCGATTACCTACGACTAACATGCCGACCTACTACGACAGAACCTACCCGTAAAAAAAGTATCGATTTTTTTCCATGGCGACCTTTTTTTACTCACGGGCATTTTTTAACATATTGAAAAAAACGCCACGACCTAGCTGAGGCCTCGAGTACGCGGAGACCTCTCTTGAGCATGAAGGAGAGTTATGAAGACCTCCTATGACCTCGTGTCGACCATGCTGCGAGTATGAGCCGAGGGCAAACTCACCAGAACTCGCGGATTAGGTCGTCCAAGTGGGACAGGCCCTTTATGGTTGGGCATGTATGGCTGCTGAAGGAACTGGCTCACTTATCTTCATTGATGATACAACTGCTGATGGTAGTAGCATAATGAATTCTGAAGTGTATAGACACATCCTATCTGCTCAAGTTCAAACAAATGCCTCAAAACTCATTGGCCGGCGGTTCATTCTACCACAAGACAATGATCCCAAACATACTGCTAAAGCAAGAAAGGAGTTTTTCAAAGCTAAAAAATGGTTAATTCTTGAGTGGCCAAGTCAATCACCTGATCTGAACCCAATTGAGCATGCCTTTTATATGCTGAAGAGAAAACTGAACGTGTCTAGCCCCCAAAACAAGCATAAGCTAAAGATGGCTGCAATACAGGCCTGGCAGAGCATTATCAGAGAAGACACACAGCAATTGGTGATGTCCATGAATCACAGACTACAAGCAGTCATTGCATCCAAAGGATATGCTACAAACTACCAAACACGACTACTTTCATTTACATGACATTGCTGTGTCCCAAACATTATGGTGCCCTGAAATGTGGGGGACTATGTATAATGACTGCTGTAATTTCTACATGGTGAAACCAAAATGTATAAAAATGTCCTTCATTAAAATCTGACAATGTGCACTTTAACCACATGTGATTTTTTCTATTACAAATCTCAAATTGTAGAGTACAGAGGCAAATAAATAAATGATCGGTTTTTGTCCCAAATATTATGGAGGGTACTTCTAAATGGCATTAATATGAAATCATATTCCCTGTTTAATCAGATAGTAGTTTCATTGCTATGTCAATGGAGCTGTATCTTTCTCTGCAGTGCACTGACTAGCACAATGCCCGAGCCACATACTCAGAATGATATTATCATCTGTTACTTGGTTTGCTTGCAGTTTTCATCTTTTTTCAAGCAGCCAATGTTTAAATTATCAGTGTCTGGAGATTGTGCCAATGGTAAACAATAAATTCTCCATTAATGTATAGTTTTTGCTTGCATCCTGAAACTTGTAAAGAAATAGATCAGAAATTAAGGTAAAATCAAAAATATTCTCAGACCTCATGATTATTATATTTAAAATGCTCTGTGCAATCAGGCCCACCATTCACATTCTGTTCTGCATTCAAGTCCATGTCACTAAGACTCACCTCAACACAAAGTGGAAATTGCCACAAGGAATGACTTTGCCTCCAAATGGTTTGCTGTCAAACAATAATTGAATGAAGCAGTATTTATATCAATGCCTGGAGAGAGCCTGTGTTACACACGGGTGCAGCTGGTATGGCTGCTGCCTCACTGATCCAGAGATGCGAGCCTCGATCCTGACCTGGGGTGCTATCTGTGTGGAGTTTGAACGTTCTCCCAGAGTTTCCCCTTGGTGCTCCAGTTTCCTCCAACATACCAAAAACATGCCAAAGGTTTGCAGTTTAATTGGCTACTGTAAATTATCCATAGCGTGGATGTTAAAGTGAAATAACATAGAACTATTGTGATCAGGAGATTAATGTTCAGTGGGCTGAAGGGCCTGTTTCCATGCTGTGTCTCTTAACTAAACTAAACTTAAAGATCAATCATTTTGACACCATGAGTCACAGCCAGCCTGCTAGATGCCCTTTCCAGCTGCCTCATGCCAGCAACATGGCAGGAAAGCGCAGTTGCGTTAATGGTTCTACTGTTCTTTCAATGGGTACTTGCTCTACTGAGTTAAGCCATAATGCTTTGATTGTTGAACTCTAGTGATAGTTCTGCCCATATTTGGTGGTCTCTAACATCCAATACGAAAAGTTGCCAGACAATTGAAAGCGATACCTGTGATGAAAACAGAAAATGCTGGAGTTTTTCAGCAAGTCGGGCAGCATCCGATGAGAGGGAAACTGATTAATTTTTTGAGGTGGTGACCTTTCATCCGAACATTATCAAGCTGTAGTTCTGGTTTCCTCTCCACAGTCTCTACCTGACATGAAAATTGTGTCTTACAATTACTGTTTTTGTGGTGCCAGTGAGCGGCCTGTGGGGGAAAGAAATGTGCTTGTAAGTTTAGAAGACCAGGGCTGGAAAGGAAACCATTTGTAGAGGATATCAGGTAAACAGAAGTTCTGCAACTTCTAAATATATTCAGCCATGCACAAATTTAAATGTAGAATGGGGTTGAAGGGCTGAATGGCCTACTCCTATCATTTGTTTCTCTTCAATATGTCATCTCCTCAAAATGAGTCCTTATTGTTCAGGCAACATCATTCCTTCTTGAATCACTGCTGCTGTCATTTATCCAGTTAATTTTGTACCTGTGTTCATCCATTCTGATTCTTACTATCCTATTATTTTTACAGTCACTAAGGTCAATTGATTTGGTTTATAATTTCAACTATGACCTTGTTATTCTTCTTGAAGATAGGGAACTAGCTTTGTCTGCTATTACTTTGTTAAACTTCTGCAGTAATCACGTTCTTCCTCAAAATAACTTGTTTCATAAATCTTCTCCTTTTGTCTCTTTAACTACCTTGAGGTTAATTGATGTGTCAATGAAATTTATTGTTTTTCACCTTTTCCGGCTATCAAAAACCTTGCTTCACTTCTGTCAACGTCCCTCAGCACATAATAGTCTGGTAATGTAGTGGCAATTTTGGAAGTCTGCATACTGTATATTTGTGGGATGGGGTATTTGCCAATCCATAGCAAAATCTATTTGCTCATCACACTGTACTTGCTGACCTTCACGGGTATCTGGAGAGCTACAGTAATTATATTTGCCTCATTGTTGTTTGCAGCCCCTGTTAATATCCAGTCTCTCCCTCCCTCTGCATTTCTCCAATTCTACCTGTTATTTTTACTTCACCCACTGGCAATCAAAACACAGTGGTGCAACTGTTTGAGCTGCCTTCCATCCTGACCTCCGGACCTGTCTGTGTAGAGTTTGCACATTCTCCGTAATCACCTTAGTTTGCTTCAGGAGCCCTCCTTTCTTCCCGAAGGTGTGCTGGTTGGTTTATTGGCGTTGATGAGCATGTGAGAGATAGTAGATTACAGGGGAATAAGTGGGGGCAATGGGACTGTTTGGCTAGGATAGAATGGCCTCTTTTTGTGCCATAAGAAAATATGAAATGCCACCAACGTTCAGAATTCCCCCACTAAATCAACTCTTAAACTCGCCTTAAAGCACATTTTTTTTCAACTATGCCTCTGATCCTGATGTGGCTTGATGTCAAATTTTAATTGAAAATGTTCCAGTGAAATGTCTAAAGATATTTTAACCTACTTAAGGTGTTATATCAATACATTATGGTTATAACACTCAATATGGAGTATTTTATAGCTGAATACCACACCAAATAACCCATTTTTAGTATTATTCATGGAACCAAATATAAAATAAAATGCATTAACTGCATCACTGCTTGCTGGTCAGAGTCAAGGTCAGTACCTCAGCATGTGAATGGCTCTCAAACCTCTTATGCTCAGCAGCCAGGAAGAACAAATCTGCTGCCTTTCTCTTTCCATTTACACAATTAAACATATCATTCTCCTTGTGTGTCAATTTAGAATCTTGCAGCCTCAAGAAGAGTCACAGCCTGAAACACTCGTAACACAACCTCAACCCTGATTGTGAGGCACTACCATGAAAGTACAAGTGCCGAGAGAAATAGAGTTTTAAAGCCATACAGCACGTAAACATATCAATATTGACCTAGATGCCCAATCTAAGATAATCCCATTTACCCACACTTGGCCCATATTCCTCATGACCTGTCCTTACCATGTACCCGACCAAATTCTTTGAGGTGTTGTTGTTGTACCTGCTTCAACAACTTACTCCGGCAGCTCGTTCCACATGCCCACCACCATCTGTGTGAAAAAGTTGCACCCCATGTACCTATTCAATCTTTCCATTCTCACCTGAAACCGATGCCCTCCTCGATTCTCCTATCCAGTGAAAAAGAATATCTGTGTTCACCTTGCCTATGCCCCTCATAGTTTTATGCACAACTATAAGTCAACCACTCAGTCTCAACTGTAGCCCAATAGAATCTGCAGTCATATTGTTGTTGATTCATTCCAGGGACAAGGCTGCTTTAGTTAAAAACATACTGCTGGAGGAACTCAGCAGGTCAGACAGCATCTATGGAGGCAGAGGGACAGTCGATGTTTTGGGTGGGGACCCTGCATGTTAACAGAAAGTGCCTTCACCCTCTTCGAGGTCTGATACAGGGTCCCAATCCAAAACATTTCTATCCATCTGCCTCCACAGATGCTGCCTAATCCACTGAGTTCCTCCAGTAGATTATTTTATGCTCAAGTTTCTAGTATCGACACGGGGTCACAACAGTAGAGTTGCTGTCTTACAGCACCAGAGACAATGGTTCGATCCTGACTATGGGTGCTTGGGTGTACGGAGTTTGTACGTTCTCCCCGTGACCTGCATGGGTTTTCTCCGGAATTTCCGGTTTCCTCCCACGCTCCAAAGACATACAAATTTGCAGGTTAATTGGCTTGGTATAATTGTAAATTGTCCCAAGTGTGAGTAGGATAGTGTAAGTGTGCAGGGATTGCTATTTGGCCTGTTTTTGTGCTGTATCTCGAAACTAAATTAATCTGCAATCTCTTGTGTCTCCATTGGGCTGCTTGCATTTTTGCATTACATCAGATGGAACTAAAATTGAACTTGACTGTGATGGATTCCACAGTTGACAAGCCTGACAATCATGGATTCTTCCATGCAGCTGTCTGGAGATACAGAGACCAAATCCATTAATCAACCAACTCAGCAACGGCCAGGATTTATCAACTTGAAATCTTTTTCTCACACATCCAAGCAATTACCAGGTGGAACGTCGCCAAGAAAGAAATAAAACTGTGCCAATCAATTTGCATAATTATGAATCAAGAGATGAAGGCACTTTCAGTTAGTAGTAAATAAATATTAAAAACTATTCACAAGGTCTTGGCTAATCCGAGGAAATTTACATTAAGTCTTACTCAGCTAATAGATTTTAATCAAATTGTTGCTGGGAATTGTAACCATTGGCCAGATTGTGATATATCTTCATCAAATCAATCTTTCACAAGAAAGAATATTTATTCCCGAGTCTAGATAAATTATAATATTGTCATACATAGTTGTTGAAAAATTAGAAGCACTTATTTATTATTTATGCAGGGTTTTGCTTCACCATTAGCTAAGAAGAAAGATGATAACCACAGTGTGATTTATAAGATACTACAGGACACATCAGTAGCTTTATGCACTACTTAGAGTAATCATTATTTTCTCAAGTGGGCAAAAGGCAAGGATCTGCCAAATAAAAGTACAACAATTTTTAAGACAGCTTGCAGTACTATGAGTCTTTGAATCCATCAAGGTACAGCAATGATTATCATTTTGAGGGAGCTGATGAGTACAGGGAAGCTCTGACAGATTGAGTGAAAGGTTGCAAGAAATATGGATGAGCCAAACCCGAAATCGACAGGTATATTAGAGCATCATTAATTATCAGAGATGTAATAGTCTTCATCTTAAATGAGGAGATGCGAACAGAGCAGTGGATGGGAAGTGCTCCCAATGCAGAGAATTGTTTGTAAAATGTCTCATTAAAGTTTACTTCAGGTTTTCCATCTCCTGCCGTGTTTGAACGGTCATTTAACACACGCACGTGTCTCAGCACCTATTTAAAGGCACGGCTCACATGATGGAGAAAGTCTGGAGTTTTCAACAAGGGTTAGGAGGACATTGGGCTGATGGAAGAAAGGAAAGGAAGAAAGGCTGCAGGTAGTGCTGAATGTTGCTCCAGATTCCAGCATCTGCAGTCTCTTGTGTCTCCATGCAGGAGGTGTCCACTGCACTCAACAACACAAGAAAGGTGATCAAAGATGCACATTCACCAACATGCCGGTGTATTCCATCTCACTCACACATACTTTTCATGTTGCTCCGCGTTCCCATTTAACTTGCAGCAGCATTTAATCCCATCCTTCAACCCTATCCTTCCTCCTCCGCACAACAACGCCACCCATTAATCTGATAGCACCTCAATCACCAGCACCACTTCTCACCACTCATTCTTAAATAACACTGACAATGCATGCCTCAGATCTATACCATGTGCCCCGTCATATGTTTGGTTGATTGTTACCCCCATCAAAGGCATTGCAATAATCAGCATACAATTGCCCTATTTTTGCCCTGTTTCATAGATCCTTCGTGCACTTTTGCAGCAGAGAAAAGTGTACTCCCTGCAGAATTTTAGCTTTTTACAGCAGGGTAATTGCAGCACTGTGACTGTGCTCAGTACAAGAAGATGAATACTGATTGAGCAAAGCCCAAGTTCCCCTTCAAAAACAGTATTAACTTTCTGGCTGCTCCAGCCCCAAGCTCTTTCTCATGTACTCCTTCCTGACCCGGAATTTTTCCATTTCAATACATTGTTAATTACTTGGATAAGTCACAAAGAGGCAAAATTATGGATATATCAACAAAGTTCCCTTTAAATTGATAGAATTCATTTTTAGCATGTGAATAACTTTCAGTCAGTAAGATTTTGTATGTTACTACTTCCAGTTAGGGAAATAGTTTTTACATCTTATTTTTCTGACAAGGAAGGGTTTGAATATGTGTACCTAAACATGTTTTATATCCATCTTTACTTCTAACCCTTTAAGTTCTTCACTTGTCCTGATGCTTAATGCTGATTTATTCTCTTTGCAGAAAGCTATCAGCTTATGTTCCTGGGGCTTTCTTCTAAGAACGCCTCATCCCAGATTGTGCTGATTGTACAGATTGTCCCTCCCATGTTAAAGCTCTGCCCTCTAGCATTTGATTTTTCCATCCTGGGAAAAAGGTTCTGACTATCTATTCCATCTATGCCTCTCATAATTTTATAAACACCTATCAGGGCAGACGATGGCACAGTGATAAAGTAGCTGCCAAACAGAACCAGAGACACGGGTTCGATCCCGACTACAGATGCTTGCTTGTCTGTAGGGAGTTAGTACGTTCTCCCCGTGACCAGCGTGGGTTTTCTCCAGGATCTCCGGTTACCTTCCACACTCCAAAGACATACAGGTTTGTAGGTTAATTGGCTTGGTATAACTGTAAATTATCCCTAGCGTATGTAGGATACTATTAGTGTGTGGAGATCGCTGGGCAGCGCGAACTCAGTGGGCCGAAGAGCCTGTCTCCGCGCTGTATCTCAAAAGTAAACTAAAATAAAGCTAAAGGTCTCCTACAACCTCCAGCATTCCAGAGGAAACAATCCAAGTCCGTCCAACCTCTCCCCGTAGCTAATACCCCATAAGCCAGGCATTCTGGTAAACCTCCGCACCCTTTCCAAAGCCTCTACAGACTACTCTCGTGGACTAACAGAAGTGCCTGCAATGCTCAAAATCCATTTATAACAAAATTATAAAAATATGATGAAATTCTGAGATATATTATTCATTTGCCACTGCTTTCTGCAAACAAAGTGAAGCCAGATAACATCAATTTGACAAAAATGGGAAAAAGTTCTCTACAGGTTGATTGGACTCAAAATAAATTAATCTTCTTAAATTATTTGTTATTAAACCTATGTTGTAAATAGAGACTAGAAAGGAAATTAAGAGGCAAAAACTATCATAATAAGGTACACTGGAAACATTGTGGGGATAGTAGGTTAACCTGTGATGAGCGTTTGTCGGCATTGGGCCTGTACTCGCTGGAGTTTAGAAGAATGAGGGGGGACATCATTCAAACACACAGAATAGTGAAAGTCTTGGATAGAATGGATGTGGAGCAGATGTTTCCACTAGTGGGAGAGTTTAGAACCAGACGTCAGAATTAAAGGACGTTCTTTTAGGAAGGAGATGAGGAGCAATCTCTTTAGTCAGAGGGTGGTGAATCTGTGGAATTATTTGTCACAGAAGGCTGTGGAGGCATAGTCAGTGGATATTTTTAAGGCAGATAGATAGATTCTTGATTAATACAGGTGTCGGAGGTTATGGGGAGAAGGCAGGAGAATGGGGTTAGGAGGGAGAGACAGATCAGCCATGATTGAATGGCGGAGTAGAGTAAAGTAAAGTAAAAAAGTAAAGTATCCTTTATTGTCATTCAGACCTTCTGGTCTGAACGGAATTTCGTGCCTTGCAGTCATACATATAATAAAATAACAAAAACACACAATAAACACAAATTTAACATCCACTACAGTGAGTTCACCAGGCACCTCCTCACTGTGATGGAAGGCAA
The DNA here is from genome assembly GCA_038087875.1 of Malacoraja senta. Taxonomy (NCBI): domain Eukaryota; kingdom Metazoa; phylum Chordata; class Chondrichthyes; order Rajiformes; family Rajidae; genus Malacoraja; species Malacoraja senta. The sequence goes on from CM075982.1 coordinate 14,246,293, forward strand.
AAGTCTTAAAGTCTTTGTCCCTTCCCTCCTTGTTCTCCCTCTGCGCTGAGGCGATCCAGGCTTGTAAATTGACTTGATGGGCCAAATGGCCTAATTCTACTCCTATTCCTTATGACGGTGGAAGCAGACAAACCTGGTGCTGATATTCAAAAAGGTGATCAAGGAGTCTCCGACCATGCAAAATAATGAGCATGATTATCAGCATTAAATGGTATATTAGCAACCTACTTGACAGTGGTTACCTTAAAAGTTCTTGTTCAATCAATTTCATTCCCTTTTTCTGAGGAAACAACAACTCCACTTTAATTTGGGAAGTCCTGGGGTGTATTGTATCTCAATTTCCAATAAGAATTTCAAAAATTACTATAGGAAAGTCTATTCAAGAAATAAAGTTGTGGAAATTCATCTGAATCATAAGAACTGAAAAGAAAAAAAGCTAAATGGCAGGAAGCAACAAGTATAGATTAGTGAAGTGATGAGGGGTCATGCAGAATGAGAGAGAATGAGTATTGATTTGGTTGTCATAGGGTTCAATTTTGGAACTTGACAATCCAAAATTGTCAGTTTATTGAATTAAAAGTAGCAGTTCAGAAGTTGTTGAATAAGTTGGCTAAGGAAGTAAAGATTAGAACAATCGCATGTGAAATTTCATGAAATAAATATTAATTATAGAGAGTAATAAATCCCACATAATTTCCATGAATATTGAGAAGCAATTGTACAGCAATTCGTTCTTCCCCCACACAATTAAAGCATGGAATAATCTCCACCCTACTGTAGTGACCCAACCAGATGCAACTAAATTTAAGGTAGCTCTTACTTCCCAAAAACCCTTTCTGGCTGAAGTCCTCCCTCCACCATCTCCAGTTTAAATTCCATTTGGAATATTTTGGACCAAGAAACCAAGAACCAAGAACCAAGACGATTTAAGAAACGGAAACAGAAACATCGTTTAAGAAACAGTTAGACAGGTACATGGGTAGGACAGGTTTGAAGGGATATGGACCAAGCACAGGCAAATGAGACTAGTGTAGCTGGGACATTGGTGGCCAGTGTGGGCGAGATGGGCCGAAGGGCCTGTTTCCACACTGTATCACTCTATGACTATGACTATGCAAAAAGATCAGACAGCAATTTTAATATTCATAGTGTACGCTTGCAAAGCATGTGTCTAGAATGACAAAATTCACAGTCAATGGTTCACATATCCTGCATAAGAAAAGGCTAATATTTCTGTAAAGCAAACTGATGGGTTGAAATTGGGAAGCATTGCTCAAATCAATGAGAGGTAACTTTAGAGCAGATATCAAGAAATCCTCTCACATACAACAAAAATGTTGACATCTTAGGAAAAACAATTTGATACTTTAATGGAGTGAGTCGGGGTATCTCTGGATAAATGAAGAGAAACCAAATGGTCCTCCTCATGTACAGTTCAGATGATGATTTGTTACTTGCTCTGGAGGGTTGACGTGGGGAAACCTTTCTGTGGACAAGGGCAGTGTAAACCATTCATTCAGTAAGCCATTAAATTGGAGCTTAATAGAAAGTGTAAAACTTTCTGTGTGATAGATATGTTTGGGAAAGAGTATGGAGGAATGCAAAATAGAGGAATGGGTTTCACGTGCAAGTGTGTCAAGACCGTATTTAGTGGCAGAAAAGGCTATAGTCACTGAATGACCTAATCCCCTTCCCATGCTGATCCCCTATGTGAGAGCTGTCAGCAATAGAGGTGGGGAAGCTGCACCATAATAACCATCAAGCAGAAGCAGAATTAGGCCATTCAGCTCATTGAGTCTCCTCTGACATTCGATAATGGTTGACTTATTTTTTCCTCTCAACCCCATTCTCCTGCCTTTTTCCTGCAACCTTTGACACCCTTATTAATTAAGAACCTATTGATCTCTGCTTTAAAAATACCCAATATCCAGACCTCCACAATCATCTGCAGTTATGAATTGCACAGATTCACCACCCTATGGCTAAATAAATGTCTTCTCATCGCCATTCTAAATTTACATCCTTTTATTGTGAGTAGCAGTAGTATCAGCAGTATGGGCAACCAGACAAGGCGATCGATTGACGTTATTCTGAATAGGCCAGGCCAGTGCTTTTCTTGTGGACCAAATGTTGCCTGTGCACAAACAACAGTTCACATGACACTATAGGCTGCTGTGTATTGATCTAGTTTTTAACTGTTTAGAGGTGCCAGTACACTGTACCAGCATGTTCTTATCACAGAAAAGCACTGGGCCTGGCCTATCAGAATATACCAGGGCAGATATTAAACAATATCCGGTGGCGCTATGGAGGCTTGAGTCCAGCGCCAACTAGCTCCGTGCCGAAGTAACTAAAAACGGGAGAAAATCGGGTCTTACCTGCAGCGATCTCGATCTGAACGGCTGCCTGCGGGACGTCATCAAGCGCGCTACTTTACGGTATGTCGTTACAACGTGTACCCCCCCGTGTGACACAAAAAAAAGCCGTTAAAGGGAGAACGCAGATGGAAGAGGAAGGCCCTACAGAGGCCTCGGCCTCAGTTACAAAGACGCCCCAGGAAACCCAGGAAGACCCTCCGAAGAAAATGAAACAGAAAAAGTCTGAAATGGAGGACCTTAAAACCTTTCTCGCTGCCGAAATGAGAATCTTTGGAGAGAATTTTAAAGAGCAACTCGACTCTTTTAAGGTAGATTTTAAAGCAGAAATGCATTCTACCGTTCAACAAATGCTGGAAATCTGGAAGAGGACGAGGGAGGAAGAGGTCAAGGATCAGATGGAAGTGCTGGAAGCCAGGCTCGTTTCGGTGGAAACGAAGGTTAAAACGGAGCTGGACCCCATTCATCACGTACTTGATCAACATAGAACAGCGATAACCGAACTTGAGAAATGGGCGGGGACAAGTGAGGAAACTGTAAGTCGACTTCTTACTGAAAACCAACGTCTTTCAGATATGGTGATCAAATTAAGTGATAAATGTATCGATTTGGAGGGGCGTCAAAGACGTAAAAATTTAAGAATTGTAGGGGTGAAAGAAGGAAGTGAGAGGGAAATGGGCACTCGGGATTTTGTGGCAGACCTATTACAAAAAGCCTTAAAATTGGATTACAAACCTTCACTCGGTCGAGCTCATAGAGCGCAGCGACGTCGTACTCAAGACGATGCCCATCCAAGACAAATTATTGTAAAGGTGCAAATGGATCATGAATTTGACGATATAATGAAGAAAACTGTTCGAGGCGGACAACTCCATTTTGAAGGTGTGAGATTCAGTATTTACCGAGATTATCCGGCAGAAGTCTTCAAGAAAAGAGCGCTGTTCATTGAGACAAAAAGAATACTGAAGAATGTACCTGATTTGAGATACGGCTTGCTTTATCCCGCAAGACTAAGAGTCTCTTACAAGTCCAAGGAACACTTTTTTACAGACCACGAAAAAGCACTGCAATATGCCAAAGAAGTTGGTAACATGACCATAGACTGAAGAATTTACATTACTCCTTAGGAGTCAAGGACCAACAGGACTACCAGATTTAAAAGGACCTTTAAAGTTCTTCTAAGAGCTTTAAGGACATTCGGAAACCGAAATGGACGGAGGACATTGGATAAAACCGTGATCTTTGTAATTTTTTTTTTATATATAAAAATTTGTTGGGGTTTTTTTTTGTGTTTACTAATCATCATTATTATTTGTATATTCATATCTAACTATATAGGTAACAACTAATACTTATTAAATATCCATATTACCACTAAAATTATTAACATTAATATTTCTCATAAAAATTTAATACGGTATATGATTGATAACAATGATTAATAATTAATAGTCTTCGATTAATGTAGAAATGAATTACATACTTATATTATAAAGGAAGATATGTAAGAAGTAAATTAGCCTACGTCATAATAAAGTTTGACGGTTTTTCTCTTTATTTTTCAATTTAAAATTAGATTTATAGATTTAGTGAAAAAATTAATAGGATAGGTAGAGAATAATAACATTGTGAATTTTTGCTGTTTTGCAGGGTTACGTGCTTATGTATGTATACATATGGGTATATATATATATATATATATATATATATATATATGTATATTGTGTGTGTGTACGTATGGGTATGTAAATAAGTTTGTTACTCCCAAAGAAGTTATTTGAATGTTAGAAATAATCTTTTTTCTTCTTCAGGCACGGAGCTGGGAATTTTTTTTTTCTTACAAAGGCTACGGAAGTCTTTAGAATTCTAGCCACGTTAGTGTGGCTATCACTAACTACACTAATTGTAGATGTAGTTCTTTTTCTTTCACCCTATACTAATCAACTCTATCACTTTTTTTACTTTAAATATTTTTATAATTTAATGTTTGAATGGAAAAATAAGACTAATACAAGGAGATGTGTTCGGAAGAGCGACGTATATGATTTTAAATTCATCTATTCGAGGTTCGGGAGCAGGGTCAGGTTCTCTGTGTTGTACCTTCTGCTCGGCTATAGACCACCTTAGAAACAATATGCAAGATGTTAATATGACAAGAGGGGGTCAGGGAATAACATTTTGTAGTTGGAATGTCAAGGGAATCAATGAACCAATTAAAAGAGGTAAAGTTTTGGCACATCTAAATTTAATCAAAACAGATGTAATATTTCTTCAAGAAACACACCTTAAAAAGGAATCTCAACATAGACTTAAAGCTAAGTGGATCACTGAAGCATATCATTCCTCCTTTTCCCACAAGTCCAGAGGAGTTGCAATATTAATTCGTAAAGGAATACCTTTTACGAACTCTTCAACAATAGTGGATATTGATGGTAGATATATTATACTAGTTGGAGAGTTAAATGGAGAAAAAGTGATTCTTCTGAATGTATATGGGCCTAATTTTGATAACCCCATGTTTTTTAATAAAACATTTAATAAAATTCCTGAATTTACACAATATAAATTAATAATTGGAGGAGACTTCAATTGTACATTAGATTCATACTTAGATAGATCATCAAGGCAAAAAAAAGTAAAATCCCAATCAAGTGTATTTCTAAATTCATTTATTAATACCTCTAATATTAAGGATGTCTGGAGAATAGAAAACCCAACTGGACGGGAATATTCATTTTACTCACCAGTACATAAAACATACTCAAGAATAGATTATTTTTTAGTTGACTCTACGTTTACCCCATTTATTTATAATTTAAAATACCATAACATTATAATCTCAGATCACGCACCTGTAACATTCATGATTAAATTGAATGGAATGTCCGAGAAACAAGCATATTGGAGATTTAACCCACAAATTTTGAATGAAAGATCATGCCAGGAATATATTATTAAACAGATTCAAATATTTTTTGAGGTAAATGACAACCCTGACACACCTACTTCTCTTATGTGGGAAACGTTTAAAGCGTATGTTCGAGGTACATTAATTTCTGCTCAAGCATTTTATAATAAAGAGAACAGGATTAAGCAACAAACATTGGAAAGCGAAATCAAGCAACTAGATATAGAAAATGCGAGAATGCCATCTACTTTAAAACATAATAAAATTGTTGTATTGAAATATAAATTAAATAAAATGTATTCAGAACAAGTAATAAAACTTTATCAAAAAACCAAACAATTACATTTTGAATTTGGAGACAAACCACAAAAACTATTAGCACGTCAGTTACGAAAAATGGAAGGGGAAAAAATAATTCATAAAATTAGAACAGAGACAGGAGAATTATTAAAAATGCCCAAGGACATAAATGATAGATTTCTCCAATACTATTATAACCTTTATTCAACTAAAACAGTAGCACAATCAGAAGGAATAGCAGATTTTTTACTAAAATGTAATTTAAAAGGTTTAGATTCAAATGATAGAGAATTATTAGAAAGGGAGATTACGATAAAGGATATTGAAGAGTCTATTGGTTCTTTAAAAAATGGTAAAGCAGTAGGACCAGATGGTTTAGGCTCCGAATTTTATAAAAAAATGTATGATTTGCTTTGCCCACGTTTACAAAGACTGTATGAATATATCTATACTCAACAGAAACTTCCAGACACTTTAAATGAATCTATAATAACACTTATTCCTAAGCTGATAAAGATCCGGAAGACCCGGGATCATACAGAGCAATTGCACTTTTAAATACAGATCAGAAAATATTAACTAAAATACTAGCGCATAGATTAAGTACAGTGATGAATAAATTAATACACCCTGACCAAACAGGCTTTATTCAGAAACGGTATTCATATTATAATCTAAGAAGATTATTTAATATTATATATTCCAAGAGAATTATTAACGAAGATCTAGCAATAATCTCACTTGACGCTGAAAAAGCATTTGATCAGGTGGAATGGTCTTATTTATTTTCGGTGATGGAAAATATGCAGCTAGGGGAGAAATTCTGTACATGGATAAAACTGTTATATACAAATCCCACGGCTAGAATACTTACAAACCAAAGGTTGTCATCTAAATTTAGCCTATCTAGAGGTTGTAAACAAGGCTGCCCGTTATCTCCATTATTATTTGCGCTTGCTATTGAGCCACTGGCAGAAAGAGTTAGGGGGCATCCGGAAATACATGGGTATAACACAAAGGACACAGTGAATAAAATAAAATTTCTCTATACGCAGATGATGTATTAATTTACATTACAAAACCAGAAATTAGTATTCCAAACTTATTAAAGCTAATAACCCAATTTGGTTCACTTTCAGGATACAGAATAAATTGGAATAAAAGTGAAATTATGCCAATAAGGGAACATAACAAACAGATAATACAACAATTTCCATTTAAAATAGTAAATGAAAAATTTAAATATCTAGGTATTTATATAACTAAGAGATATACATAATTATTTAAAGCAAATTTTCCCCCATTACTGAACAAACTACATAAGAATATTCAATACTGGAAAACACTTCCTATCTCAATGGTTGGCAAAATTAATGCTATAAAAATGATTTTTTTACCGCAAATATTCTACCTTTTTCAGACAATTCCGATATATCTGACAAAAAACTTTAAAAAAAAACTGGACTCTATTGTTAATGATTTTATCTGGGATTATAAGAATCATAGGATAAACAAAAGACACTTGTGTAAATCAAAAATAAATGGAGGCTTGGTTTTACCCAACTTTTTGTTTTATTTCTGGGCTGTTAATATTAAAAATATGAATTTCTGGTTGGAAGAAATAGATCATCAACCAGACTGGTTAAAAATGGAAAAGGAAGATTGTTTACCTTTTGATATCGGTTCGATATTATTTGCTACGTCTAAATTAAACAAAAAAATTTATAGGGAAAACCCTATAATATTTAGTGCTATACGAATTTGGAAACAATTAAAAAAGACATTAAAATTAGATAATTTATCACTTTTTCTTCCAATTGTGAATAACCCTTTGTTTAAGCCTTCATGGTTGGACGGGGGTTTTACACAATGGAAGAATTATGGAATTAAAAATATGGGACAACTTTATAAGGAAGGCACCTTTCTGACATTTCAGGAGTTGCAACAGACTTATGGACTTCGAGGAAATGATTATTTCAGATATCTTCAACTTAGAGATTATGTAAAATCGAACTCTCAAAATTTTCGATTTAGAAATTCAGAAATTCTTGATGAATGTTGGAACAAACATCCTAATACAGAAAAATTAATATCTTATATATATAATATCTTATTAGACAGTGACATTCCTTCGACGGAATTACACAGACAAACATGGGAAAAAGAATTAAATCAAGTAATAACGAAAGATACTTGGGAAGAAAGTTTGCAACACATACATCAGTGCTCACTAAACGCCAGACATTCTCTAATACAATTTAAAGTAATACATAGGTTACATTATTCAAAAACAAAACTACATAAAATTTTTCAACATATCTCACCTATATGTGATAAATGTCAACATTTAGAAGCTACATTATCTCATATGTTTGCAAACTGTATAAAAATTAAAAAATTCTGGGTAAATATTTTCAGTATAATATCTAAAGTAACCGGCACACAATTGGACCCAGATCCAAAATTAATAATACTCGGAATATTAGAATTAAATCAAACATTTAGAACAACACAAAGAAACTTTATTGATTATAGTTTAATAACAGGAAAAAAATTAATTCTAAAATTTTGGAAAGGCCCTACGGCCCCCACAATCAAAATGTGGATTATAGAAATGACGGAGACCTTAAACGTGGAAAGAATCAGATTTTCCCTGTTGGACAAACAGGAATTATTCGTAGGAACATGGTCTCCTTTTATTGATTACTTAAAGGGTCAGAATAGTTCAGCACAGGAACCTGACTAGCACTCGGGCTAAAGAATGGATGAAATGCTATATTCTGAAATGTACGAATATATCTCGAATGAAGTTTTTTATTTCAATAAATTTTTCCATTCTTCTTTAACTATTTTACTCTTTTTTTTTTTTTTTTCTCTTTGTTTTTTTTTTAATTTTTTTTATTCTTCTTCTCTTTCTTTTCTTTCTTTACTTCATCTATCTCTTTAGTTCTATCTAGTTTAAAAAAAAAAAAAAGGCAAAAGGTATTGGAGACAATGTAATAATAATTGACAATATTATCAATTTAAAAATGTTAGACTGTAATGATGTAAATAAGTTGTGTACTTATCTCCAATAATAAAAAATATTTTAAAAAAAACAAAAAAAAACAATATGTAGGAAGGAACTGCAGATGCTGGTTTAAACTGAAGATAGACACAAAAAGGTAGAGTAACTCTGCGGGACAGGCAGCATGTCTGGAGAGAAAGAATGGTGACGTTTCGGGTCGAGACCCTTTTACAAACCTTCTGAATAAGGGTCTCGACCCGAAACGTCAGCCCAATCCTTCTCTCCAGAGATGCTGCCTGTCCCGCTTAGTTAAACAATGTGTAACCATTTGAGGAAGAACAAGCTATTGTGCTCTGGTCAAGATTCTTCACATAAGCAGCACTATCAAAATTATTATCTGCTTATTTTCCCACTGCCTTATGGAATTGCACTCTTTGCAGAATGACTACTAGATTAAAAGTCATCATATTAACCTCTGCTTTAATTTATGGTGAATGCACACTTTCTGAGAAATCTGATAGGGTGTTTTTAAAATGTTGCATTATTTAGACATTTCCAAACAGATGAAGGCACAAAGCTGAGCTCACCACAGCAAACCTGCAGTTGCTGCTCAGATCTAGTAATCAGGACAAAAGAGGCTGATTAGCAAAGTTTGCCCAGATGGCACACAGCTTGCCTTTGACATGTTAGCTGTCAAAAATTCATAATGTAATTAATGATATCAGAAAGTAACACGGCAATTATCGCATCTCTGCGTAAAAAGTACATGGCATTAACTGTTAAAACAGCATGTGTGCATTTGTATAAAAACTATTATTTTATTCTAACATCTATCTTTTTGATGCCTGCCATTTTTTTTCAGTTCATGCATTTTCCAATTTTCCCTCCTCCCTTCCTGTTAGTGTGAATGGTGTGAAATATCTCAGCCGTACCATTAGCAATATCTCATTCTATTGACCATTCTTCCGATTTACACGAAGCTCAGCTCATAAAGTTATTACAGCATAAAAATAGACCATCTGGCTCAACAAGCCCATACTGACCTAATCCTACCATTCTTCATCTAATCCCATCAAATGTCTTTCTCTTCTTTGTTCCCTCATGTATTTATAAAACTCTCTTATGAATCCAACTATTCCTTGAGGTTGTGGGTTTTCCATTCAAACCAGTTCCTGGATGAAGAAGTTTCATCAAATTCCCTGCTATAAATATATGTTAAACTCTGTATAAATACTGTATCTGATAAAAACCCCACTTCAGGTTTCTCTTAAAATGAAAATGGAACTATTCTTGACATTAAACTCTTTCATAATCTTACTTACCCCTATCAGGTCACACCTCAGCCTTCCCTTCTCCACAGCGAAAGAGACTGACCTCTTCATTCTGTTCCCACAACTACAGCCTTCCAGTTGTACAGTAATTTGAATAATTCCTACACCTTCTCCAGTGCATCAACATCTTCCTATTATGGAAGCGAAACTGCACATGACATTCCAAATTTGGTTTAACAACGGTTTAATGTAACTTCACAATGTTAATTCCATTCCACTAAAAAATAACGTCAATGCAATGCTTGCTTTTTTATTGCCTAATTTATCTCTTCATTAGTTCTGTGATTTATGTATGCTTCTCTAGATCTTTCTGTTCCTTAACTGCTATTTTCTTCCTGAGAAAAGGCAGAATATTGCATCTGCCGACATTGAAGTCTAGTTGCTAATTGCCGATGTGACCCAAGGCACTCAGTATACTTTGGCTAGTCGCCTCAGGAAGGACTCATGCTCAGCCACACACTGTGAATCAGATGATTTCCTCTCACTGAGCTCGGACATACTCAGAAACCTAACTCAGGTATCTAACAGTTGACCTCATGTTTACTGCCAAAGTGTCCAGTGACTTCAGGATGTGGGGAAGGAGAAACAAACAGAGGCAGGAGGTGGCAATGCAGGAAACAACATGGGTGGTAATAAGCATGGAAATTTAGGAACTATCAGTAAGTCCAGGAACAGAAGAGTTCAATTAGGAATATGCTTATCAAAAGCTATAATTATTTATATTCCAATAGGCAAATTATTCCATAGGGATATAAAACTTACGGAAGGCTGGACCTAAGATAAGTAAGCATTGGCCCAAGTTAACATGGAGAACTAGCTTGAGGGCTTAATTAAATGTTAATAAAATCAATAGGAATTCATAACATTAACAATATAATGTAACAGCGAAATGCTTTGGGAAGACATGTTAAGAAGCTAATGCTATATTTACTGGAATCCATAAATAACATTTTGTTTATGATATCACATCTAGAAACATTACTTCATAAAGAATGAATGACAAACTAGTTCCTCTAAACTGAACATTTTTTCTCAACCTTTATAGAGGAGTTAATCGGCACAGTAGTAACTGCTTTTGATGTGAATCCAACACTAACATTCACTGTTCTGCAGGAAAGAAAAGTATTTGAATCATTAGCTTCACATGGAGCTTGCCAATGTTATATTCATGTTCTCTGATCTGATGAGCAGAATATAATTATCTTATTTATTTAATCTCAAGTTTTTGATCCTTCCCAATTTTATTTCTGAGCTTTATTCAGAATATGTGAAAATCAAATGGAGGAAATGTAAGAAAGAAAGAAAGATATTAACTATCACTTTTGCTTTTGAGCACACATGGAATGTATGAAGAAAAGTGATAGAACATACGTAGATCATAGAACAGTACAGCATGGGAACAGGCCCTTCGGCTGACAATGTATGTTCCAAACATGATGCCAAGACCAACACTTATCTGCCTGCACATAATCCACATCCCTCTTTTCACTGCATATCCATGTGCCCATCCAAAAGTCTCTTGGATGCCACTATCGTATCTGCCACCACCACAATCCCTGGCAGCATGTTCCAGGCACTCACCACCATTTTTGTAAAAAAACTTGCCCAGCACATTTCCTTTAAATTTTGCCCCTCTCGTCTTAAAGCTTAGTATTGATAACCATGCTGGAAAAAAAAATGTTCTGACTGTCTACCCTATCAATGCCTCTCATAATTTTATATACTGCTATCAGGTCTCCCTGCAACCTACAGCATTCCAGAAAAAAACAATCCAAGTCTGCCTAACCTCTCCCTGTAGCTAATACATGCTAATTCAATCTTCGAGACTGCCTGGATTAGGGATACACAGAAATCATACTGAAGAATGTAATATAGAGGACACGCAGTGATAAACTTTTGGAAAGCATTGACAGTATGAGGGGGGGGGGAATGGAGAGAGAGGGAATGCAGGGTTTACAAAGTTAGAGCACCAGCTTCTCGTTCTCACCCAGCAAGCAGCTAAAAATAGCCTGTTTCCTTAATCATTGTTGCTTTTTTTGCATATCTTTCATTCATTTGTTCTATATCTCTCTACATTACCATCTATATCTCTAGTTCCCTTTCCCCCAACTCCCAGTCTGAAGGAGGGTCTCAACCCGAAACATCACCCATTCCTTCTCTCCAGAGATGCTGCCTGTCCCGCTGAGTTACTCCAGCACTTTGTGTCTTTCTTCGGTTTAAACTAGCATTTGAGGTTCCTTCCTACAGTATTCTGGTAAGATGTGGAAAAAAAGAACTGCAGATGCTAGTTTACGATTCTGGTAAACCTCTTCTCTCTTCTGCACCCTCCACATCCTGCCAGTAATGAGGTAACCAGAATTGCACACAATACTCCAAATACAGCCAAACCAATGTCTTAGTAATGTTGAATGAGATAAATATTTGCCATTACCCCACAGATAACACATCTGTTTCTCTTCACAATTATCCCAAATGTAAAAGGGCCTTTTACATCCACCTGAAAGGACAAACAGGCTCAATTTAACTAGTCAGCACCTCTAGCTGTGAAGTAACTGTGCTGTATTTCACAGACCTTGTGCTGAAATCTTTTGAGTGGGACCTAATCGAGATCATGCTGACCCAGTGCTGGGAATGTTATAAACACAGGTGACTTGTTAGGGAATTGCGGGATCTGGCAGACTCACATTGACGAATAGGACATGGGAACATAGTAGATGTAAAGGAGAATGAATAAGCCAACATTGCACATGCTGCAAGAGCAAAATCAATGCGGACAATGCAGCATTCATGGAAAGAGAAGCAGTCTTAATGGGCCATGTTACACTAATCTTTGCCTGAAGCTCTTGGTCACTGTCTGCGTTAACCTCCCAGCTGAACTTCTATTTTCCCATGTGAACAAAGATTGTGGTCCACCTGGCTTGGCTCCTGTCACACTTCCATGCGGCATAGTGGAGAGCAAGTGATTATCCCAGGTTCAATCCCGAACTCTGGTGCTGTTTGGGTGGAGTTTCTACCTTCTCCCCATGACTGTGTGCATTCTTTCCAGTTTCCTCCCACATCTCAAATTGTTTGCAAAACTACCCATTAGTAGCAATAAAGAATGAAAGGGGGGGTTGATGGGCATTTGAAACATTGTTTGCACAAGTATAAGGCAGGGCGATTAGAATTTATAGGATTGCTGTGTTGGGAGCCAGTATTGTCCATCTGGGCTGAATGGCCATCTTCTATATCATTGTAAATAAATTACATAGCAACAATTGGACCATAGGCTGTGGAAATCTTGGTCTCCATCCACTAGGCACAATGGAGTAAAAAACTTGTAAAAAATTAAAAAATTTAAATGATTTTTTAAATAGATAAATGAGAACGTAATTAAAAAATTGAAACTATTCTTAATTAATTAAATACATAAATACACATTAAAATCTTTTAAAAAATCAAGCTTAGCTAAATCTCTGTAACTGAAGGCCTGTGACCTTGTTCAAAGCCAGATCGGGAGTGTGTCTGGTCCCTTGAATAACAACTCTGCAGGTCAAAAGGCCATGAGTGTGGGAACCTGGTCACCAGTATGTTGCTGAACTCAACCCAACAGTGAACAAACAGGCATGTCAGGAACTCATTGCTTACACACTCTACATTTTGGGTCAATGGTTCTTCTTCTTCGAGTCCGTTGCAATCTCAGATGTCGTTCTGCCAGTATCTGGCGCAGGTCACAGCTGGTCGGGTCGGTTCAGCCAGGTCCTGGGGGCTGCACTGGGGGGCGTCGTCACACTCCAGTAGGTGGGACATTGTCTGTACTGCTCCACAGCTGCATGTGTCTTCTGCCTGGTAGTTCCATGCTTTCATAAGTGCTTTGCACTTCCCCTGCTCCACTCGTAATCTGTTGAGGGTCTTCCAGGTTGGCCATGGGAGGTCGTGCCCGCTGGCGATCAATAGTCTTTCATCCAAACTCGAAATAGGAAGTTTTAAATTCAGATACATTGGGGTAGAAGAGGAAAGAATGGAAGGGGGAAAGGAACTCAAGGGTCTGCTTCCCTTGCAGCATGGAGACAGGCCCTTCGGCCCACCGAGTCCATGCCAACCAGAGAATACCCAGTACACTAGCACTATCCTATACACTAGGGACTATTTACAATTTTATTGAAGTCAATTAACCTACAAACCTGTATGACTATGGAGTGTGAGAGGAAACCGCAGCACTCAGAGAAAATCAATGGGGAGAAGTATAAACCCATAGTCAGGATCAAACCCGAGTGTCTGGCGCTGTAAGGCAGCAGCTCTACCACTGTGACATTGTGCTGCCCCTTAAGTACATTCGCTGTAAGTAAAAGATCAGGGAGTGTCTCTGATAGGATGGAAGGCAGGAAATAAAACAGATGACGGTGGAAAACAAGCTTTGATGTTCCAGGAGTATAAACCCAGTGTCTTCAATCCCTCCTTATATCTACAGTCCTCCATTCCAGGCATAATCCTGGTCAATTTCTTCTGCACTCTCTCCACTGCTAGCACATCCTTCCTGTAGAATGACAATCAGAAATGTACACAATTCTCTAAGTGTGTTCTAATCAAAGATTTGTACAAGTACTTTGGAATCATTCCAAAGCCACAAATCAACAAAGAATGATGCTTAATCGTCTGAGGATGATCTAGATCCAAGAGTTATCATTTGTGTCTTTTCTACTATCATCTTTTCACAATTGAACAAGCAGCAGAAACCACATTCAGAATTCCGGAATATCATTAATCAATAAATTGATCATGTTTGTGCCATGGGCTTGCACCAGTCTATTTTGTCCAGTTCCTGTCAGTGCAAATCAGTGGAAAATCCAGCACTAACCCTGCAGTCGTGGTGCAGAAGTATTCAGTGCAACATGAATAGAATCATTCTGAAAGTGATGAGTAGATCAGAGACCATAAGCAGAAATACGGGGCTGCTACTTTGCCCACATCATTAATTTCATAAATTCATCAAGGAAATTCATAATTATTTAAATAGTCAAGTAATAATTTGAAATTGAGCTATACATACAGTTAATTAACTGGTAAACTAAGTTATTCAATGGAATGGATCACGGTGCAATAATGCAAATTAAACAGTTCAATAACTGGGAACCAAAATATACATGTTAAAGTTAAATAGGGCCATCTATTGGCCTGGGATGGGATTGATAATGTATATTATGCTGCAGGATAACAATTGTCAGCACGTTATGGCTTAATCTCAGGAAACAATCCACCAGGACACAGCAAGGAAAATTGTTAGGTCCTCCCTACATCAGATCACTCTGACTTACCATAGGATGGCAGGGGGCGAAGGATCTGTTCAGGCTCAATAGCTGCCTTTTGCAGTGCACACCCCAATACACTCACCCATTAACCTATATTCCTATATCAGGTCTCAAAGGCCACAGCCTGCACAAGGCATCCAATTACTTTGTACCTGGCTTGTGTTATATTGGGCATCTGGTGGGTGAACCAGTGGGTGGGTGAAGGCTCATATTACCCCAGGCTGGCAGTGCTAAGAATCTGAAAGTGTTCAAGATCGGGGTTTCTTCAACCATAGATTAATCTCAGTAGTCCCAGTACCAGGCAATGCAGTAAAGCTAACATTAAATAGTCACTTCTTTGATGATAGAACATTACAAAGGGTTTTAAACCAATAAAGTCCCTTTGGTCTTCATTGTAACATAGAAAGCAGAGAACAATCAAAATACACAACAAGACCCCACAAGCAGCAAAGTGTCATGACCAGAAATTGCCGAGACATTTAATCCCATTTAGAAAAGATGACCATTTATTTGCACCATTACATTGCACTATGCCTCGGGGAGGGGAAAAGAGGGGTGGGATTTTGTTCTCACCAGCCACCAATCTTCCACATATTCTGAACAAGCTTAAAGTCACATACTGAGTAATGCAGAATAGTCAAAGCACAACTATGATGCTGTTCATGAAGTTAGTTGATTTCTTTTATCCAATGTACCATTGCATTAACTCACTTTTATTATTATTATCGTAATTTGTATTAAATTGATTCAGCACACCATTCTTTCTTCCCACATTAAATCTTTACTTTTCCTGAGTCACTGCTGCCCCACAGCTCGACAAACCCAAATTTATTGCTTCTGTACTTCCCCATCTTCCTCCACTTCACCAACCAGAGGGAACACTTGAAGTGACCTTGAAGAGAAAGGTCAACTTGAGCATGGTTCCATGGCTAAACGTCACTGGATTTCCAGAGCCTGACTTCCAGACATCTCACGGATGTCTTGTTGGATCCAGGCAAGTTAACAAAATAACTTAAAATAAATCAAAAAAATTGCTGATGCTGGAAATCTTAAAGAAAAACAAAATGTTGGAAGCACTGAATAGGGCTTGTGAGGAAAGAAAAACAGATCTGATGCCCTTTGTCAGAATTGGATATGTTTGCAAATGTTGCTAGTTTTACGCATTAAATCATTCTGGCCTTCCTTGATAACCCTCGAGTCACTTTACAAAGCAATCACACTCTTAAAAGTTGCTCCATTCATAAAACATAATCAAACTATTATGAACACAGGCATATTCTATATAAAAGAATAACTGGCCAGCTCCAACACTATTTGATTATAAACATCTATGATAAATCTTGTTCCGAGGGGTTTTCTGCTTCATTAATCTAGTATTTGTCATTTATTGATTACATCCTCTTGAGCAGCATAATATTATTTTAACACATGGCTTGCTGTATTTCTGTAGTCTGAAGGGAACAGCACAAAATGTGCATTATGACTGCCGCAATTAGCCACGTCTCAACAAAAGTGTAATCAACCACTAATAGAACAGCCACTAGATACCTCATAATGAAGGTGAGGGAGGAAAGGGGGAAGGAAGGCAGGAGGGGTAATGGTCAAATATACACTCACCCATTACCCTATTTTCCCCATATCAGAAGGTCGTCTTCAAATGCCACACGAGAAATCTAGGAAACTCTGTGCTAACCATCCAGTCTTTTTGGCCTCTCAATTGGGATGTTAATCTTTTGCTCCATAGGTCACTTTTGCTCTGATGAAGAGACATTTCACGCAGATTCCTACAAAATGTCTTCCTTAGTTTTCAATAGCACCCTTTAACAGAACAAAGTCTCTGCCTGCATCTCATCTATATCCCACACCTCTGGTCTCACCCATTCTCCCCCTGGACGGAGCAAGAACTATGTAATTCCCCTGGTATCTCAATAATGGAAATCTCCCTTTCATCTCAGCAGCCTCTGCATTCAATGGATCTTCCTTTGCATTATCCTCCTGAAACATTAACTGTTTCTCATTCTGAAGATGGTACTTGATCTGTGGAGTGTTTCCAACATTTTCTGTTTTTTATTTCTGATTTCCAAAACTGTACTTTTTGTTCAAACCTTGGTAAGATGTTTCATAGCTAATATTCATAATATTCTCAGGTGGCAAGATGAAGAATAGTTTAGTTTTTTTTTAAAAGTTTAGTTTTGTTTATTATTGCCATATGTATCGAGGTACAGTGAAAAGTTTTTTCTAGCATGCTATCCAGTCAGTGCAAATACAGTGGCTTGCAAAAGTATTCATACCCCTTGAACATTTCCACATTTTGTCACGTTACAACCACAAACATAAATGTATTTTACTGGGATTTTATGTGATAGACCAACACAAAGTGGCGCATAATTGTGAAGTGGAAGGAAAATGATACATGGTTTTCAAATTTTTTTACAAATAAAAAACTGAAAAGTGTCGTGTGCAAAAGTATTCAGCCCCCTTGAGTCAATACTTTGTAGAACCACCTTTCGCTGCAATTACAGCTGCAAGTCTTTTGGGGTATGTCTCTACCAGCTTTGCACATCTAGAGACTGAAATTTTTGCCCATTCTTTTTTGCAAAATAGCTCAAGCTCAGTCAGATTGGATGGAGAGCGTCTGTGAACAGCAATTTTCAAGTCTTGCCAGAGATTCTCAATTGGATTTAGGTCTGGACTTTGACTGGGCCATTCTAACACATGAATATGCTTTGATCTAAACCATTCCATTGTAGCTCTGGCTGTATGTTTAGGGTCATTGTCCTGCTGGAAGGTGAACCTCCGCCCCAGTCTCAAGTCTTTTGCAGACTCTAACAGGTTTTCTTCCAAGATTGCCCTGTATTTGGCTCCATCCATCTTCCCATCAACTCTGACCAGCTTCCCTGTCCCTGCTGAAGAAAAGCATCCCCACAGCATGATGCTGCCACCACCATGTTTCATAGTGGGGATGGTGTGTTCAGGGTGATGTGCAGTGTTAGGTTTCCGCCACACATAGCGTTTTGCATTTAGGCCAAAAACTTCAATTTTGGTCTCATCTAACCAGAGCACCTTCCTCCACATGTTTGCTGTGTCCCCCACATGGCTTGTGGCAAACTGCAAACGGGACTTCTTATGGCTTTTTTTCAACAATGGCTTTCTTCTTGCCACTCTTCCATAAAGGCCCGATTTGTGGAGTGCACGACTAATAGTTGTCCTGTGGACAGATTCTCCCACCTGAGCTGTGGATCTCTGCAGCTCCTCCAGAGTTACCATGGGCCTCTTGGCTGCTTCTCTGGTCAATGCTCTCCTTGCCCGGCCTGTCAGTTTAGGTGGACGGCCATGTCTTGGTAGGTTTACAGTTGTGCCATACTCTTTCCATTTTCGGATGATGGGTTGAACAGTGCTCCGTGAGATGTTCAAAGCTTGGGATATTTTTTTATAACCTAACCCTGCTTTAAACTTCGCCACAACTTTATCCCTGACCTGTCTGGTGTGTTCCTTGGGCTTCATGATGCTGTTTGTTCACTAATGTTCTCTAACAAACCTCTGAGGCCTTCACAGAACAGCTGTATTTATACTGAGATTAGATTACACACAAGTGGACTCGATTTGCTAATTAGGTGACTTCTGAAGGCAATTGGTTGCACTGGATTTTATTTAGGGGTATCAGAGTAAAGGGGGCTGAATACTTTTGCACGCGACACTTTTCAGTTTTTTATTTGTAAAAAAATTTGAAAACCATGTATCATTTTCCTTCCACTTCACAATTATGCGCCACTTTGTGTTGGTCTATCACATAAAATCCCAATAAAATACATTTATGTTTGTGGTTGTAACGTGACAAAATGCGGAAAAGTTCAAGGGGTATGAATACTTTTGCAAGCCACTGTACATGATTACAATCAAGTCGTCCACAGTGTACAGATATAGAATAAAGGAAATAACGTTTAGTGAAAGATAAAGTCCAGTAAAGCTTTATTAAAGACTAGACTAAGTGGGACCCATTGGGTCCCAGCATCACACGGGAGGGCTGGTCACCAACGCAATATCCCACCACTCCACCAATTCCAATACTGGCGGCTCAGTCACTTAAGTCTGTTGTGCTGGCTGCTCACTCACTCACGGCTGATGGGCTGGCAATTTACTCACGGATATTCCTTGAAATTCCATTTCAAGCAGGGTGCAAGGCCACCAAATTCAAGTGTAGTTTCTTACCACTTCAAGCAGGGTGCAAGGCCACCAAATTCAAGTGCAGTTTCATACCATTTCAAGCAGGGTGCAAGGCCACTAAAGACAGCGAGTCGTGACCTCTCCCTCCTCCATCTTGCAAAGACTGAGCCACGCCCACACTTCTGGGTTTTATAGTCCATCCCCCCTCAAGGGGCCATGCCTTCATGACGTGATTGACAGGAGAGAGAATCTCAACATTTTTTAAACACTAATAACTCTTTTATTTTTCATTGATGGGAAAAATCCTCTGCACCTGATGAGCAGAGGGGGACTCTTAGTAAGATGGCCAAAAATCACAGCCATACATGGTAGCGTTTTTTCTAAAATCAATATAAAGCGCAAATAGGAAGTGGTCAAGATTAGACTTTCAATTATATGGAAGGCAAGGCAACTTTAATTAGGCAAGGCAACTTTAATTAGGCAAGGCAACTTTAATTAGGCAAGGCAACTTTAATTAGGCAAGGCAACTTTAATTAGGCAACTTTAATTAGGCGACACAGCTTTAGCATTTCCAAACCAAAGGCAACACAGCTTTAGCATTTCCAAACCAAAGGCAACACAGCTTTAGCATTTCCAAACCAAAGGCAACACTGCTTTCGCATTTCAAAAACCAAAGGCAACACAGCTTTAGCATTTCCAAACCAAAGGCAACACAGCTTTAGCATTTCCAAACCAAAGGCAACACAGCTTTCGCATTTCCAAACCAAAGGCAACACAGCTTTAGCATTTCCTAACTATATTTTCAAACCACATTAAGGGCACTGACAGGTCAGTAAAACCAATCACAGTTTAGTAGACACGTGCTCAGTGTTATTCACAGCTCGGAATGAGAGACGTGACCCTCTTGCTTTCCCCATCTTGCAGAGACTGACTGAGGCACTCAAATCTTCCGGGTTTTATAGTCCCTCTGGAAGGGGCGTGGTCTTCAGGAGGGAGAATCTCAACATTTTATAAACTCTTTTATTTTTCAGCGATGGGAAAAATGCTCTTGTCCTGCACAGCGGAGGGGGACTGAGTAAGATGGCCAAAAATCACAGCCATAAGTGGCAACGTTTTTTCTAAAATCAATATACAGAACAACAGGAAGTGGTCAAGATCAGACTTTTAGTAATATAGATAGTCTGAGGGTCTCCAATGAGGTTGATGGTGGGTCAAGACTGCTCTCTCGTTGGTGATGGACGGTTCAGTTGCCTGATAACAGCTGGAAAGAAACTGTCCCAGAATCTGGGGGAAAGCTTTCTATTTCACCCAACTCACCAACATTGTTTTGTTCTTTCAACACACAGGTTTACCAAAGAAATTATAATTTGATCTCAACAAGTATGCTGTGCCTTGGCAAATAATTAATCAAAACTCCAGAATAAAAGTAGAGATTTGCTAGAAATGCCCAATAAATTAGACAGCATCTATGGAGATAAAACTAACATTTCAGGTTGATGACCTTTTGTGAGATGTGAGAATAATTAAACCATCCCAAGGGATACAAAAAACTAAGACAGTGGAAGTAAAGGATATTGTGACGAATCTCTTTTAGCATTAAAAACAAATCCTGCTGCAAATCAGTGGCCACTTTGTTAGTGACCTAGTGCTGAGAGGAACAATGAGTAAGTCAGGAAAGGAAGTGAAATGATAATTCCTTTCAGCCTACCCGCCGCAGTTAATGTGGTAACAAGCATGGGTAACAAGTGACACTGAAAAGCAAGTTCCTATATGTAACCTATGATAATAACCATATACTTTTTTTCGGTGGTCAAAGAATCATTGTTAGCTCGACATGGAGGATAGTTCCCCCTTTCTTTATAACAGTGCAATGGAATCCTCCTGAGAAAACAGTGTGACCTAAGTTTAACATCTCATCTGAACTACAGCACTCCTAATGGTCTAGCAATCGCATGCTACAGAGCTGGATATTTGTCTTCAGTTCTCTGGAGTACAATTTGAACTCGGTATCTTTTGATTCAGAGGTGAAAGTGTCACCAGGTGAGCCACAAATGATCAGCAGCTGTGCAAGAGGCAGCCACTCTATCACTGATGCAGAGGAATTGTGGGGCTGGGAAGCACCGTAGGAAGCTCTCCATTCTCCAGCTGGATGGAGGACCAGCAGAGGAAAATAGATTATGCAGAATCAGCTGTAATTCTGCACCCAAGGGAAGCGTCAGACATTTTCTCTGCAGTGTTTGTCTGCGCAGATCAGCTTAATTATTTATATACATGCTTTAAAATTTGCAGAACGAAGCAGGTCTGACACTTCTTTTATTACCTTTTATATTAACGTTACTGTGTACACAACTACAAAGAAAATTCACAGAGGTGATCAATCAACCACCAGAATCTACCTCCCACATCGCCAGGTCAGACCAGACTCTGCCTGTACTATTCCTTCAGGGTGCGGAAGGAAAATAGGCACAGTCTGCATTTAGCTGGAGTCACAAATTCAGATGGCCATCAGGAAATGACAGAACTGCTCTTTTTAAACAGCCAAATGCAACAATGGCAAACAATTGAGTGTGTTTAACTGCATTTGCAGTGAGCTCCGTCACTGCATTGTGGCTGAGAACATTGCTAGATATTTGTATTCTTTAGTGTTTTGGCGGCTCTTTGACCTAAAGATGCCACTGGCCTGTGTATCACTAGTTCGTGCATGTGGTGAAATCCCCAACAGAACGGCTCAGCCGTGCCCACCATTTTCTGGTTGCACTTTGTCACCAGTCTCCCCCTGAAGTCCAGCCTTGGATGCAACCCACCGGGATTCCTCTTTCAATGGAGATTGTAGAGCCACAGGGAAGAACATGAATATTAACTTACATGCCTTCAATTATGTATGTTCTGTTTAGTGTTTATAACCTTATAAAAGTGTTTTTAAACTTTTAGATTGGTATTTTGTGATTTAATTTTTAATAACTTAAAAATATATGAATTCCTAATTTCATTCTTCACTCCATTGTACTATAAGATACCATAATTGTCCTAAATGGATCAAACTCTGAACCAGTAATGTAACTCAAATCTAAGCATCCATGAGGTGTGTGGATCATCAGAATTATGCACCACCACAATTTAATGGGTCAATAGTTGTTTGTTATCATATTTACAGAAGTGCAGTGATTCCATAACCAAGCACGGTCCCTGATTAGTACAAAGTGTATAGAAGTAGTCCACTGAGACTGCATGCAAGAGTCGCCAGGTTTTGGTAATTAATTTATTAGCCATGAATGTACACATACAAGGAATTTGATTTACCAACAGTCATATAAAAAAGCAACAAGATCCAAGGGGGCACCGTCGAGCATGGCTGCCCAGCCTGCAGCTGTCCGTCCTTTCACCCTTTTTTATTTTTTAGTATGTTAAAAGTTTGTTTGGAGGTATAATCATTTTTATGTGGGGGGTGGGGTGGGGGGGGGGGGAGGGGAGGGGGAATCTATACTTCTCAGTCCCTACCTGGTCGGAGATGCGGCTTTTCTCCGGGCCGTATCTTCGCCCCTTCCTCGCAGCCTACCACTGGGACTGGAGCGGCGTTTCCTGCCGGGGCCGGCCAGAACTTCGGCTTCGGCAGCGGCGCTGGGGCGCCATTGCGGAGCGGGCGATGCCTTGCCCGGGTCGCCGGGCGGTGGGCTCCGGAGTGCTGAGACCGCCGACTCCCAACTTCGCGGTGCTTTCGTTGCGGAGCTTCCAGCCGCGGAGCCTGAGATCTCTCTCCGAGATCGCCATTGTCGGAGCTCCGACCAGCGTGGCCTGTGGACTTCGGGAGCCGCGGTCTCTGGCAGCAAGCGGCCGTTCCAGACACTCCAAGCCGCTGAAGAGTGTTCTCCTGACGCCGAAGCCCCATCATTCGGCGAGAGGGCCTGAACATCGGTCCGCCGTTGCGGCAACTGTGGAGGCCTCAATAGGCCCGACCATGGGTGAACAAGGGGAAGAGGACTGGACTTTGTGCCTTCCCTCACAGTGGGAACCATTGTGGGGGGATGTTTTTATGTTTTATGTTCAATTATTTTTTAATGTGGTATCTTATTTTTATTGGTGTGCTGCAAATGGCAAATCTGAATTTCCCCGAGGGGATTAATAAAGTATTTATCTATCTATCTATCTATCTATCTATCTATCTATCTATAACCACATAAAAATGAAACATAGACTTAAACAGCCACCACAACAGCGTGTGAGAATCCCCAGGGCACAGCATAAGCAGAGACCCACGGTCATCAGTTCAATGTCCGGGCCACACACACGCTCCTTCACCGTGATGTGACCAGAGTTGTACCGACCGCTGTTACTCTCTCTGCAGTTGCTGTTCAACCGAACAGTCAGAAAGCCGTCCACACTTGCACTAGACTCCGGGATGTCCTCACGGAGCCATGTCCCCGCAAAACACCGAGATCACTGCACACTTTCCGAGTCCTCACCAGTGCAGGCAGCACATCCATTTTGTTTTTTTGGCGACCTCTCATTCCCCACTGTGATGGAAGGCAAATAACTTAT
This sequence comes from Malacoraja senta, assembly GCA_038087875.1. NCBI lineage: Eukaryota > Metazoa > Chordata > Chondrichthyes > Rajiformes > Rajidae > Malacoraja > Malacoraja senta. Next base: position 14,270,202 of record CM075982.1, read on the forward strand.
ACCTTCTTTCCTCCTTTTCTCCCGCAGTCGGGGCAATCGAAACTTCAGCAGTCGGGGCAATAAAAGCTTCAGCAGTCGGCGATCGAAGCTCCTGCGGTTGGAGCTCCCGTAGTCGATCCCTAACAAAGAGATCACCAGCTCCACGATGTTAAAGTCGCAGTGCAGACGGAGATACAATGAAAAAGTGTCATCTCCTACAAAGAGAGAGATAACAAACGATTCCCACAACCCCCCTCCCCACCCCCACATAATACAAAAGCTAAAAGTACACTAAAAACATACAAGTAAACACAGACCAAAACAGCAAAAGAAGAAAAAGACGAGACAGGCTGTTGTGAGGCTGCCATGTATGGCGCCACCCGGTGGACGTGCAATCTGGCGCCATTTTCAGTCTAGTCCAGTCCGTTCACTCGGTGCACTGGAGAAGCACCAGATCCAGGCATGTATAGGCTGTTGCTGGGGCTCTAGCCATCACCTCGACTCAGATAGTCATTATCTGGAATGTCCCCGACTCTAATACTGTAATTAAATCGAGGAATCAGCCCTGGTTCAATGAGGAGTATAGAAGGACCAGGCAACAATAAAAATGGGGTGCTAATCTGATGAAGCTGCATGACTGGTAAATAGCAAAAACAGCATGGAATAGAGCCTCAAGCAGACCAAAGACACACAGTCCAGTTACATTTAGTATATAATGGTAGTGAACAATTAATAAACTAATGGCAGGAGGTGGCTCCAAGAACATCCCCAACTTCAATGAATACTAGTGCTAAAGACAAGACTGAAGCAGTCACAGCCACCTTCAGCCAGAGGTACCACAGGATTCCTGCCTTCCTCCCGAGGTGATGGGACCAGTGGTGGCATGAAGATCTGTACCCCAGAACTAGCTACACTTCAAGCAAAGCTGTTACAGGAAAGGTACAACAACGAGGTCTACTCAACCATGTCATAAATTGCCCTGGGACAACTTTTTCACAAAAAATAGAAGAAATCAATCTGGCTAATTACTGCCAATCAATCCACTTAATCATCAGCAAAGTCATGGCAGCCATTGATGTCAGAGATAACCCACTCACTGATGGCCAGTTCAAACATGACCAAAGAGCCAAGTCCAGGCTGAGGGAATTGAGACCACCCTTGACTTCACAGCAGCATTTTAATTCAGCGTGCCATCCAGGAGTCCTGGCAAAAAGGAAGTCAATGAGCACTAAAAGGAAAGCACATCATTGATAGCTCATACCTTACACAAAGGAAGAGGGTTGTGGTTGGTGGAGGTCAATCATCACAGTCCCTGGACAGCACTGCAGGAAATAAGCAGGGCAACATCCAGGGTTCAAGCATCTACAGATGCATTATCAATGACCATCGTAAGGCCAGGGATAGGGAGCATCACAATTGGTTGCATAATGTTCAATTCTATTTACATTAAACAGCAGAGCACTGAGATCAAGGCAACATTCAGGCATATGTTGGCATATACAATCCGTAGCACAAAGTTTCCAGCAGCTAAACATTTCCAAGGAGATGAGTCTAACCAACTAACATTGATATTCAATGACATTGCCATTTGCCAACTGCCTCACTATCAAGAAGAAGTCTAAAGAAGGGTTTCGGCCCGAAACGTTGCCTATTTCCTTCGCTCCATAGATGCTGCTGCACCCGCTGAGTTTCTCCAGCATTTTTGTGTACCTGCCACACTATCAATATCTTGTAGCTCACTGTGACCAGAAACTCAGCTGTAGCTATGGAAGCTGGTCAGAGACTAGACATCTTGTGCCAAGTGAGTCACTGCCTGTCACACCAATGCCATGTATGCCGCAAGTCAAGAGTTGTTCTTGTACATGATGGTAACATTCCCTTCCGGGTGATCTATAAATCTGTGCATTCTCTCTTTGATTGTCCGTAACCTACATTCAGCCTTTATTAAATGATGTGGTTGTGAAAAAACATTCAATATTCTACTCACATTCTGTAGCTCAATCCCTGGGGCCCACAGTGAATATTCATTTACAAAAGCAAAATATTGTGCATACAAGAAACTACAAATATAAGTAGCAGGTGTTGGAAATGCTCAGCAGTTGGGGCAACATCTCCAGAGGGATGAACCGAGTTTTGGATCATTGATCAGTCATTAGAACAAAATGAATATTTACAAAGGACATCATAGATTACATGAAACAAGAGTGAACACATATATAAACAAGGAAATTATTTTCAACAGCAACAAATAATATGCTAGGAAACTCAAAGGGTTGAGCACCATCTTGCGATCATTTTCCCTGCTTCCACAGAAGCTTTAATAATTTGCATCATTATTGGCTTGCCATCACTTACCAGTGATTTCCATCACATCTGTCCACTGAGCATGATGATATATATCTATAAAAATATATATATTTATTATCACGTGCACCAAGATATAGTGAAAAGGGTTGCTTGCGTGCTTTCCAGTCAATTCATACTGCATGTGAGTACAATCAAGCCATACACATGCAGGTCGTGCAGAGTAAAACACCAGAGTGCAGAATATATTGTTTCAGTGGGATGCAATACTATAGTGCTCTCATAATGATGAAGTGTATGATATCCAAGTGTATGTTTTGGTCTGAATGGGGTCAGTATGGAAGAAAATTTAAGTCTTTGTGTCAAGCCTCGGCCAAGATTTATAAAACACCAATTTGGCATCAGGCATGATATTTTTATGAACTTTGCAGCTGGTAAAGCCAGTGTAAGCAACCTTTTGTGTCTGGCATTTGCAGTCATGACTCGGTGGTATCCACATGGACATTTTCTTCACCATTCTTCAGCTCATAATATCAGTTGTCCTGTGTTCAGGCTAATTTTCGAGTTGGAATTCGGGCTAATTTTAATCTTTGCCACCAGATGTATTGTACTTACTGAGTAAATTTAAGGCACGTTGTGAGTTCAATTGCACTTTCAGCCGAAGGTAGATGGATTAATTTCCTGCCATAGGTGTCTCTGCTCATTACAGATGATGTTTCTATATTTATCTTTAAGTGCTTGCGTTGCTAACACAGAAATTCTGTCAATGCTATCAGTGATTCTGTACGTCACCTCATGGATGGCTGTTTGCAGCCTTCTCCAACAAGGGAAAACACTTGCAATGATTTGAACTTATGCCTTTTATTGATTACTCTCACCAGAAAATAACACAGACATTAAAAAAGCATATGTAATTAAACATATTGTAACTCGTTCACAAAATATTTTAAAATATGAATAAATTTGAAATTATTTATTTTCAACTTTAGCAAATTTCATTTGTCATATCTCAACCTTAGTGCAACTATCCTAATCTTTTGTTAGCATTAGTGAAATGTTTATAAAGGTATCTAAAAATTGATTTTTCTTCTTCATGGTTTGCTGAAAGCAATCATTTTTCAATTTGCTGCTCATCAAATTTGATGACATCACAGATAGTGAGTGCCAAAGGTCCCTTTGAACCAATGCCAGAGAGCAAGAGATGTCAGATAAGAAGATGACTGAGTATTCAGGGGATATTTCAACAAGGTCAAGTAACAATGCCATTGCTTCATGAGTGAACACCATCTAATGGAATGTCATCACCTTGCACAGTGGGGCACAGTGCAGTTTATAATCCAAAAATAGTCAAAAAATGCCAAAAAAGGGATTTATCAAAAGTACAGTCTTGAGCGAGAAAGGAAATAGCTCATCTGCAGCTGATAGGAAATGATCTTGCCAAAATCACCAGCTTCTGTCAGGGCCAAGATGTGATTTGAAGTCACACAATGGTTCGGCCTGCAATTAGCCAGGATACCAACTTGAAGATGCTGAAGGATTTGCCTGCTTTTGCTCTTGAAAGATGTGCATTTAGTAATCAATGCTTGCCCTAACATAAACCAGCATTTCGGGAGTACTTTTAAGATTTGATGCAAGTTTACAGTGCTGCTTAAATCCATACTCACCACCAATTTTTGTACCATCCACAAATCTATTTATCATTCCTTCTACATTCACATCCAAGTGATAAGTGACCCACTCTCAACTTCCCATCATGCAGCTAATTTTGAATCCAATTAGCCAGCTTACCTTAAAGGTAATTGGCCTCTACCCTTTGGAATAATCTACTACACGGAACCTTGTCAGATGCCATAGTAAAGGCCATATAGACGACATCAACATGTTATTTTCCCCACAAACATCTGCTACTAATCTATTTTTGCCAAGTCCTTTCTTGCACTAATTTAAGACCTTAACTCAAGGACCAACCTTTTTCATTTCCACAACCAATTTGAAACTTACAGAACTGTGGTCTCTGTTTCCACCACCTGGTTTCTAAGATCATCTAAGATGAGGTCAACCCCTTCTCTAGTAGGAATATCTAAATATTGTCTTAAAAAACTATCTTGGATACACTCTACAAATTCCGTGCAATGTAAGCCCCTTAGGCAAAGGCAATCCCAGAAAATACTGCGTAAGTTAAAATCCCCACCACTATAACCCTGTTGCTTTTATATCTTTCTGTTTTTGCTCATGTATCTGTTCCTCTGATTCCAATTGACTGTTTGAATGTCTGTAGTATAACCCCAGCAAAGTGATTGCCCTCTCTTATTCCCAATTCAAATCAGGTGCTAATGAATACACTTTCCAGACTAACACTCTGAGTGGAACCCTCAAGTACAGATGCACAAAACATGAATCATTGGTGCTCGAGTTTAAAACCTACAGCTACCCGGTCTAGAAATTGTTCCTTACAACATCTTAGAGGATCTCTGTAGCATAAAAACATACTTCTTACGTTCATTGTTCAAGAAGGAACTGCAGATGCTGGAAAATCGAAGGTAGGCAAAATTGCTGGAGAAACTCAGCGGGTGCGGCAGCATCTATGGAGTGAAGGAAATAGGCAACGTTTCGGGCCGAAACCTTTGTTCAGACCGAAGAAGGGTTTCGGCCCGAAACGTTGCCTATTTCCTTCGCTCCATAGATGCTGCCGCACCCGCTGAGTTTCTCCAGCAATTTTGTCTACCTTCTTACTTTCATTGTTCTTCAAACTACCCATGTCTCTCGGATCCCCTGGAAACGTCTGCCAACTCATCCCATCTTTGCAGAATCCATTCATTAATCAGCAATGTTCCACTGTAGGTGAAAGATTGATGTTCATGTTGTGGGGTGTCCCTTTAAGAGCGTTGCATTGAGGTTGCAGCATTTGTGCTAAATGCCAGCAGCTGAGAGATCATGCTATAGATCACTTAACATAATCATGTTGCAGCTATCACAGTGCAATGGTACAGAAGGAAACCTGATCACGCTGTTCAGTGAACCTCACAGTAAAGATCTCTTTCACAGACCATGTTAGAGTGATGCACAGCCCTGTTGGAACACCATTAAAGTGTGGTGAACCAATTTCAACAGCAGTGTGTATTATTTCTACAGCATCCAGATATCCTCACCCTCAGTACAAAATAATCTTCAAAAATTATTCACAGAGACTTTTACTGTACACCTCTCCCCCACACAATGTTTTAGCCTTGAACTATTGTAAACATTTCATTAAAACTTTGCTTTCTGCCTCCACCTATCCTTCAGAGTGCCATCTATCAGCGTGAGAGACTGGTGGGGAAAATTATAACTCTTCCAAATTCATTGTTGAGGTATGTGATCAGAATAAAATGTCAGCAACTTTACATCATATTAAGTGTCTGCAAGATCAAACCAGACCCCAATTCACCAAAAGATGAGAAATAGAAACTCAGATTTCTTCGTCAATTGCTATAAAATATATCACAGAGAAACAAACAAGATGTAGAGATATCCCACGACAACCACGGAGATACTAAGACAGGTTACTTAAAGGTGGCTCGAATGGGGTAGTTTCACAAGGTTTATTCAAAGCGAATAAGATTTGAAACATATAAGATTATTAATAGCCCTGTCCCACTGTACGAGTTCATTCCAAGAGCTCTCCCGAGCTTTTAAAAAATCAAACTCGTGGTAAGCACGGAGAATGAACGTAGCGGGTACGTCGGAGCTCGAGGACGTCTCTTGGCACTAACGGCAGGTACTCGGTAATGGCAGGTAAGCACGGGAAGACTCGTGAAGATTTTTCAACATGGTGAAAAACATCCACGAGAGCCCCGAGTACCGACAAGTGGCCATTACCGTAAATCTCCGAATTCGAATCAGGGCAAACTCGGGAGAACTCTTGGAATGAACTCGTACCGTGGGACAGGGGTATAAGGGTTTGGACACGCTAGAGGCAGGAAAGATGTTCTCGAGATTGGGGGAGTCCAGAACCAGGGGCCAGAGTTTACGAATAAGGGATAAGCCATTTAGAATAGAGATGAGGAAACACTTAAACCCCTGTCCCACGGTACGAGTTCATTCCAAGAGTTCTCCCGAGTTTGCCCTGATTTGAACTCGGAGATTTACGGTAATGGCCACTCGTCGGTACTCGGGACTCTCGTGGACATTTTTCATCATGTTGAAAAATCTTCACGAGTCTTCCCGTGCTTACCTGCCATTAGCGAGTCTTCCCGAGTACCTGCCGTTAGCGCTAAGAGATGTCCCCGAGCTCCGAATTACCCGCTACGTTCATTCTCCGTGCTTACCACGAGTTTGATATTTTTAAAACTCGAGAGAGAGCTCTTGGAATGAACTTGTACCGTGGGACAGGGCTATTATTCTCACAGAGAATTGTGAGTCTGTGGAATTCTCTGCCTCAGAGGGCGGTGGACGGTGGTGGAGGGCAGCGGTTCTCTGGATACTTTCAACAGAGAGCTAGATAGGGCTCTTAAAAATAGCGGAGTCAGTGGATATGGGGAGAAGGCAGGAACGGGGTACTAATTGGGGATGATCAGCCATGATCACATTGAATGGCGGTGCTGTCTCGAAGGGCTGAATGGCCTACTCCTGCACCTATTGTCTATTGTCTCTATTGAATACAGTAGGTAGAGAAGACACAAAAATATCTCTGGAATTAAATTCGACATTGCATGGCCCAATGTGTATTCTTGAAAGTTGTAAACTTCAAAAGTAAGAGAAAGAATATGTGAAAAGAACGGAAGTGGCAGTAGGAATCGTAATTATAATGGATGTCATGCTGGTTCAGTAAGAGAACAGTAGATAATGGTAATAAGGAAACACTGCTTCTTCAGCTGCTGCTTCAAAACACTTTGTTTCACATTCCATTGGTATTATCTACGATTTTTTTTTAAAGGGCCTATCAGGCATTCTCCTCTCATTGCTGCACCTCATATACTGGGTCACAATGTCAATAGAAACCGCAGACACCTTAAGTGATTGAAATGAAGCAATAATGGACTGAGCGTATGTAATCGAGGATGGGCTGAGTGATTGAAGGATGCAGTCAAGGATCAGGCCTCGGGTGTACCCACCTTCCAATCACTTTGCCAGTTTGTCGATCATGCTGTGACTCTACTCTTCAATCACATCTTAAAAGATGTTTACACCTGTCTGCATCACCATTATAGAGTAAGCGTATTGATGGAAGTTGTGGGCAGTATGCTAATATACCAGTAGCATTAAAAAAACTGCTTCCCTGTATTCTCTGATTCTTGTAGAGGGATTATGCCAAACAGCCCCCTTTGCCTACTCCCTTGTTAAAAGATCATACTTAACATTTTACGTCAATGATGATTTACAACACTTACTTTATATCCTTTGATTTCTTTAATATCCAAAAATCTATTAACATTAGCTTGAAATATATTTGGTGACTCAGTGTCCACAACTCTCCTAAGAAAATTCCAAAGATTCACCACCCTGTTATACTCACTCCTGAATGGCCAATGTTATATTTTGAGAAGGTGACTTCTGGTTCTAGGGGTAACATTCTCCCAACATTCATCCAGTCAAGTCTATACGAATTTTGAATATTTCAGTGATATCAACTCGAGGGACACAATCTACTTAATTTCTCCTCTTAGGACAAACCACTACCCACATCTCCTCCCACCCCTGCATATCCCCCAAAACCAGGAATTAAAATGTTGAACATTTTACAATACTTCTCTATTGCAATATATCCTTCCTTAAGGGCCTGTCCCACTTAGGCAATTTTTTCGGCGTCTGTCACAGTCGTAGCAGGTCGCTGAATAAACGGCAACTGGACCCCCCCCCCCCCTCCACACAACAATGTCTACGACAACCTACCACCTAGTCGACTTCAAGCTACGGCAAGCTACCAACAACCGGCGACCCAATCGTCGCGACTTAGGACGTCCACCTACGACCACACCTACGACAACCTATGACAACCGAAGTCAACCAACATCCACCCATGACAAGCTACAACAAGCTACGACCCTGTTGGCAACAACTGAAGACAATTCAGTCGCCGGTTGACGTAGGTTGATGTAGGTAGTCGCCAATGGAATTCACGGAGGTCAGCACCCAGTGACAACCAACGTCATCTGGCGACAACCTGCGTCATCCTGACGACAATCTACGACAGCACCTATGACAGGAGAAGACAAGCTACGTCAAGCCCACACTAGCTGAAAAGTTTTGAACATGTCAAAATCCAGCCGTGATCAGAAAAACATGACGACTCTTTAGGCGACTAGAGGAGACTACTCACTACCATACAGGCGTCACCCCGTGACCATGTGAAAACAGCCTAGTCGCCTGTAGTCACCAAAAAAAAAATCGCCTAAGTGGGACAGGGGCATTAAGTCGACAAAGGTGCAATCGCACCATGGCTCTAAATATAATTGCAGTAAAATATTTTTACTCTTGTACTCAAATCCTCCTTTAGCAAACATGCAAATTGTTTTCCTAACTAACGTGTGTTGCTTTCCATAAACCCAGAAAATAAGATACATTTTGGTCTCCCATTGGGAAAGAGACTCCATTCTATCTGAGCAGCGCAAGGGCTTGAGTAGTTTGTGGAAATGGCACATAATGATTTAAAAGAGCTTTCCTCTGACCATCAGATTATAAGATAAATATGGGTTAAGGGAGGTGTGTGAAATGTAATGTGGTTGAGAGTCACTGTGATTGTAATGCAACAGTTGTTAACATCATGCATTTCCAGGTCAGACGATATTGCCAAGATGCAGAGTGACCATGTTACATGAATCACCAAAAACATACAGAATGTGACAGATTGGTTCTGTTTCCCACGTTGCTTTTAAATTCACTGGGGACCCATTTTTCATGCTCCCTTTACTGAATTCTAAGGAATATGTATTATATCATTATACAACATCCAAAAAACCTGAATTAAAAGTATGTTGGTGTATTAATTAAATAATACACGATAGTCCAGAAGATTTATTGAAAGGAAAACACTCCCAAACCATTATAAAAGAATGTGTCAGAAGCAGCACCATCTAAATACTCCCTGCAGTAATGTAGAAACCTTCAGCATCGGCATCCACGGGTCAGATGGAGATTGACCACATTTCAACCTGGGTGGTGGCTCTGAAGGATTTTAAAAGGCTCATCAAGAAGACACAAAATCCAGTAAGAAGAACATTTTTTAATGAAAGAACAGCCACCACAAGCATCTGTGTAACAGGTGGTTTAAAGTATATGCCCCCTAGTAGTCTGCATATGGAATTATGAGTATGATATCACAACAATGGACTAATCCTGTATTTGTATTATTGTGTGTGTACGATCTGTATTTTAAGGTATAATGTGCGAAAGCATCCATCAACATACATTTATTGCAAATTCTGCATTGCCGCAACTGAAGTAAGCATTTGCTACAATGTAGATTCTCTGTTTTATTCGAATAGTCTATTCCCTAAACTAAACTTTCAAGAAAGTGTACATTTACTAACTTATTTCTGCAATGATAATGTGGGTCAATAATCTCAGGACAGCACATCCATTAGTACTCATGAAAATGTTCTTCCATTCCACACACCAGATGTGTAGTCTTCTGCCAGAGGGAACAGATTTAAGAGCACTTGGTATAAAAACAGTCAAATACATCATAATTTTGTGTTAACGGTGATAACTAGCTTTTGCCAGATTTTTCTAATTCTGTTATTGTGAAATACAATGATGTACAGTTGGGTGCGAATAGCACAAGAAGATCTCAACATTGATTTCAAACCCCATGAAGTCTCTTGGCTGCAGTTCAAACACAAGAAATCTGGTGAGTACCACCAAATGCCATCCTTCAGCTGATGAATCAGCATTTCTCCATGTTTAACATGTTCTGACAACACTAACCATCTCAGGAGCACCACCAATAACTATAGTCCTGAGTCCTGAAGGACACAACCACAAGGTGTACATCAGGTATAGAAAGGACCACTAAAGCATGGCACCATTTACCATCTGCTCTTCAATCTATCTGTCACTGATGAACTCCTCCTGGATATTATTGTTGGGAATGCTTACCTAACAACGATGAAAACTCTGAGAACTCCATCATGCTGTGCGGCATTGATGTTAAATGGAATAGATTCAGAGCACATACAGCAGTTCAGAAGTGGACAGCTATAATCCATCATTAGAGCAATGCTCACACTATCGTTTATTTTAACTGAGGGACCAAACAAGTTCTGTGAGAATTACCAAAGCAGCATTCAACACAACCCTTAAAAAAAAGTGCCAAATGGGTAAAGTCTATACACACATCTGCCTGTAGTCTCCACAGAAGTAAGTAATTGCACGACCTATCAATTAAAGGATTAGAAATAACCTCTGCAATCGTTCAACTTCAATTTATGAATGGTGGTGGTCACTTAAATGATTAATGGGAACAGAAATCTCCATAAAAATTCCTGTCTTCAATTACGTACTTATAATTATATACAGATGGAGGTGCCAAGCGAATGATTCACTTCAGCCCATCGAGTCTACTCCGCCATTCAATCATGGCTGATCTCTGCCTCCTAATCCCATTTTCCTGCCTTCTCCCCATAACAATTGACACCCATTCTAATTATTGGAGAGTGGAGATTAGGACAAGTTTCAGATCTAAACTTGTCATCCAGAGGGCAATCAATAATCATGAATTAACTTCAGTCATTTGGGCTGCTTTATCCTCCTGCATATTCATTTGTGTGAAACTTGTGTACATCTCGTGTAATCTTCTTAATGACAGTTAATTCTTTTGATCTGCTTGAAGTACAAAAGTTAAAATGTCAGGAACTATAGTAGTGCACTCCCTCATAATTAAGTGAAATAGTATTTCAGTTCACCAGCAATAAACATTTATGGATGTGTTATACTATTCTCATGATAGTAAAACTGTTAATGCATGTCGAATTTGTTCAAAGCACAACGTGACTCCTTTGTAAATTATCAACAAAACCAACAATGAGACGTATTTTATTGGTGCATACCAACAGTTTAAATGTCATCACAGTTATATTATTATAAAATATCAACCATTCAAATATCAGGATTAACCTAATACCACACATTGCCAATGACCCATAGGACAGATTCATGTTATGAGTGTATTTCTCATTAATAAGACCACTCCTACCATTTCAGCACCAGTGAAAGGGAGGTGTATCTTGGTCGCTGCTTAAGTACTCAGCTGTTCTGAATTACAGATTGGCTGTGATAAAATAAAAAGAGGCTGCAGTGTTCAGAAAAATGTCAGAATCCATTTTAATTGAAGCTTAGTAATGGTGAGAAGCACCACAGGCTGTGTGAAGTAACTGCAACATGCACATAAACACTGAGCCCAATAATAAATCAAAATAAACTCAATAAAAGGAAGGAAACATTTATGTGGCTATCAATTAGAAGATAGAATGAAGATAGATTTTTAAGGCCAGTGTTAGGGACAAACACATTACTTTTCTGTTATTCTGCCCAAGGTAATAACAAATATTCATAACTTAATTAGTACACCTGATGCAGCTTAAGTCAATGGCAGCAGTAGAGGATGACAGGAAACAAAGTTGCATTGCTGTAGAGATGGCAAACTTTGGCAACAGAATGAGGAACAAAATGGATAGTTTCATGTGAGAGAAAAGCAAATGGTACACAGTTCATGAACAGGGATAGCTGTGTAAATAGATGTCCTTACAATCCCTGTGGACTTGTTTTCAGTGCAAGATGAACATTAACAACCGCACCAGGGCATCAATGGGTAATTACCAGCTCTCCTTCACCTATTTTTGCAGTGTTATTAAACATGGAGTATTCCTTTATTACCAGTGAATTAATTATGCTATTGATATTCGCTATGTTATTAATATTTTGATATTCCTTTATTACCTGTGTATTCTAGTAATAAATGAATACACTTTTATTAATCAGAAACTTGAGAGAAAAAAAACATGGCTTTCCCCTTCTCTGGGACCCTGTTCGCAATGGATGGTCAATGCACTTGTTAAGGTTCGTTTTTACTTCAAACAGATAACACAAAAGTTAGCAATACAGTAACGTCTTTATTTCGCCAGGTGGGTGTGGGATCAACTCTCACAGTATGTAAAATACAGACTATAGAGTCACTCTATCCCCACACAAAGAGGTCATGTTCAATCAGATATATTAATACCCCAATAATCAGCAATTCAGCAATTCTTTATCTTACAGAGCATTGTACAGCCTCTTGCCTGTTAGGATTGACAGGTTCTTCCGATAGAGGAAAGGTTAGCCCATATATGGTTATGCTGAAGAAGCTATTATTTTGCAGATTCAAGCACTTGTTTTTTGACCTTGTTGATGTACATTACTATCTGTGGAGTAAAGGGTAGGAATGAATTATCTGACCATTTTTCTGATTGTTTATATCATAGAGCAAAGACATTCATGTTATCATGCTGTAATCTTGCTGGTGTTGCAGAAGAAAGGCGAAAACATTCATGTTATTGTGCAGAACTCTCACTTGTGTAGTAGGAGAAAGGTTAGGCATTCATTTTATTGCCTCTAAATCTACAGCAGAATCCATTTTGTAACTTCTAAATCTTTAAACTCTTTCACACTAACATGGTAACACCAAATAATATCTCAGAGGAGCTGAATCTTTAAGTAATAATTTTTCATTGTTGGTACATTAAAATCTGGGACAGGCATGAGACCATTCTCTACCCAGTATTCCACAATTCTCACTTTCTATTCACCTATGCCATGAGATTGTGTTTTTATGCTATTGGAAAATTGCACACTGCACTGGACTGAACAGAAATTCTGTCGTTGAGAGCATCTTAGCAATTTGGTTTGAAGATTTTTAAACAACTTTCTTTATAGTTGAAGTTGAAGGAAAGCCATTACAATGTTATTTGCTGGTTGTCACAAGCACCACTTGATGTCAATGTCTGGCCCATTATATCAAGGACTGAAAGATCAGAAGTAAAGCTTTGGCAAACGTTCGTGGTGCCAGACTGAAGTGCACCTCCGCAGTTCTTCAGCACAATAAGCCGCTTTACATCTGCCTCCCACATTGAATCTCCCAATGCACCAGTTAATTTGCCAAGATTAAATTTCTTCACACATACTCCCAGCTCCTAGTCCCCTTTAATAACTGTATACACAGAAAGTGGGGGGGATTGGGTTATTTTCAAACGTTTTTAAAGCAACAGCAACAATATTTGGTACAATGATTATAGCCTGCAACAAGAATAGAATATAGAAACTATTTGAATCACCAAGCCCTCTAATATCAGTCTAAATTCACCAAGGCATGCAATTTACATATAGACATCACATCATTAATGGGATTATGCAGAAGCTGTATGTTCTCTTCCCCACTGAGGCCGTTGTAGCTTTAGAAAACATTGTTCTAAATAGAAAGATAAACACATTATAATTTAAAAGTAGATTGGTGCAGCCAGTATTGTAAAACACGAAAATAATTACAGCCTGGGGAATGGTTTAAATCGTATAATTTAATTTGCATGGCGAATTATAATTTATCCTGCATTTGAATTCATTTAAATTAGTACATCTTTGTGCATTTTGAAAGCAGTTGTAGAATTCGGCACAGTAGCAGGATGTATCCTGCAAGATCCCATTGTCGGACAATCAAAGCGGAGACTTTGCAATAGAAGGTGTACAGGAAAACTGGATGGACTATTTCCATGATTTCACCAACACACTGAAGTAACCTAAAATTTTCTTTAAATTCTCTTTTCAAGAAAATGCCTCATTTAAAAAGCACTCGTAGGCTCAGCAGTGTGTTTTATTTTCAAAACTCACAGTCAAACTCATCCATCGGAAACTACAGTTGTTTGTGGGTAGCTTGACATATTTTGCAAAGTCTTTGGCCATTTGCTTCTGATTTTTATTCTCATTGATTCAAGGATGGTGTTTGTAATCCTGAATGACAGGGCAAAGCAGAAATCTTTGATGTTGCAATTATATACAAAATAATCACAAACTACAGTTGTAGGAGAACAAGGGGGCAGAACTAATAATGTGTCCTAAATATATGAAATATTTATCACACAAGATTTCCTCTATTCCAAAACCGAGTGACAAGTCAGCCTGCATGATTTTAAAACTATATTGTCACTCATATGCAAGTAAAAGTAAACATATTTATAGACATGTTTAAGAAAGGACTACAGATGCTGGAAAAATCGAAGGTAGACAAAAATGCTGGAGAAACTCAGTGGGTGAGGCAGCATCTATGGAGAGAAGCAATAGGCGACGTTTCAGGTCGAGACCCTTCTTCAGACTGAAGAAGGGTCTCGACCCAAAACATCGCCTATTCCTTCTCGCCATATTTATAGACACACACACACACACATAAATTGGAATCAAAGCATAGCAAGCAAACTATAATTAAATTATACATACTTCTGGGCATTTGCAAAGGGTAAAGGGGAGACATATAAAAGCCAAAGGTTTTTGAATGACTACAAGAGACAGAAGAACAAAGCAGAAACAAAGTACACACAACAGATATCAAGTTATGAACAAAACTGGGAACAAGACCGATTACAAAAAGTTCAAAGAGAATTTTAAAAACAGAAATAAGCGAGGTAAAGATATAACAGTAAATATAAAAGAGACACACTTAGCAAATTCTGCCCGATCTAATCCCTGAGCACTATGTTTGTCCAATCATGATTAGTGACCGAATTCAAGAAAATAGTCTAACCACCTACCCATCACGTTTAATGGTGTTACCATCTTTGACTCCTCATCCATCAAAATGTCAGAGGTCGCCATTGAACAGACGCATAAATCTGTGACTCGAGGAGCTTGTCAGAGTCTGCGGCTCCTGTGGTGAGTGACTCACCTCTGGCATCTTTTCACCCTAGACTGTGGTCTTTCCCAACAAAGTCTTTGTAGTGGCTGCCTGAGCTTCAACGCACACTTCAACATGTTCTCCTGCAGCCTGGAACGTGCCAGTCAGCAACATTAGCATGCAAATATCTTCTACACTCGAAGACCATCAGGTTTTTTGGGAAAACCAAAGTGTAACATGCACCATGTTGATTATCTTCGAGCAGTACATGACGTTTGTCTGAACCTGCAACCCTCTCATCCGATGGCCAAACTGCAAACTTTGAAAACTGGTCTGAAGAAGGGTCTCGACTGGAAATATCACACATTCCTTCTCTCCAGAGATGTTGCCTATCCCAGCATTTTGTGTCTATCAAAACTACAAGATTTCTGTTCATCAGTCACAATATCTCTTTTTGGTCAGTGTCCATGCTTTTTGGTCTGAAAACTCTATTGTGAAGCAGTGTGTGATATTTTACTACTTTAAAGCTGACATTAAACACAACCTTTCACTAGTAAGTTTTTGTAAAATTGTGCTGAAGAGAGGGTTGCATCAATCAATTGTCTGCTTGGCAAATTTCCTAGAAAGGGGAAAGGAATTGATTTCTTTGCCACCAACTGCAAAGCAATCGGGTTGTGGACAGGTGCACCAAGCACCAGCGACTCCATGACTCAGAAGCTGAACGGTGATCAGCTGGCAAACTGTGGCACTTTGTATATTTAATAAAGAAAACTTAGATCAAGATTGATTTAGCAGGCAAGGATTTTGCTGCATTGCCGAAGGGTCCTATAAAAAGGAAAATAACAGTTTTACGAACATTTACAATTCGATGACAGATGGTGTGCAAGGTGAAGAATCCACTGGGGTGGTGAATCAGGGTGGTGATGGGACACACCTGCTCTTTGGCTGGGGTAGATAACATAAAGTGACCACTGGAATAAAACAAGTATGATTTAAGGATTGCTGCAAGAAGAAAATTGGGATCACTAATCTGAAATCAGTTTACTCATCTCAATATCTTTCTCGATACATCCATAAAATACAGTTTAGCTAGTAAATTAATCTTGCATCAATGAGCCAGCCACACAGAAACTACAGATTGTATCCCGGACAAGATGTTACTAACTAGCATGGCCAACTTTGTCTCTTGATCATGAGAAGAACTAGTTTGAACAAGAAGCCAACTGTGCTCTTCAGCTTATTAAATCAACAACATTGGAGCCACAAACAATATCCCAGGAATAAAAGGCAATTAGAATCAATGCTGTCTGATCTCTAAAATGGATCTGAGCAGTCCTTGGTTTAGATTCAAAAGCCTGTTACAACAGTGCTTCAAAGGGTGACATGTTATTAGCTTACAGGAATTGAAAGCTCAGAAGAAATGTCTCTCAGAAACATCTAAAGTCCTTTTAAAATAGCTTGCAATAATGCAGATAAAATAAAAATGTTTTAATGACTGTGATGAGAGGAAGTATAAATCCTACAGCTAACTAGAACAAGCAGGTCTATCAATGATTTTCCTTATTGCATCCAAATGAAAAATATGAAGTTTGCACTTGGCAGGTAGCTGCCCAAGAAGCTCGGAGGTCACTCAACCTGGTGGGATGAATTAAATCTTTGATGAATTTAGTTAACTATCTGCCTTTGCACTGTTGTGATTCTTTTGACAAAAATACCCAAGCGTTTGGAAAATTCAATTTTATATTATCCAACATTGGGCCTTGAGGTTAAAGACAGGTCTTTGTGTTGAGCATCAAGGAGTGCAGAAGCTAGCCAGACAATCTCAGAAGAGCCACTACATTGTGGATTCTCCAACTCCACAGATTACAGCTCAGCAATATTGTGTCTAAATCATACCATTCAGTAGGAAATCCATAACACACATGAGATTGATATTTCAAAAAGCATATTGAGAACATCACCATCTGATTTACTGCTTTCTGTATGTCAAAGTTTAGTATAGAACTTGCAATGAAGTGTGTCTTGCTTTGTGAAGTAGATACATGGTGGAAATACTGCCCTGGCTCTCAATACAGTTTTTTATTAATAAAGTATGTTATTTATTAATAAAGAATGGAGCACAACTGTTGTTACTTTGGGCAATCCAGCAGGAGCTAGAGGCCTTGTTGTAAATGGGTGTCAGGGAATTACAAAGTGATAATATTTGGTACCCCAGAATATAGCAGAATGGCAGTTTGGTTCTCCAGGATGCTTTGTAAGAAAATGTGCTTATTGTTTAAAGAATATTTCATGAAAATTTCCATTTATACAGTCGCTCTCAGATACTTAAAAGCTTCAAGTGAAATGTTTATGATTTTTGTTATGCCAGAATATGTTTACGAGTACCCTGCGGATAGATCACCAGTTAATCTGTTTTGGCTGGCATCAATGGAAAAGAAACATCCTGAAAACATATCCTGGTTTTCAGGTGGTGCAAGAACTGTTTGGCCTTATACGAGTAGGCAAATAAGATCTCAGTCCAACATTTGGCTGAAGTATGTCCCCCAGGACAATGCAATGCTCCTCAGCCACACAGCAGAGAGTCAGCATAGATTACCACCAGAAACCTGGTAATTTGGTGGAAATTCAGCCAAACTGATAGTTGCAGAGATATTAATTAACAAGCAGGAAGATTGGAAACTCAGAACAGCATTGGTTATTTGGAAGTGATGAACAGTCAAGCAGAACCTTGACAAAGTCATACTAACAGAGTCATATTTACATCATATTTAAATGGAATCAAAGAGTGATACAGCATGGAAACATGCCTTTGCCCACAACCATCATAAATACATTTACACTAATGCTCCATTAATCTTATTTTGTTTTATTCTCCCTACATTGTCATCCACTTCCGCAGGTTCAATACTTATCTGCACACTTGGAGCAATTTACAATGGCCAATTAACCCACCAGCCTGCACATTTTGGGGAAAATCAAAGCATCCGGAGGAAACCCACCTGGTTATAGGAGACGATGCAAACTCCACACAGACAGCACCAGAGGTCAGTACTCTGGCACAGTGATGCAGCGGCTCTATTGTAGCTGTTCCATTGTGCCTTTACATTCTAGGCTCCTTCACTACAGTTCCCGGGAACACCCTAACCCACCAATATGATAATCACACCAGATATAGCAATACAATGGCATATATTCAGGAAGGAATGGCCTTGAACTCCTCACCAGTGTCTCCTGACCCCAGCGAGACTCATGACTTGATTGCAAAAATTCAAGCTCAATTTGTATCTCCTCAGAAAAGGAAGAAGCCCAAGTCTGCATGCAGCAAGAACTGGACAACATGCAGGCCCACACTGAGGTGGCAAGAAACATACACGCCAGGAGATTGCCAGGCAAAGACAATCGCCACTAAGATCACTAATGCAATGAGACTATGTGTACCTTTATCATTAATCATACAAAAGCTGTGTTGATAGGCTGTGTTGATACACTGAGTGCTATGGCACATGTCATAATTGTTGTCTTCCTTGACATGTGAAATAGTGAATCTTTATTGTCAGAGGACAATGTTGCACAGGACAGACAGTTTGACAGAGCATGTCTGTCTCCCAGGTATTGAATGTAAGACCCATCCTTTCAAATGCTTCAGTAAACAATACAATGTTTGGCATAGAACACTGAGATAGACCAAGACATTGTGTTTAGAAAGAAACTTCTTCTTCTTTCGAGTCCATCTTGTTACAAATGTTGACATCGCTGTCATCGTCCGTCCTGAAAAATGAGCAAGGTTCCGGCGACAATCAGTGGGAGCCATCACTTGTTACAATAGATGATGGTGGTAGCAGAATTAGCTCAGGATACTTCCAGTTTCCAGCCCCGCGACATGGACGCTTCTGATTTGGGGCCAGAAAGGAACTGCAGATGCAGGTATATACCGAAGATAGACACGCAGTGCTGGAGTAACTCAGCGAGTCAGGCAGCATCTCTGGAGAAAAAGGATGGGTGACGTTTTGGGTCGGGACCCTCCTTCAGTCTGAAGAGATGCTGTGTAGATGCTGGATTTGCCAAAAAAGTAACGGAGGCTATACTTCACATTGCTCTGAATCGAACATCCTTACAACAAATAGTTCAGTTCCACTGTTGGAGCAGCTTTTCTATATAACAATAGCAACTTACATTTATTTACGACTTGTTCACATGGTAAAGTGTCCCTGGTAAGAGCATTATCATGCCAAATACTTGAAAAGGCCTTGTAAAAAGATGTTAGGACAAAGAGCTTGGTGATGGGGATGAAATGAAGGATCCATGAAAGTAGTACATTTCTGAAGGAAACAATGCCCTTGATAAATGGGAAGTATCCAGCGATAAAATCAACTAACAGAGAACAGCATCTTTTTAGTGTTGTTGTTGGCAGTCTTCTCTTTTAACTGGAAATCAGCTAAGGTTCTCAAATAATATTTGAAATCTTTGATCGAATTTATGTTTTTTTGAAAGACATCCCTAATTGCCCTTGACTAAAAGGTATTAAAACAAATTATAATTCAGCTGGCCATCTTCCAAATTAACTCTCAGAGTCCACTGTATATGCACAGCTGACACATTCCTTGTCAGTCTTCTGTTTCTATGCATGTAATGGTGGGTGGTGTGATGGGTGGGGGGGGGGGGGGGGGGAAGGCGGGGACTAAGAGGGAATTGATAATGGCTAACTTAGGTACAACCCATTCTTAGCAATTAATAGCACTGTCTCCCTCTGTGACCAAGGAGAGCTCCCACTGCTGCCAAGGCTAAGTTCAGATAAATCAGTAGGAAGGAACTGCAGATGCTGGTTTACATCGAAGATAGACACAAAATGCTGAAGTAATTTGGTGGGTCAGGCAACATCTCTGGAGGAAGGGAATAAGTGATGTTTTGAGTCTGATAGGGAGGTGGTTGGACAAAAGCCAGAGATGCAAAGAACAGAAGGTGTGAGACAAAAGGATTGAAGAGATGTGAAGCTAAAGGAAGGAATGTAAGTGAAAGAGGTGTGGGCGGAGTGGTGGGGGGGGGGGGGGAAATAGGTGTGGTTTCGGTTTGAGCAGAGGGATAGAGAGGGGGAAAGGAGGAAGGGGAGATTCAGGAAGATTGGGGGAAACTACCAATTCAGGATGTTGCAGAGTGAACAATACATTTAGTGACTTCCAAGGTGAGTTAAGGGGCTGTCCCACTGCGGCGACCTAATCCGCGAGTTCTGCGAGTTTGCCCTCGACTCATACTCGCAGCATGGTCGACACGAAGTCCTTGGAGGCTCTTGTAACTCTCCTTCATGCTCGAGGGTAGTCCTCGTGTACTCGAGGCCTCAGCTAGGTCACGGCATATTTTTCAAGATGTTGAAAAATGCCCGCGAGTAAAAAAGGTCGCCATGGAAAAAAATCCATACTTTTTTTACTCGTAGGTTTAGTCGAAGTCGGTCGTAGTAGATCGGCATGTCAGTCTGAAGGAGGAGCTATCTTGGGGAACGGCTGCTAACCAGCAGCCGTCCGTTAAATTCACTTTTTTATTTCGTTTTTAGTTTTTTTTCTTGTTTTTGTCTATGGGGAATTTTGACTTTTAATGTGGGGGGGTAAGGGGGAAACTATTTCTAGGTCCCTACCTGGTCGGTGAGGCAGCTTTTTCTCCGGGCTGCCCCGTCGACCCGTCCTTGCGGCCTACCAGCGGGCATGGAGCGGCGTGGAGCGGCGTTTCCTGGCGGGGACCGCCCAGCACCTTCAGCTTCGGTGGCGGCACAGCGCTGGAGCGCTATCGCGGAGTGGAGCGGGCGATACTTTGCCTGGGTCGCCGCGCTGGATCGACGTGCTGGAGCTCCGGTGAGCTGGACCGCCGAGCTCAACACCTCCGGGCTGCGGGACTACGGAGCGGCCAGCCGCGGGCGGCGGCGCCAACCCTAACATCGGGAGCTCGGAGCTCCAAATCGGCGCGGCCTTGTTGGCTTCAGGTGCCACGGACTCCGGTAGGAAACCTGCCGCTCCAGGTGGCCCAGCCGCTGCGAGGACTCTCCCGACGCCGGGGCAACAACACCCGGTGAGAACGGCCAGGAACATCGGGCCTCCGTAGAGGCCTCAATAGGCCTGACTTTGGGTGAACTGGGGTTGGGGACTGGACATTGTGCCTTCCCCCACAGTGGTAATCATTGTGGGGGGATGATTTTTGTGTGTTAATGATATTTTATTTTATGTCCAAGATGGCTGCCGGAAGGGAGAGTGGACGCTGGCGCGCTTTTTGATTTTTGTTTTTGGATTGAATTCTCTCTTTAATTTGTGTACTCGTGTTGTCTTTACTATTTATTTCATTCTGCTTACATGTTTCTACTATTTGTTAAACTTTGTAAGGTGTCCTTGAGATTTTTGAAAGACGCCCATAAATAAAATTTATTATTATTATTATTATTATTCGTAGGTAATCGAGGATAGTCGAAAGTAATCAAAGGTAGTCGAATGTAGTCGTAGATAGTCTTCAACATAGTCGAAGGGAGGTCGAAGGTAGGACGAAGGAGATCGTAGGAGGTCGTCTTCACTCTCCACTATTCGGAGTCCAATTTTCCCGAAGCTAGTCTTCAACATAGTCGAAGGAGGTCGAAGGAGGTCTTCTACATAGTCGAAGGAAGTCATCAACACGACATTTTTTCAAACTCTCCTAAACTCTTCTAAACTCACCAATTAGGTCACCGCAGTGGGACAGCCCCTTTATGTTCAAAATCATCTTAAGAGTAAGTTTTAAAATCTGTAAGCGAACTGCAAACAGTAATTGTCTCCTTCATGTAATTGTTGGAGTCGTCTTCAAAGTCACGGAATAGTACACATGAATGGAGGTCATAGTCACAGTGAAAGATTAAAACTACGTATGGTGCATATACAGAGGTGGGATGTTAGCAGTATTTTACATCATGTAATTATATAACGTCTTATTAGTTTTAGTTTGTCACAATATTTGCTTCACAGTGTTTGAATCAATATTATTTTATTGGTGGCAGTTGCTTCATTTTCATATACTTTCAAGCATGGTGCTGTTCTGTGAGTTAACTAGATTTGCACCAACCTGTCAGATTCAGGGAGATCCAGAGAACAGCTACAGAGACAACTACCTACACAGCTGAAATCTCCAGTAGTTTATGTTCTCATAAAACAACATGGCAATCCTCATGATTTCCTGCCATGGCCATTTAATGGTCATAAAATGTCAATTAGAACTGAATTAATAGCTTTCCTACAAAATAACTCCATTAGCAGTACCAATTGTGCACTGGCTAAGAAATTACCTGTACCTGTTGAGGTAAAGAATAGTTTAGTTTAGTTTAGTTTATTGTCACGTGTACCGAGGTACAGTGAAAAACTTTTGTTGCGTGCTAACCAGTCAGCAGAAAGACAATATATGATTACAATCAAGCCATTCACAGTCCACAGATACATGATAATGGGAATAATGGGAATAACGTTTAGTGCAAGATGAAGACAGTGAAGTCCAATCAAAGGTAGACAAAAGTGCTGGAGAAACTCAGCGGGTGCAGCAGCATCTATGGAGCGAAGGGAATAGGCAACGTTTCGGGCCGAAACCCTTCTTCAGACTCCTTTGTCCATGGGTCTCCATTGAGGTAGATAGTAGAGATGGAGGGCAATGCCTGAGGCAGTTCTATCAGAGACTGTCTTGGAATATCATCTATGACTTGAGGAGGCAAGTGAACAATGTGGGTAACATTTCTTGTAAAGAACTGGTAACTTTGGACCAGCTGTTCCCACTGTGATGCCTCAGTCTTCAATGCTAGGATCTTATCTCTCATGCCAGGCTCTGGAGTAAGCTAACAAAAAGATTGATTGCTATAATTTGTCAAAATCCCCAGTAAATTATACAATCTGCAGGAAGGTAAACCAGATGGATCTTGTTTTTTATCCATATTTAATCAAATATTCCTAAATCATCATTCCTACGGTATATATCACAATGGATTAGTAATGAAAGGTTGTGTAAATAGTTCAAATAAATGCAGCTCTTGCTTTTTTTGTCATTTCTTTCCATGATAAAAATTCCAAAATGACATAACAGTTTAGAGAATAGAAGGATTGTTACCACATCCTCGTTCACAGGCAAATAAACCGTTTAGTTTTATGAGAGGCATCACCATTAGTCTTGCAGCTAATGCTGAATGGAGAATTGTGTAACAGGATATTGGAGGAAGAACATGTCATACTTTGCTTGTGCAACTTACAACCCAGCAGTATGAATATTGATTTCTCTAACCAAGTAACCCTTGTATCCCTTCTCTCTCCATCCTTCCCCCACCCTAGTTGTCATACTGGTTTCACTGTCATCCTGTTGAGTTTCACTATTTGTATAATTGGTATCACCTAGCCCACAGCCAACAATAGACCATTCTGTGCTCCACCATTACCTTTTGCATATCTTTCATTCATTTGTTCTATATCTCTCTCTATATCCCCATTCATATCTCCCTTTCCCCTGACTCTCAGTCTTTAGAAGGGTCTCAACCCAAAACGTCATCTATTCCTTTTCTCCCGAGATGCTGCCTGACCCACTGAGCAACTCCAGCATTTTGTGTCTATTTTAGGATTAAGCCAGATTGTTTAAGGGAGGGGAAAACATCCACATTCAAATCATTTCACTCTGGACTCTTGCACCCCAACCACTTGCACTGAAAAAGGATCCAAGGTCTGGGCATTTGATATTCAAGCATCACAATGATACGGCACGATCTAATGTTTGTTGTGCTTTAGTGGCCCACTAATCTTATTAGTATTTATATATGTAGTTCCCTTTTGTGACCAAGTGCTGACTTGTTCAAATTCCTGAGAGCCAGGTTGCCAACATTTATTCACATGACAGGCAGTTTAGGTGAGAGTGACAGCCTTTGGTAGCAGCTGGATATTCAACGTCAAAGATTTAGTGCGGCATTAAGCTCCTCGATAATCTAATGACAATGGCTAGATCATCCCTTATAAATGTGTACCTGTATTTCTACAAATATGGATGCACAAATCACAAAATAATCATTTGTGTGACTGTAATCTTCAAAAGTGCCTCACTGGAGGAAAGATTTCATTAGATAAATACATCTCTATAATCAGCTTCTAGTTGACTCAATGGTCCCATGTTGGATATAATATAGTGAAATGAGCCAAATTTACTTAGTAGTCTAACAGAGTGTGAATATATATCTGGTGGTAATCATAATTTGATGGAATTCAATGTTTTGTTTGAAAGAGAGAAATGCAATTTTAAAATAAACTAGCAGCTAATTGGTAAAACCTCAAAGCCTGAAATCTCAGAGAATGGTGTTTAGAACAGAATTTACGATGACATTGAACCGTTTTATACCGCTGCGGGGGAACAGCCCTGGTTCCAATGCAAAGCAACCATGGATAACTGCAGGGGTAATGGTTAAAGCTAAAATCAAATGCAATGCAATAAGGCAGAAAGTGATGCAGCTGCTGGAAATTGGGAGAGACTTTAATAAAACAGCAAAAGGTGCAAAACAGACAGAAAAATCTGCAACGAGGTATTATTAAATAAAATTCCAGTAATATCCAATCAACAGGCAAAAAATGAATCACAACTATATTAAGAAAAGGACGGCCAGAAGCAATGTTGGCCTTAAAAATTAAACTGGGAATATTAACGTTGAACATGGTTCGAAAGGCTGGCTCCCAACCCAAACATCTAAGGAATTAAATGAAGGCATTGCAGACACACTTGGTATAATTTTCTAAAGCTCTCTTGATTCAGGAACCATCTTTTTGGACCATCCTTGTGTCCCACTTGGCCATCATTTGCGCGCCATTTACGCGACCTGGTAGCGTGTGGGTAGCGTGGTGGGGACGGGCGCATGGAGTGGCGTGGAGGAGTGTGGAGTTGCATGCGGTATCGCGCAGCGTTCGCAGGATTTCATTCTGCACGAAATCCTCGCACGCCACCGGCCTGTCAGGTAAATGACGGCCAAGTGGGACACCCTGGCGCGGCGCAACGTCTCACCTTCAACAGCAGCAGAAGCAGGCAAGCGATCGCCGAGCTCAGCCTGGGGCTCACGGCCGTTGCGGATCCGGATCCGCCCCCACTCCTACTCCCAGAGCGGGGCCAAGACGATTGGACATAGACACAAAATGCAGGAGTAACTCAGCAGGACCGGCAGCATCTCTGGAGAGAAGCAATCGGTGACGTTTCAGGTCGAGACCCTTCTTCAGACTGAAGAGGAGTCTCGAACCGAAACATCATCAATTCCTTCTCTCCAGAGATGCTGCTGAGTTACTCCTACATTCTGTGTCTATCATCAAATGACGTCACGCGCTGCAGACGGCTGTGCGGACGCATGATGATGCGCGCGACCGTCGCGCGACTGTTGCTCGTCAGTCACTACCGGCCTGTCGAGTAAATGACGGCCAAGTGGGACAGGCCCTTTACACATGTTATTAGGAGAAGTGATGTAGGGAATTAGAACATAAGAGCATCGATTCAAAGGGTCTTTTTCTGAGCAGTAACAATACTTTACTACAATTATATAAATAATACTGCAGTAATTTAGTTTAGAGATACAATGTGGAAACAGGCCCTCTGGTCCACCGAGTCCATGCCGACCAGCGATCCCAGCACATTAACACTACCCAACACACATTAGGGGACAATTTTTACATTTATACCAAGCCAATTAACTTACAAACCTGTACGTCTTTGGAGTGTGGGAGGAAACCGAAGACCTCAGAGAAAACCCACGCAGGTCATGGGGAGAAAGTACAAACTTTGTACAGACAAGCACTCGTAATCAGGATCGAACCAGGGTCTCTGGCGCTGTCAGGCAGTAACTCTAGCGTTACACCACCATGCCACTCCATGATATAAAAGCATAATCATTCCAGCAGCAACCAACAATATTGACCATTCAAAACAGTGTAATTTAATTTCATGGGCATTATATCATCCAATGTATAGCTGACACAAAATCTGTGTCAGTGGCACAAGAGTAATTTGCAACAGAAAGTATCTGGGCAAACAACAGAATTTGTGGGATCTGAACGCCACATGTTCACAGTTGTAATCCTCTCTGTGAAGAGGCTATTGCCAGTCATGCAGCGTAGATATAAATACACTATCAGATTATTCTTCCCACAACTATTCAAACACAGTCATTGTTAAACATATTACTGCTTGTGTTAAGAGCAACGTTACACTATACAGAGCAATGTCAAAGACATTTATTCAACTTTTGCCTAATGATATTACTAACTCACCTTGAGGCTGGTATTCCCATAAACGGTAACTAATTTGCACTCCTTTTCAATCTAGCTACATTTTTATTTTATTGTTGCAAACCATTTTTTCTCTAACATTTGTCCTATATTTGATTGCTTTTCCTTTCTATTTTGCTTTTATTCTTTGCTAGAAGTGGATAAAACATCAAAGCTGACAAATATGTTACGGTTCAGTGAAATATCTTAGTGCAAGTCTTCACAAATCTTCATTCTGCAAGAATACCGTTATCCACTTACTTTAAGAGCTTATTCTGCTCACAGTAATATGTCAATGTTACTTTCCTCTTAAAGTGCCAGATTTATGAAAATTCTTCCCCGTACTTTAGAATATTGTTTCAGTTGTGAGCATGCGCGGTCTGTTTAGTGTGGGATTAAATCACCATCAAATGTTTCATTCGGTGGGGGGAGGGGGAGGGGGTGGGGGGGTGGGGGGGGGGGGGAGGTGGAAGAAACGGTGGGAAAACCTTGAGCAATTTACACTGTTGCCAATAACAATCATACCAAGATAATGGCCAAGATAGATCCTTGCAAAAGTGTGAGTCATGTCTTTACATGGAACGTATTCTCCAGGCAGTAAACATTGGTCACGCAGAGACTCTAACATGCCTTGCTCAGACCCGCAAACCCATCACCATGGCCACATGACAATTCCTGTGGTTGTGAGTCTGAGAGCCAGCAGGTATCCCAGACTGTTGGCTCTAATGTCTGATCCCAGTGTCACTCAATTTCCTCAGGAGGCAGGCGCCATGGTGAAAAGTATGAGCTTAAAATAAAATCAGCGACAAATATAGACAATAAAACAATGAAGTCCTGATCAAAATAAATTTGGATTTTTATGAACTACTATCCTCTAATTTCCACTTCCAGGTTTCAACTTTGCTGCCTGGAGTTCCACCTCCAATTGCTGAGCTAAACATACTCCACGAGATCAGCAGTGCATCGCGTGCTGCATCTGATGCACAGCTCCAACCATCTCTCTGTGAGTCCATAATTCAGATTTTTCTTTCTGCTCTTTTCAGAACAGGTTTGAACCTGCTTCAACTAACTTGTAGAGAGACTTTTAAAATAGCACAAGCCTGCACTTGTAGTAAACTTTTCAATGCATGGAAACACCTCAGGATGGGTCCCATGAACATTTTCAAGCTAAAATGAATATTAAAGCAGGCGATCAAAATATTGGACAAAATGCAGGTTTAAAAGAAAGAAAGAGCTACCATTGATTGATATACACCATGCAAGGAGGCCAGGCAGCCCATCAGGTCCACGCCATATCAGTCCCATCTTCCAATACTTGGCCCCTAGCCTTCTCTGCCATGGCAATTTAATCTTTTCCAGACACTTCTTAAATCTGTCAGTGATTCTTCCTCCACCACTCTCTCAGGCAGTGCATTCCAGGTACTGGTCATTCTCTGGGTGAAAAAAATCCTCCTCAGATCTCCTGGCAGCACAATGGCACAGCTGGTAGAATAATTAAGACAGAAATGAATCACAGATGATCATGAGTCTTCTTTTACAGGGTGGCACAGTGGGTAGAGCTGCTGCCTCAAAGAGCCAGAGACCCGAGTTCTGATCCTGACCTCGGGTGCTGTCTGTGCAGAGTTTGTATGTTCACCCTGTGACCCAATGAGATTCCTCAGGACGCTCCGGTTTCCTCCCACATCCCAAAGTTGTGCGAGTTTATAGGTTGATTGGTCTCTGTAAATTACCCTCCAGGTTCAGGAACAGCTTCTTCCCAGCAATCAAGATGCAATTGACCACGACAAACGCCAGCTAAACCTCAAGCTACTGTATGAACTGTCTTGGTTGCATTATGGGCTTTGGGATTTTGTTTTGCTTTGCACTATATTGGGGTTTTTAAATATTAATTAAACTTTGTTTATTATGTTATCTATTGAGTACTCTGCTTACAAATCTGCTGTGCTGCGGCAAGTACGAATGTAATTGTTCTGTTTCAGTATATATGACAATTAAACACTCTTGACTCCCAACTACCCAGCATCCGTAGAGAATGGAAGATGCTAGTTGCATGAGAATTGCTCAAATATACATTACTGTATATCGCACACTAGTAATTTATGTATAAATCTTTAAATAAATTGCCAAACCAGGTCATCTCCTTACCCTTTCAATTAACAATATTTTATATTTTGGATAAACAATATCATGTAAAATACGCAGAAATAAGTCAAATAAATGTACTCAAAATCACATAATGTGTCAACTCTGTGGAGAGCGTGTTGGCGGCAATTAGTCTATTACTGTATGCCCTTATGTATAATTATAAATAAACAAAAATGCCTTTTAGTATAACACTTGAAATAAAATTCACTGTTGAGCTTTTTTCCCAAAAACACAATTTAATGTTCTTAGAATTTTTTGCTGTTTGCATGAGCCAAATACCAACTAAACAAAAGCTTACTGTATATGTAGATACTAATGAAGTGATGATCCCATCATTATCCGGAACTTTGATATCAAAATGGATGATATAGTTTAGTTTAGAGATACGGCACAGAAACAAGCCCTTTGGCCCACTGAGTCCGCATCAACCAGTGACATTAACACATAACACTACCCTATACTTTTTTTGGGTGAACTGGGGCTGGGGACTGGACATTGTGCCTTCCCCCACAGTGGAAATCACTGTGGGGGGATGATTTTTGTATGTAATTGTTTGTAATTGTATTTGTTAGTCCGTGTTCAAGATGGCGGTCAGAGGGGAGAGTGGACGCTGGCGCGGTTTTCGTTGCCGCTGCTCTCTCCTCAAATTGTGCTTCTGATTTTCTTTTTTGTGTTTTTGGAAGGAATTCTGTCCCTGATTTGTGTATTGGTCTTTATAACTTATTTTTTTAAATTCTGATTATATGTTTCCTATAAATCTCTGTAAGGTGTCCTTGAGACCTCGGTATAAGGCGCCCGTAAATAAAATTCATTATTATTATTATTATTATACATGCTTGGGACTATTTGTACACTTATACCAAGCCAATTTACCTACATACCTGTGTGTAAGAAGGAACTGCAGATGCTGGTTGAAACCGAAGATAGATAAAAAAGCAGGAGTAACTCAGCGGGACGGGCATCATCTCTGGAGAGAAGGAATGGGTGACGTTTCGGGTCGAGATCCTTCTTCAGACCTACATACCTACATACCTGTACATATTTGGAGTGTGGGAGGAAACCGAAGATCTCGGAGTAAACCAACGCGGTCATGGGAAGAACGTACAAACTCCACACAGACAGCACCTGTAGTCGGGATCGAACCCAGGTCTCCACTGCTGCAAGCGCTGTAAAGCTGCAACTCTACCACTGTGCCAACATGCAACCCTCTCTAGTGATTGCTGAACTAAAAATATTCCAGGAAAATACTTCCCTCTCAACAGAATATGGCAAAGAGTTTATTAGTTTATCCTGGCATCATTTTCAGCACAGACACTGAGGTGACCCAAGCGCTTCACAATAGTGAAGAGTCTTTCCATGGTGGCCACCCTTGCAACGTATCCAGTGCAGTAGTTCAATTGTGCTCAGCAAGATCTCACATTGTGCAATGAAATAAATTGCTGGGTCATTTTCTCCATATTTTGGCTGAGAAACACTGTTCAGGACATCTCCTTTATTCAGGGTGAACTTTATATGTCTTGATAGGGCAGACAGGGTCCCTGTCCAAGTTTAATATATAGCTCTACACATCTCTTGGTTAACATCTCACAAGAATGATCCCATGAATGATTGGGTTAACATATGATGAGCGTTTGATGGCACTGGGCCTGCACTCGCTGCAGTTTAGAAGGATCAGGGTGGACCTCATTGAAACTTACCGAATAGTGAAAGGCCTGGATAGAGTGGGTGTGGACAGGATGGTTCTACTAGTGGGAGAGTCTGGGTCCAGAGGCCACAGCCTCAGAGTAACAGAATGTACCTTTGGAAAGATGAGGAGGAATTTCTTTAGTCGAGGGTGAATCTGTGGAATGCATTGACACAGATGACTATAGAGGCCAAGTCGATGGATATTTACGAGGCGGAGATTGACAGATTCTTGATCAGTAAGGGTGTCAGGGGTTATGGGGAGAAGGCAGGAGAATGGGGTTGTGAGGGAAAAATAGATCAGCCATGATTGAATGGCGGAGTAGACATGATGGGCCAAATGTCCTAATTCAGCTAATAGAACTTATGAATTTATGGACAGAACCCTACCCCCATGAGGTGTAGCTTCCCTGAACTGATTTTACAGCAATGATTACATCATAGCCTACTGAATGGAATTAAATTCATTAACTACCAGCCTAGAGTAATGTTTCAAGGTGAATCAAGACAAGCATGTGTTAAGATTGATGATGCACACTAAAGGGGCTGTCCCACTTACGCAACCTTTACAGGCGACTGCCAGCACCCGTGATAAGTCGCTGAAATTTTCAACAAGTTGAAAATTCAGCGGCAACCAGAAAGACACTACGACTCTTTGGAGACCTCTCACGACCATAGGAGACCTCTCACAACCATACAGGTTGTATGGTCATGAGAGGTCTCCTATGGTCGTGAGAGGTAACTCACGACATGCCGCCATGGATTGCCTGTATGGTCGTGAGAGGTCTCCAAAGAGTCGTAGCGTCTTTCTGGTCGCCGCTGAATTTTCAGCATGTTGAAAATTTCGGCAAGCTATCACGGGTGCCAGCAGTTGCCTGTAAAGGTCGCGTAAGTGGGACAGGCCCTTTACATTGCAATAAACCAGACACACAGATTAGGCAATAACAACCACAAAATACATTTGTCAACATAATGGTAGACAAAAATGCTGGAGAAACTCAGCGGGTGAGGCAGCATCTATGGAGCGAAGGAAATAGGCAATGTTTTGGGTGGAAACCCTTCTTCAGACTGAACATAATGTTCACTGAGGCTACCAGAAGGAAACCTTTAATGTTAAGCTGTAGTTGACACTATGCAACTGAGAATTGAGACCTGCCACAGAGGGCACAGGGTTCAATGCCTGAGTGCCACAGCCTTCCAGCCAAGTGTCTGACAACTGGAAGTGAGGGACTTCGGTCTGTTTGAAGGTCTGCCCCATCTGTACCAGGGACTGCCCAAACATGCTTAACATTGATGCAAAACTGGTTGTGTTGCATTGATGCAGAACTACTTGTGTTTCCTCCAGCAGGGCGAGGAGATGGGGTGACGAAACAGGCAGGTGGAGAGTTTGTGGATAGGTGGTGCACTTCTTCAGTTACCAACACTGTTCATCTTTGTGTTTCTATTGAACGTCCTTGAGATTCTCAATACCATCCTTCTCCACACTGAGTATTTATGGGCCAGAAGCTCCTAGGAGTCTGTGGGAATGTTGCACTTCTTCAAGGCAGCTTTGAACATATCTTTGGACCATTTTTTCTCTGCCCACCTGGCAACTTTAACCCACGACCGAGTGTGTGTTTCCAAAGTCTGGAGTCAGGCATGAATTAACATTACATAGGTTTAAGGTGAGGGAGGGGCATGATTTAATAGGAACCCGAGGGGTAACATTTTCACACAAAGTGGTGGTGGGCGTATGGAACGAGCAGCCGGAGGAGGTAGTCGTGGCAGGTACTATTGCACCGTTTAAGAAACATTTCGACAGGTACATGGATAAGATAGGTTTAGAGTAATATGGGCCAAACGCAGGCAGGTGGGACTAGGGTAGATGGGACATGTTGTTCGGTGTGGGCAAGTTGGGCAGAAG
The DNA here is from genome assembly GCA_038087875.1 of Malacoraja senta. NCBI lineage: Eukaryota > Metazoa > Chordata > Chondrichthyes > Rajiformes > Rajidae > Malacoraja > Malacoraja senta. Next base: position 14,302,312 of record CM075982.1, read on the forward strand.
GGCCTGTTTCCACGCTGTATAACTCTAACAGTGCCTGCTTAACACAGCCAACTGAGAAATTCTTGTATGCCAGTGGGGTAAGGTGGCAAAAAATAATGGCATTAATGGACATTATTCCAAAATGATTGTATTCAGCTGACAGCCCGCATTATAAAACCTGCCAAAAATAAAATTCAACAGAATGGTGGGCAGGGTGCTCCCAACCTCCCATGATATCACCATTGGAAGACAAACAAACAAATTTGTGGACCTCCTTATTCTGTTTCCCTGGCAGATTAAATAATACCCCAACAGAGAACATAAAAATAAATAACAATGTCACCTCAAATATTTCTGGCTCCGCCTGCACTTCAGTGCTGCCTTTTGCTGTCCTCTGTGACTACCTCTGCTTTTGCTCAGACCTACAGTGCCCTCTTGTGCCCTCTACAGCTTACCACCCCACCATTCCTCTCTCTGCAGCCCTAAACCCTCCTCCTGCTCTATACACATCCTCCACTACTCTACACACCCCCTCCCTCCACTGTTCTACATACCTAGCCGTTATTCTACATACCCCCCTGCTGTTGCATGCACCTAACTTTTGTGCCAGATGAATATCTCCACTAAGCCTGCCCACATTTGCAAAGGGCTGAGACTGAAGGTCTAATAAAGGATGACAAATTGGAACGTCTCATGATGTGAAAATCTACGTGGCATCTCAAACTACAATGAGGCATGTTCATTCCCAGATGAGCTCAAAGCATTCTACGCATGCTTTGATAGGAAGAACACTGATGTGCCTTTACATGCATAAGGTTGTTATTCATAGACCATAGCTCATCCCCTCCAAACCTGTTACCATGCTCAACAAACTCGGTCTCAGCAACTGGATCCTCAACTTCCTTATTAACAGAATGTAATCAGTATGAATTGACAATAACACTTCCTCCTCACTAACATCAGCAAAGGGGCACCGCAAGGCTGTGTGCTCAGTCCCCTGCTCTGTTCACGCTATACCAATGACTATGCAGCCGGACACATTTTCAAATCCATCTTCAAATTCGTCGACGACACATAGATACATAGATACATAGAAAATAGGTGCAGGAGTAGGCCATTCGGCCCTTCGAGCCTGCACCGCCATTCAATATGATCATGGCTGATCATCCAACTCAGTATCCCGTACCTGCCTTCTCTCCATACCCCCTGATCCCTTTAGCCACAAGGGCCACATCTAACTCCCTCTTAAATATAGCCAATGAACTGGCCTCAACTACCCTCTGTGGCAGAGCGTTCCAGAGATTCACCACTCTCTGTGTGAAAAAGTTTTTCCTCATCTCGGTCTTAAAGGATTTCCCCCTTATCCTTAAGCTGTGACCCCTTGTCCTGGACTTCCCCAACATCGGAAACAATCTTCCTGCATCTAGCCTGTCCAACCCCATAAGAATTTTGTAAGTTTCTATAAGATCCCCTCTCAATCTCCTAAATTGACACCACTGTTATTGGCCAATTTATGGAAACTGATAAGTCAGTCTATAGAAGGGAGATTGATAGTCTGTTTAATACTACGAACTTCAATTAAACTTTGAACAACAACCTTGCTTGGCTGCACTAGGAACTTGGGCTTTGTTTTCTTTACACACTATATTGGGTTTTTATATGTTGTACTTTTTTTTGGTTTATTTAATATATTATCTATTGAGTACAGTGTTTAAAAACCAGTTGTGCTGCTGCAAGTAAGAATTTCATTGTTCCATTTCGGTACATATAACAATAAAACGGTCTTGACTCTTAGAAAAGTTTCCCTGGGAAAAGTTTTGGGTTTATCAGCATTTTGAAGGACTGAGCAGCGGGATGCAGCTCAGCACCAATATGAGCTGTGGTCTTAGCAAGGACTTTGGGTGATTAATGTAGAGTTGGTGGAAGCCAAAGTTTCCACTTTTCTGTAGGTTTTTATGTCACGGTGGTTCAGAGGAAGAAGCAGATGCGTAAACCTCGACAGATGCTCGTCAGTTCCTCCAACATTTCCTTCCGTTCATAAACACCCTTGGTCCCTCATGGTGTCCTAGGGCATGAAATCTGGTCCATTTTTAGACACAAAGTGCTGGAGTAACTCAGCGGGTCAGGCAGCATCTCTGGGAAACATGGATAGGTGACATTTCAGGTTGGGACCCGAATTGTCACCCATCCATCTTCTCCAGAGATGCTGCCTGACCTGTTGAGTTACTCCAGCACTTTGTGTCTTTTTTTGTACACCAGCTACTGCAGTTGCTCGTTTCTACACGGTCAATTTTTGTGAGCGAAGACCACAAAACAGCTTTTAAAGTACAGCAGCCAGACTCCTTTAATGCGGGTTTATCTTCAGTTAATTGCTTTCTCGTTGAGAGATTTGTCACATTTGCACATCGTCCTGCTGCTCTCTAATGCCCCCTGCTGATCTGCACAGCCCAATGCTGCACTTTGCTGCCCTGTCCTTCCACTCTAAAGTAGAGCCCCCACTGGTGCTTTGTGCAGTACTCTTGTGCTCTAATCACCCCATTTTTGCCCTTACCAGGTCACTGCTGCTGTGTTAATCCTCTCCTGCTCCATGCTGCCTGAATGCCCGCATTCTGAAACATAATAAAAACCAGGTTTGATCCAACGTACACGAGGATAATCCAGCAGTTGGAATTTATTTATCTCGCTCTAATAAAACAGCTGAAAATAGGCATAACCCAGAAGGCATAACCCTTTCGTCAATCCTTGGGAAATTTAACCCATGACACTCCAAAAGAGCTTTTTGTAAAGATTAGTCATATTTTCTTTCCTGGATAAAACTTCCCCAAATAACATCACACAAATCCAATAACATAAAATCTGTCCCAGATGAGATTTTCTCAGCCACTGACCTGAAAAGCAATTCTCGAGATAGAAAACTAGTATTTGCTCACCATTTCCCCTGCTATTTAAAGGGCCAACGCTCATATGGCATTAAAGAGTCAAAGAGCTATAGAGCTACACAGCACGGAAACAGGCCCTACTCATCCATGTTGTCCCTCTTGCTGAAGCAAGCTCGGCCCACTTGCCTGCACCTGGTCCAGATCCTTCCAAACCTTTCCTAGTCTTGAACCCGTCTTAGTGTCTTTCAAATTACATAATTGTACATCTACCACTTCCTCTGCCAGCTTGTTTGTTGTAACAGACCACCCTCAATGTGAAAACATTGCCCATCAGCTTCATTTTGTATCTTTCCCCTCTCACCTTCAACCGATGAACTCTAATTTTTGACTCCGCTAAATCTGGATAAAAAGTTTGTGGCTGTTCACCGTTTCTATGTCCCTGATGATTTTATCTTCCTCTATAAGGTCACTCCTCAACCTCCTATGTTCCAGGGGAAAAAAGACACAGCGTATCCCACCTCTCCTCATACTTCAAACCTTCCTTGTAAATTTTCTTTCATCCTTTCCAGTTTAACGTCATCCCTCCTATAGCATGATGACCAGGACTGTACACAGTACTCCAAATGCTGCCTTACTGACATCTTGTACACCTGTAAAATAATGTCCCAACTCTTAGACAACACCTTGACCAATGAAGGTTAGCATGCCAAATGTCTTCTTCACTTGCCCTGGTATGTGTGGGGTTAGGCAGCAGGCCTGGAGAACATGGCCAGGTGACATTTCGGATTGGGACCTGCTATACGACAATTGTGCCAGAACAGTCTGTGACCCATTAGCACTGTGGCCATAACGCTATGTTTAAAGCCCATTAGCGCTGTGGCCATAACGCTATGTTTAAAGCCCATTTGCGCTGTGGCCATAACGCTATGTTTAAAGCCCATTAGCACTGTGGCCATAACGCTATGTTTAAAGCCCATTTGCGCTGCGGCCGGTAGTGCTATATTTAGACCCCATAGCGCTGCAGCCGACAGTTCTTTGTTTAAATTCCCATGCACTAAGCCAACAGCGCTCTGTTTAAACCTTTGGGCGCCAAACCGGCAGCGCTGTGTGTATTACCATTACACATTACGCGCAAAGTCTGTAGAGCTGTGTGTATTGATTTGCACGCCAAGTCTGTAGGACTGTATTGCTTTAAGAGCCAGTCTGCGGCTGATGGTGCTTTGTTCCCAAAGCGGGGGTGGGGGGGGGGGGCTTCACTCGGATGCAGTCCCCTGCCATTGGTTATAGTTTGAATTTGGGAGCAGCGCTATTGGTCAGGTCTTACCAGTACTTATTTCAACGTCTGATTTCTTACCTGAATAAGGGCAGGCGCCAGGAAGCCATAAGGTAGTTTATGTACGAGAGGAGTTCACCGATGGGCTGAGTCACGATCAGCGCCACGGACAGAGGCAGAGAGAGAGGGAGAGGTGTGCTGCTGTTAACCCCGCCCATACCAAGACAAGTACTGTTTTTGTTCTCTCTTGCCAATAAAATTGATTTGTAACTAAACAGGCGAGTGAGCCTTTTTCTGTTCTACTATTCAGATCCTTGAACCTGAAGAAGGGTTTCGGCCCGAAACGTTGCCTATTTCCTTCGCTCCTTAGATGCTGCTGCACCCGCTGAGTTTCTCCAGCATTTTCGTGTACCTTCGATTTTCCAGCATCTGCAGTTCCTTCTTAAACAAGATCCTTGAACCTGTTCCCTTGTATCAGGACCTTTATTCAGACCCTGCTCTGACCAAGTCTGAAGAAGAGTCCCAACCCAAAACATCACTTGTCCGTGTTCTCCCATCATGCTGCGTGACATGCTGAGTTATTCCAGCACTTTGTGTCTTTTTCAGTAAACTAGCATCAGCAGTTCCTTGTATCTCTACCTTTGTCACCATCCTGTCTACCTGTGTCACCACACTCATGGAACGATGCACCTGCACCCCCATGTGTCTCTGTTATATGACACTCCCTGGAGCACCACCATTGCTCCACGCTCTGAACTCCTGTGGCCTTAATTATAGCTTCACCGCGGAGCCTTGCTTACTTTGTTCATAGAGTGAAGGCACAGTCATCCACAGTTTCGGAGCCTCAGGAACAAGCTGAGCTGCCGCTGATCTGAGCTGCTGCTGATCAAGCTGAGCTGCTGATGCTTTGTGCCACACCTCACAGCCAGCGACTCACAGCTGCATTCGGGAGGTCTCTCAAAGAGAGAAAACTTCATCAGCTTTACTTCGGTTCACAGGAGCAGGCAGGAGCAGGCAATACTGATGTGGGAATTTGCAGTAGGTGCAGGCTTATCCACAGTGCAGGCATTCATAGATCACACTCATGCAGTGTAATTCCTTACAGAGATTTCCCTGCCATTACCGTTTTAAGAGCAGTCGGCAGTAGTGTGGTGTCTTCTGTGGGCACTTTTCTTCACCAGTCTGTCCTCGAGGAGTGTGCTGATTGTGTTGCGTTGTGTCTCCTTAACCACTGGCATATGTGATTGCCTCTGCAAGGCTAAGGGCTAGCATCTGTAGAATCCTGCAGTACAGTAAAAACTTTGATAATCTGCTATCCAAGGATTCAGAAATCCCAATGATTCAGCATCTGGCTGGCCTGGTGATGGTTGCAATTGCCACCACTAGGCTAAAACACAAAGTGCTGGAGTAACTCAGTGATTCTGGCAGCATCTGCGGAATGAATGGACAGGCAACGTTTCAGGTCTGGATTCTTCTTCACTCCGGCCCCGAAAAATCAACTGTCCATTACCCTCCACAGATGCTGCCCAACCCGCTGAGTTCCTCCAGCAGGTTAGTTGCTGTTTCAGATTCCACAATGCAGTTCCCGCCTGTAAAATCTGTTTGTCCGTCATTCCCAATGTCCCAAACGTGCATGATTAATCTTTCAACGATCAACAGAGGAAGGCACAATGAAACCATTGTCACACAGCGTAACAAAGGCCTTCCCACCTCCACGAGTTTTGCGTTAAGATTTCTGGGAGAACAATGCTTTGCTTATTGCCTCTCATCTCAAGAATTTCTGTTCAAATGGTCAAATAATGGTTCTGCTTAGTTGCTTTAGGTCCTTGTCCTTATTCCTTATATTACTTATCTGAGTGAAAGGAACCAATGGGATGTATTGTAACCTCTTACTCACTTACTAAAAGATAGAGAAAATAATCTTAGTCTGACTTCATAGCTGCTCTGGGAAGTTTTTCTCTGCCACCAGCTTCCAAAGATGACAACATCTCATTGTTCATCATCATCTCAGCCCACTGTCAGAATATGTTCCAGAAATATCAGTATCACTTATACCATATTTAATAGTTTCCTTTCAAAGTCTGCAGTAAATCAATAGCCATTTTCACTCTCTACATCACCATCAATCTGAGCCAAAGATAAGGATTCTCCAAGAAAAGACACCTTAACTTTGTCATTGTTTCAACATCTCCTTAATAACATTTTTGGCATTTCCTTATTTGACAATGACTGCACATCAAAACGTTGCAGTCAGAAGAAGGGTCCCAACCCAAAATGACACTTGTCCATTTACCTCCACATGTGTTGCCTGACCTGTTGAGTTCCTCCCACAGTTGTTGTTTTGGTCAAGATTTCAGCATCGGCAGTCGCTCATATCTCCATCAACACGGCATCATTCGTAAGAATGTCTTCAGGTCAAAAACTGCGCTCCATAAATGCACACGCTGTCTCTCTCTTGGCTCACTATCCATATTTGTGGTTGCAGAAACTATAGCTCAGAACTCCAATAAATATGCACAGAATAGTAAGTAAATTTGCATTGAATGGGTTCATGCTTTTGTTTGTTCGAGGGAAGTTGACATCATGCTGATAATCAATCCAACAGTTATGAAAGCTCTTTGCATTGGATCTGAATTCACCCTCCACATGAAGTGGAAAAGCAATTGTGGGGAGAATAGCTGATTGAGACCATTTTTATACTGAGTTACCTTCAAAGGCAAAAATTCACATGTTCACAAGTTAAAGGAGTAGGATTAGGCCATGCAGCCCATTGAGTCTACTCTGTCATTCAATCATAGCTGATCTCGGACACCTCATCCCATTTTCCTGCCTTCTCCCCATAACCCTTGACACCTGTTCTAATCAAGAACTCGTCTATCTCTGCCTTAAAAATATCCTCTGACTTGGCCTCCACAGTCCTCTGCGGCAATGAGTTCTACAGATTCATTTCCCTTTGCATTAAGAAGTTCCTCCTCACCTTTTTAAATGAGTGCCCTTTACTTCTGAAGCTATGACCTCTGGTCCGAGGTTCTCGCACGTGGAAACATCCTTTCCACATCCACTCTATCTATGGCTTTCATTATTCTGTAATTTTCAATGAAGTCCCCCCTCAACCTTCTAAACTCCAGTGAGTAGAGGTCCAGTGCTGTCAAACACTCATTATATGCTAACCCACTCATTCCTGGAATCATTCTTGTAAACCTCCTATGGACCCTCTCCAGAGCCTGCACATCCTTCCTCAGATATGGTGGAAAGATTTGCTCGTGATATTCCAAATGAGGCCAGACCAGCGCCCTATAGAGCCTCAGCATTACAACTCTGTTTTTGTATTCCAGTCCTCTTGATATAAATGCTAACATTGAATTTGCCTTCCTTACTACCGATTCGACTTGCAAATTAACCTGCACCAGCACTCCCAAGTCCCTTTGCACCTCCGATCTCTGGATTCTCTCTCCATTTAGAAAATAATCTACGCCTTTATTCTTATTACCAAAATGCATGACTCTACACTTTGCTATACTAAATTTCATCTGCCACTTCTCTGCCCACTCTCCTAACCTGCTCAAGTCCTTCTGCAGAGTCCTTGGTTCCTCTACACTGCCTGCCCCTCCACCTATCTTAGCATCATCTGCAAACTTGGCCACAAAGCCTTCAATCCCCTTGTCCAAATTCAATTTTTACCAGCACTGTCAGGAACCCACAGGAAGACTAGTATTCAGTTTTCAAGCACTGCTCTGATGTTTCACAGTGCCGAGCCACATTAATGTGCTCTATGAATGTGCCCGTGACCAGGTCTTGGATGGTGTAGCACATGTTGTTAAACACTTTTAGATTGAAAATCAAAAGATATTAAACGTGACTCAGGAAACCATGACCATTAGGTTTGCCGGCACTTCTGGTCACAATATGTTGGCCAGGGCCGGATTTAGATGAAGAGAGGCCCTAAGCTATTTCACTTGTGAGGCCCGCCCCCCCAATCCCCCACCCCCACGACTAGAGGACCATGACTACCCGACAGTGACAGTGTGACACTTTTAGATCCTACTGTATGTTGTCATTGAACAGTTGGTTTTTTAAATACATATTGGATTCACCGCAGAGCGGGCGATGCCTTACCTGGATCGCCGTTTGAAGCTCTGGAGTGTTGGGCCTGCTGCTTCAACATCATGGAGCTGTGGTTTGCGGAGCTCCCAGCCTCGGGCCACACTGATGTCAACATCGTGGAGCCCTGGGATCCCTTTGCCGAGGGCCACCAGCGTGAATACTCCCACGATAAGGTCTGCAACAAGTGTGTGCATGCTGAAAATGAGTCTATGCAGTTGTCATTAGGTATTCCAAACACACAAATACATGGAGCTGAGGTTTGCTCCCTGTTGACACGTGTCAGCTACACATCTAGGAACGGGTGGCCTGGTCTGTCACCAGAAGACATACATCACAGATCGACAGTGCATTGATCGCCAGATCACCATTTAGTATGCAGGGAAATGCTTGTAACTTAAAAGGAGAGAGGTATCAAAGATTGTAGTCATCCGTTGCATTAAGTTATTGTAATCTCATAACTCAAACAATGATAGCTGATCACAAATCAGAAATTCTGGTCTGACATCATACATTAAATCCTGAGCATGCACTCTTGAAGAGTAGTTCAGTCCCCATCCATTGTAAAAGTAAGTAGGCTTTGAGGAACTACTTGCTCTACAATACACATCCAATCTCATGTTCAGTTTTTATTCAGACAGTGCGTTTCACATCATAACAATTTACTGAATAATAAAAAGTTTCTTCAGCCTTGCTCAATCAGTCAGGTATCCTGAATATCTCTAATAGCCCCGACACGTTTAAACAGTTCTCCGTTCATTCAGAAAACAGCGTCCTCCCAGATGGCAACAAGCAGGACTCTGACAGAAGCAATTTGAAGTTCCACCCAGGCATCCAAACTGGTGCCTCTGCATCTCGGCAGGATAAACTTTCACTTTAGACTCCAAATCAAAATAGAGTCAATGCCGGCTGCTCTAAGAGATGAGCTCCATGCCCAACTGGACATTGTGTGTTCCCAATTTTGCAAAATATTCTTCAAGAGATTCCAAATGTTTCCCATTCTGGCAAACCAGATGGACAATGCATCAGTTATTAACACATACATCTGCTTTCCCAAACATGCTCCATAATCCTCATCCAAGACCTCCACGAAGCTCTGATGTGTAAGCTATCCTTTAGGATGAGCTGCCACAGAGCCTTTCTTTCATCTGCCCACAGCAGACCACTGGTGCCAAGCGGTTTTCCTGATGTGGCCTGTTGGACCCTGACAATGTCAGTATCAGAGTTGGTGGCATCAGGTGGCAATGATGCAGTGTGATTTTCCTCTCTCAGGTAATGGGAAGGATGCGTTCAGGGTCAGGATATCAAGTACAGGAGTCAGAACGTACAAGACATTGATTTTTTCCACACAAAGTATGGTGCGTACATGGAACCAGCGGCCAGAGGAAGCTGTAGAGACAGGTACGATGATGACGTTTAAAAGATGCTTAGACAGGTATGTGGATAGGAAAGATTAAGAAGAATATAGTTGTAGGAAAGTAACTGTACCTGAATCCCATAGTGTACGACCATATTCCTACCCAATGGTAGCAGCAAGGTACAGAATGTCAGAGACTCATATGGTTAAGAATTTTTCTCTTTGAAGTAATATTGATGCAGGGAAAGTCAGTTTAATGAGCTGTCATTACATGTACTGTAAATTTATTTAAAATGAAGCAAATCACTGGCTCCTCAGAGAGATGTATTTCCTGAACTTTTTTTTCCCCCACAGTTTGTCATCTTTAGTCCCAGGTGACCTGTTACTGAGAATCTCTGAGCCTTGATCCAAGCATGTTTTTGCAAACTTACTTGAAAAACATAACAGGGTAACAAATCATAATCTATGTAATCTCTGCAGTGTTTCTGATGCAAACACGAGTGTAAAGCTTGTTCAGACCAATGACAGGGTCTCCAATGATCTGTGAAATGTAATTGAAGAATTTAATTCACTTGTTACAGAGGATATTTAAACACAAATTCAAGTCAATCACGTTCTCATTTACACCCAAGGTTCACGAGAGGTGATAGTGAAACAGACATAATAATAAAATTAGATGTTCCATTGAGGGTGGAATTTCCCCGAGGCAGACTGTGCTAAACTCAGCACTTTGTAGGGATGGGGAAGAACCTTTTACAGGACATGACCAAAGCCAAAGCCCCAGGAATGTTGGCAAACCTTTCCTGGATGGCAGAGCAATACAGGAAGGTAGAGAAAATTATCTTAGTCTGACTTCAAAGCTGCTCTGGGAAGTCTTTCTCCGCCACCAGAGATGATAAAAACTAATTGTTCATTATTGTCTCAGCCCACCGTCAGAATATGTTCCATAAATTTCAGTATTACTTATACCACATTTCATAGTTTCCTTTCAAAGTCTGCAATAAATCAATTGCATTATTCACTGTCTACATCACCACCAATCTAATCCAAAAATTAAGATTCTCTAAACTTAGTAATTGTTTCAACATCTTAATAACATTATTGGCTTTTCCTTATTTGACAATGACTGCACATCAGAACTGTGAGGAACAGCACCTCATGTTTCACTTGGGCACTTTACAACCCAACAACATGAATATTGATTTCTCTAACTTCCTGTAACCCTTGCATTTCCTCTCTCTCTGTGCCTCCTCCATCCTAGTCATCCTTCTAGTTTCATTGTCGTCCTGCTTAGTTTCACTCGTTAGTTTCACTCATTATCACCTTCTCCACAGCCAACAGAAGACCATTGAAGGCTCCACCTTTCCTTGATCATCATTGCTGGCTTTGATTTGTCCTTTTGCATACCTTTCATTCACTTGTTCTTTGTACCTCATCATATCTCTAGTTCCTCTCTCCCCTGACTCTTAGTCTGAAGAAGGGCCTCGACCCGCAACATCACCTTTTTTTTTTCTCCTGAGATGCTGCCAAACCCTCATTTACTCCAGCATTTTGTGTCTATCTTCATAGAACAACTCCCTGATTCTAGTAATTATGCGTTGGATTTGTTGCTTTTTCAAGTATTGCAGCTGAACATGGAGTAGATGCTCATTTAACAATATTAAAGGATACGGATAACCATATGACAGAGGCAGTTTTGCAACCACTTTACCCATATACTGAGCATCCTTAACATCTCAATGGTAAAATGGAGACACAGGTCTACAGATGCTGGAATCAAGAGCAATATACTAACAACTGGAGTAACTCATTGGGTCAAGCGGCATCTGTGGAAGCAAAAATGTCGTCAATGATTCAGGTCGAGACACTGCATCAGGACTGACCCAAAGTATTGCCCATCCATTTGCCTCTACAGATGCTCGACCTGACTACTGAGTTCTTCCAGCAGTTTGCTCTTTTCTTAACATTCCAACATGTGGAGGGAACAATTGAGCACGATAATGAATCTCTGGAGAAATAAACTATGACCTGAAGTGAATGCAGATGGGTCTGTCCTGCCTGTTTGCTGAAGTTTCCTTCTCTGAGCCTTTGTGACCATGATATGTGCACGATTTACAAGTCAATGCACAAGTAACAACATTGTCTCCATCAAGTTTCGTTTGTCTCCATGGGCCTTTGGAAATGATAAACAGCAGAGTTTATCCAATGAGCAAACCCATTCACCAATCCTTCAGAAATTCCGATACTAGGTTATTGTCCTGACACTGGACATCAGGTTCTCGATTTCTTTCCTGTACTTCATCTTATTATCTTTGTAGATCTGATCAGCAACAGTGATACCATTGGTGAAGTTAAAGGTTAAGTTGGTGTAGTACTTGACCACACAGACATGGGTGTACAGGGAGTAAAGCAAGGGGCCGAGCTCACAACCATGAGGGGCATCAGTATTGAGCATCAGGGTGGAGAAAACATCATGACCAATTCTAATTATCTGAGATCTGTCGGTGAAGAAATCAGATGGAGGCTCCAAAGCCAAGGTCTAGAAATTTAGAGATGAGTTTATTTGGTATGATGGTGTCGAAGGCTGAGGTGTAGTTAATGAACTGCATCGTAACATAGGTGTTCCGATTGTCGAGGTTTGACCTAGGTCTGAATATAGCACAAGGGCGATGTCATCCTCTGTAATAGGATAAAGATGCTTCTATGCAGAAAGACATGCAAAACTACCCAAAATACTTCATAACAATTGGAGATCTGTGATTGTAATTGTATTAAGACAAATATAAAGCTGCAACAAGGAATAAAATGGATAAGGAAGGGATAATTCAGCTGAATTATTGCATACACTGGAGTGCAGAATCGAGAACCTAAATCAGAGTCAAAGGGAAAGCTGAGGGGACAACTGATAACAGCCAAGAAAGTTTCACTTCTCAACTACACAGGGTGAAGGGGTGGTGACCTGGTCAGTCACCAGTAAACATATATCATAGATTAACAGTGCATTGATCACCAGATCAGCTCTGTGTATACAGGGGAAAGCTTGTAACTTGAATAGAGAGAGGTATCGAAGGCTGTAGTGTCAGCCATTACATTGTTATTGTAATCTCTCAACTCGAGTAAAGATAGCTTATCACAACGTCAGAAATTCTGGTCCATCATCATCTATTAAATCCTGAGCATGTACTCTTGAAAAGTAGTTAAGTCCCCATCCATTATAAACGTAAGTAGGCCGGGAGGAGATACTTGCCCGACAGTACACATTCAATCTCATTTTCACAGTTCTTATTCAGACAGTGCATTTCACATCATAACAATTTACTGAAAAATAAAAAGATACTTCAGCCGTGCTCAACATCAGGTATCCTTGATATCTCTAATAATTACATGACAATATATGCTGTAAGCAATGAATTGGATTCATCCTTGGCTGACTAAATTTGTCACAGAACAATGGGGATTTCATCAAACATCTCAGGGAGTTAATTACTTCCATCTTAAACGCCAAGTATCGAATCCATTCAAAAACAAGAAGACATAATTACACGTATCAGGTGTCAGGAGCCTGGATAGTCAAGTCTGATCTCAAAGTCAGGACTCTGAATGAAATGTCGTTTGGAAGGACAAGGACAATAAAAGCTGAAGGACAAAGATAGTGCAGGTGCATGATTTAAATTATGTAAATGGCAACACTTGGATCAACAGTTAAATCAAGCACACTTGCCAATAACCAAAATAAAACTTCAAATTAAGCAAGTGTAACTTGAAATCTTATCGCGTAACAGCTGTGAAACATATTCTAACATTGCAAGGGAGCCAAAAAGATTATTGTGATGTTGATTGACTCGTGCAGCCATGAAGCATGGATTATTACGGCAGTTGGTCTCTGCGTTGGAAATGTTCTGCCACCCTATCACTCTCCCCACCCCCCAGATACCCCACCGTTGCTGGGCCATGTCGGACACAAAAGTTGCCCAAGGAAACCAATTGAACATGTATTCTAAAACCTCGTTGTTGCTGTCAGCGTGTGCGCTCCAGAGGTTTGGCCGTCAAAGTGACATTTCACACTCGCTGAAAAGGATGGCTTGCCTCCAGCTACCTGAGATGTCACCAGTCATTAGTGTCAGATTGCTCGGGCCTTCGAGGGACTTCTTTACAATTACATGAATATTGGCTTTCTGATGTTGCAGCAGCTCATACTCAAAAGAGACATTAATTCGCAGCAAGCTTTCAACCTCCATCTCATATAATTTGTATCTTAACATAATTGATTGCACATCAAATGAGAGTGTTGGCTTCATTAGTTCATTTGCAGGAAAACACATTTACTCCCAGAAACTAGGGATGAGATTTTTTTTTTTTCCCCTTGCAGATAAAGGATGGATGCTTCAGAAAATCTGGCACAAAGGATTGCTGCCCCAGGACAGTCTACACAATCTTTTGGGCATTAATTTAAATTGGATGGCAGATTGGGAAGGCAAGGTTATGAATGTGTGATCATTCCTGCTAATTCCCTAAAGTATGCTGTTGCCCTGCTTTCCTTCCCAGCAACAAGGAAGGGAGTCTTGCCCGAGAGACATTACAGTCACACACCCAGTTGAAGTTATCTGGAGTTTATTGACAGGAAACACAGACAGCTCACCATTATCACTGCTGTAAAATTTGTCTGCATGTTCCACTGCAAACTATGACTGATATTTTAACCCTTCATCAGAAGGGTGTTTTAACTTGCAGAGCAACATGGAAAGAGGGCACATCTGTGAAAGAGTGGAGACAAATGTATTCCAGTTGATTTCAGCTCCGGCATTTACAGAGAGAAAGGAGAGAAAAGAATGCACTGGAACTGTGAGGCGCAGAATTTCGCAGAGGCACTAGAAATCTGAAACAGAGGGAATGCTGGAAGTACCCAGCAGATCGTGTAGGCTCAGTGGAGAGAGCAAAACTGGGTTAATGTTGCAGGGAGGTGAGCTGACATTAGAATCGCCAATTCTGATATAAACTGGAAAAGCTGAACACTTCCGCTCAGTCTGCCTAAACCTACCTGATCTGCCGGTTGCTAAACACTTTAAATCCACTTCCCATTCCCACATCGACCTTTCTGTCCTGGGCCTCCTCCACTGTCAGAGTGAGGCCCAGCGCAAATTGGAAGAATAGCATCTCATATATTGCTTGGACAGCTTACACCCCAGCGGTATGAATATTGATTGCTCTAAATTCAAGTAACCCTTGCTTTCCCTCTCTCTCCATCTCTCCCCCCTTCCCAGTTCTCTGACCAGTCTAACTGTCTCTGATTACATTTTATTTCTGTTTGCTTTGTTGTTATCTCCTAGCTAACAATGATCTATTCTACATTTTTCTTGAATCTGCGACTCTTTGATGTCTTGTTTTCACAACTGACCCTTCCTTATCTCTGTGTCTCCCTCTCCTCTGACTCTGTCTGCAGAAGGGTCTCGACCCAAAATATCACCCATTCTTTCTAACCAGAGATGCTGCATGAGTTACTCCATCTATTTTAATTGCATTCACTCCTGAGAGTAACATGCCTAAGAAGAAGGTGAGGTGTGTAACTCAATATTACATTGGCCATCATTGGGTTAGTGTAGGAGGCTAAAGAGAGAGCAGTCGGTGTGAGGGTGGAGTTTTAAAGTGACAGGCATACTGAAACGTGCTTCACAAATTGCACTGCCAATCGGCATTTAGTATCTCCAACAAATAAACCCATTTATGAGCACCAAATACAATATACTAAATCAGAAGAAGTGCAAGTGAATTATTGGAAGACTATTTGGGCCCCTGGATATTGCATCCCCTGTGACTGTGAAGGAAAATGCTGTGAGAGGCGGTGATTATTGAAGATCATGGAAGAGCAAACCAGGGAGCTGCAGAGGGAAGGCTCCATTCAAATTTTGAAAGGGGAGGCGGAGTAGAAGATTGGTCTGATGCTGAAATCGCATTCAAAGCGGAGGAAATTATTGGGAAGGTCAGAAGGTGAAAGGAAGTTCTTTGTTGGTTCTAACTGGGAAAACACATAATAAAAGAATTGTGGAGAACAGAAGGAGACACAATTGACAGCACTGTCAACTAAGGTGGAGGGAGAACAATGCTTAGGGAAAAGAGGCAATCATGTGGACTCATTAAAGAGATGGAATAGGTTTTAGGTGCTTCCATTTGTGCTGCTGAAACATTCTTGATTTATGAAATTTATGTGTAATTAACTGTGGTAACTCTTTGTGCATTAATTATATCACATTCAGTAATTGTTGCAAGGGCCATTAATTCATTCTTTTATTTTTACAATTACAATGCTCTGAACCTATTTTGAGGAAGCTACTACAACTTACACTCGTCTCACACATTTCCCTTGATGAGTTCTTAACTATAGAAAAAAAAAGTCTATTAAACATTGGCTAACTAGCCATAAGAGTTTATTGAGCATATTGGAGAGGATACGTGTGCTTGTTGAGGTTGGATTGCAACTTGAAATAGCAATTGGAAATGAAAGAACAAACCAGCAGGAATCCAAGAGAACTGATATTAGGCACAGCTTGATAAAGGGTAGTTTAATTTAGGTGATACAACGCTCTAATCTTATTTATGTAATTCGTGAATATACATATATAAATATTTTAATATGAATATAAATCTGAATGCGATTTAAATTTGTTCAAGTTGCAATTTATCTGATATGTCGCATAAAAGTCAGTATGAGTACAGTAAACCCTTGTATAACAGACCATGGGCGGGGGGGGGGGGAGGGGGGGAGGAGGGAAATTATGTCTCTTATTGCCGATTGTCCTCTATAACCGAGTACGGTATTATCATGTGTAGGAAGGAACTGCAGATGCTGGTTTAAACCGAAAATAGACACAAAAAGCTGGAGTAACAGCGTGACAGACATCATCTCTGGAGAGAAGGAATGGGTGAATTGTAGTTGCTGCTTAAATCTCTGGAGAATATAGACAGATGACGCTTCTTCAGGCTCTCAGACTGCTACTGCTGTAGAAAAATCCACGGGTCAGTCAGCATCTGTGAAAGAAACGGACAGACGATGTTTCAGGTTAGGCTGGAATATAGTCAAAGAGCAGGGAAGCTGGACTCCCGTTGGAGCCTGAATGTGAAGCTAACAGGGCATGATGGAATACCAGACTAAGTGGGACCCATTGGGTCCCAGTCACACGGGAGGCCCAACGCAACCCATTCCCCAACGCAATATTCCACCACTCACCCGTTTCCCCAACGTAATATTCCACCACTCACCCATAGCCCCTAAATGCGCAGGCGCGGATCATTTCCCCTCATCGCCGAGCACTCCCTCCCCCTCCTCTTCATGTATGGGAGGGGAAGAGGGGAGGAGGGGAGGGAAGTGGAGTGTGTGGCGGGGGGGTGTGGGGTGGGAGGGGAGGAGAGGTTGGTGTGGGTGGGAGGGGGTTATGGGGAGGGGGGTGTGTGTTGGGGGGGAGTTGTGCATGTGGGCGGAAGGGGTGTGAGAGGGAGGGAAGAGGGATGTGGGGAGGAGGGGCGTGTGGGGGGGGGTGTGGGAGGGTGGTGTGTGTGGGGCAGTGTGCATGTGTGGGCAGGGGGGAAGGGGTGTGCAGGCGGGGGTGTTGTGAGGAGAGGGGTGTGTGGGCAGGGGGAGCGGTGTGGGGGTTGTGGGGGCGAAATTGTGTACCAAAATCTTTCTTGAACATCTATCTACCTGTGACGGACGCCAGGTTCTTACTTGCTGCAGCTTTATAGGCACATTAATGCAACAACATAACAAATAAATTTGCAATAAACAATAATACCACAAATTATCAGTTAGCTAGGTAACCAGACCAAGCTGAAGTACATAGTATAGGTACGTTACAAAACTTACCTTCAGTCGCGCTGTAATTCTGCCACTGGCCGTGTGCGCGATTTTGGCGCCTTTAAGGGGGGGCGGGGTTAAAACGCGGGTTTCTCCTCCCTTGTCCTGGTTAATATTTTGTTGGAGTACAAGCCTTGGCTGACTCATCGTTCCTACTGGCGTTTTGTGAATTTTTATTTTTTATTAAATCGTCAATGTCAGCACTAGAGTAATTTTAAAAGCAGCTCCTGAAGCGTCAACGCCGATAACGGGGACGGATTTCACACACGGGACAGGTAAACGAAAGTGGTTTCTTTAAATGTATAAAAGTGCTTCTTAAGAAGCCTTTAATTCACATTTTTTCATGCGACACGGTGATTTTATTCCCCGAATTAACGGCAGTATTTTTCATGCCAATACGGGGTTAAATTCACCGCAAATGAACGTTCCAAAGGATCGCGTTCCAGAAATCCTCACTCGCTAGATGAATTAAATCCCCATTAATTTACAGGTATTAAACATTCAATTCCTTCCATTTGGCCTGTAAATTCATGAAAATTAGATTTAAAAATTATGTTATATTGTGAATTATTGTGTGAATGTTATTTGGACACTTAGGCTATTTAAAAATGTTAATCTATTCTTAAGAAATTGATAGATGTTTAGATCTAGTAATTGAATTTTGTAATTAGCTACAATTAGGTAACTAACTAATTATATGCTTTACTTTCATGTCTTCGAAGTAAGATTGTTTCATATTTGTTTCAGAATGCTTCAATCTATAATAACTGAAAATTTCTTTCAGTTATCATAATTTTTAAGAAAGTTATGGGCTTTTAACTGTCCTCGATCACAGCTTTTGTGTTGTCAATGGAAAAGCAATAGGGAACTAGATGCTAATTTCTGAGTATGATAATGGCCATAACTTTTTTAATACTGAAGATATGAAAGTGAATTAAGTGTCAAATTAAACTTCTTTTTATGCTTTATCTGATGGGATAAATTGCAGACTTTATTTTTAAAATCTCAAAATGTTGTAACATTGCTACATAGTACAACCTGTAATATGTCTAAAGTAGCCCATTGGTGAGTTAGGGTTGTGCAAAGTGGTTCTTCTTCTTTCATTTCAATCATCTATGTTTCAAATGTTCGGCCAGGCTCTTGCACAGTGGACAGCCTTCTCGTTTGCCACCGCTAGATCTTTCAGGCAGCATTGTTCACCAAGAAGTGGGCATCTTAGTAGGTGTGGCATGGATTGTACAGATGTTCCACATTCACATTCTGTGTCTGCCGCATCTGCATAACCCCATTTGCTCATATTGGTCTTGCATCGGCCCATCCCTGTATGAAGCCTATTGAGGGACTTTGAGGGACTTCCAGGTCTTCCAGTCACACCTGTGACCAGGTGGTAGATGTTCCTTGGTTGGGATGGGCATCTTTATGTGGTGGTGGTATTCACTGCATTTCTTTTCCCACAAAACTAGTCTGGTTGCTTGAGGCGACTGTGACAGTGGCTGGACTGTGTGAAGGAAGCTCTTCCTCGACTTCAGCCGTTTTGGGGCTGGGTGATGGGAGTGACAGGAATGGCGGGTGTCCCCAACTGGCCTACTACGTCCAGTTCTACCGGCAACTGATCTGCAGATTCCTGGTGGAGCAATACATGCAAGCTATCCACAACTGTTGGTTTTAGGCAGCCAGTGATGCCTCAGCAACTGTCATTAAGGGCGGCATCAACTTTCTTCGCATGAGATGATCTCTCCCAAACAAGACAAGCATTCTCTGCAGCAGAGTAGCACAGCGCAAGAGCAGTTGACCGAAGTGTGGATGCATTGGTACCCCACGTCAAGTTTGCCAGCTTGCATAGGAGGTTGTTCCTCGGCCTCACTTTGCCCTTCACCCTTTTGATGTGTTGCTTGAAGGTGAGGGTGTGGTCCAGAGCGACCCCAAGGTAGACAGGGTAGTCACAGTGTCTCAAAGGGACACCATTCCATGTTAAGGACAGCTTCCTCCCAGCTTCGCGATTACAAAGGTGGAACAGGCTAACTTGGGTCTTAGCAGGGTTTGCCTTCAGTTGGTTGCCCTTGTAGTTGTTTGTCAAGTTGTCTGAGGATGATGAGAGGGTAGCTTCTACCTCATCTCTGGGCTGCTATTTCAAGGTCGTCGGCGTAAAAGTGGTTCCAGAGCCTAATAGTTGAGTAGAAACAGTTGTTCTTGAACATGAGGAAACAGTTCTCAGCTTCCTGTACCTTTTTCCTCATGGTTCTTAGCGAGATAAGAACATGGCCAGGATGCTCAGAGTCTTTGATGACAATAGCTTCCTTCTTGAGACAACACTTCCAGTAGATTCCTTTGATGATGGTGCAGTCAATAGCCATAGTGGACTGGGCAGTGTCCATACTTTCTGGAGGTGTTGGCTTCACTGGTAGTTCGTCCACCATCCTAAACATTCATATTCCCCCTATCAATATGGCTGCCCAGTGTGTATGCATGTTCTGTGGGTGGAATTAATGACTTCCAACAATAACAATCGTGCACATTGTTCAAGTGCAACTATTGGAGCATTTACCTTTGCAAGAATATTGTCTCCAGTTTTTTTACTGGGGCTCCTTGATGCCGCACTTGAAATGCTGCCTTGAAGTCAAGGACAGTGATTCTCACCTTATCTCAGAAATTCAGTATATTAGTCCATGCTGGAACCAAGCCTGTGATTAAGTTTGGAGTCGGGTATTCCTGGCAAAATTTACCCTGAGTAATGGTAAATAATTTATTGGTGAGAAAGTGCCACTTGATGGGATCATTAACAGCAAGTTCTATCGCTTTGCTAATGATTGAGAATAGGCCATGCAGCAATTAGCCAGATTGGATATGTCCTACATTTTGTAGACAAGACATACCTGGATAATTTTCCACAGCGCTGCTCCTCAATATGTCCCTCTGCACTCTTTATTGACCATCATTCATTGATGTCAGTGTTGAAATAGTTTAGCTAGAGGATGACTAATTACAACATTTCTTACCTAACAAAGGATGTAGTAGCATTGGAGGCAGTCCAAGGGAGATACATCAGGCTGGTCACAAAATGCTGGAGTAACTCTGCAGGTCAGGCAGCATCTCTGGAGAAAAGGAATAGGTGATGTTTCGGGTAGAGACAAATTCATGATACATCAGACTAGTTCCTGGGATGAGAGGATTCTCCTGGAAGAGAGACAAGACAGTTTGGGTCAGTGTTCCTTGAATTTTAAAAGACTAAGGGGTAAACTTCTTAAAAGTATTTAAGATCCTAATAAATGCTTGACAGGATAGAGGTTGATATGCTTTCACTAGTAGGAGAGTCATAAACATGGAGATATTGGTGTGATATAAGTCAATCATTTAAAACTGAGATGCACAGAACATTTTCCTCTCAGGGGATGGTGAATCTCTCAGGGGAATTCTCTGTCAGGAGGATAGATCTTTAAATATATTTAAGGTGGAGCTAGATAAATATTTGTAAGATCTGCGAATTCAAATCATTTAATTAGTACTCAGATCTAAACATCCACATTTCCAAGGTTGTGGATATAATCCCCAAATCAGGAATACAATTTGGGATAAAACATAAAATGCTGAAATACTCCGCAGGTCAGGAAGCACCTGCAGAGAAAGAAGCAGAATTTCAGGTCAGTAACCTTCCATCATTGCTGGGAGAAGTTAGTTTGGAATTTTAAAGTTCAAGAGAAAGAGCAGAAGGAACTAAAAGGAAGTTCTTTAATGGGGTGGAGGCTGAGACTACGTCACTTGGAATAGTATTTCAGAGGGGTATCTTACGCAAGGTTAAGTAGAATTTCTATTTGATGTCCTGGTGGAGAGAATTCACCTGATGTTTTGCCGACTTTCCACTCTCATTTAAATGTGATTTAAATTCTCTGATCTTACAAATATTTATCTAACTCCATCTTAAATATATTTAATGAACTATGAATTTATGGGGAAGGGGGTAGTAAAACCCAAATTACTATTTGGTGTCATTGTGGATCTTGCTTCTGCAGCCTAAATGCTATCAGTGGCTACCCAATCAAAGTACCCAACTCTGAACTCCACTGGAAGTCCCTGAGGACGTGATCAGGTTCCTGTTTATCGCATCTTCCTTCTTCATCCACTGACCACTGATGCCCAGGATCGGGTTTGAACTCTTCTACAGTACTCCTCCCTCACAGGCCCACTCACACATTTGTGACATTATATACACGTGGAATGTTAATGGATTGCTGGAAACAATAGAATATGCAGCACCTCAAGAGAGCAGGTGGGAAACAAACAGGAATAGGTTCACACATTTGTTCTATCGCACAGTTCCAGAACACAGGCACATTTCATTACTCACAAAATACATCATCCTTTAATCTTTGGCTCAGTATAAAATTCAGTATTTTTAAAGATTACAAACCCGACTGTCTCACTTGGCAAAAGGCTGAATTACCACCAGCCTGTCCTGGGAGCAGTATAATTATGTTCTTTCATCTCGCCATGAAGTTTGATTGGATGACTGATGGCTCCCTGTGTAGGCAGTAATTATTCATGGCAGGAGCAACATATTCTAAACTGGCTTTCAGCTGTTGCTCATTACAGGTCTCCCTCTGGACTCTCTCTTCATTTATTCTCCCTCTAGTGGAGTGTGCCATCTCCTCAGCTAGTCAGTTTCTTAATCCCTTAAAATCCATAAATGCCTTTGCATATTTCTTCCTTGCACTTTGATGTTAAATCTCTATGTACTCCCACATCATTTTAATTCTGTTCTGTTCCGCTTTGGGGAACAAACACTGCTTGAACCTTTTGTGTTGTGGCTGTCACGCACAGTACCTGGGCTTCCTTTGCACCCAGATTACCAATTTTCCCAACCAACTCTTTCCCAGGACTTGATGTGGCATAACTTCTTGCCTGTCTTATTTAGCTTTTAAAAATCACACGTGGTATTTCTTTGCCATTGCATCCCAAATGACAAATGCTGAACAATTGTCTTTTACTCTGACAGTCTGTTTCCTTTCATACAATCTACTTTCAGTCCTCTTTGTTTAGCTGAGTTTAAAAATACAGCATTAAAACGGGCCCTTCAGCCCAATGAGTCAGCGCTGACTATCGATCACCCGTTTACACTGGTTCTATGTTATCCCACGTTCTCGTCATCTCCCTACATGACTGGTCCAATTTTACAGAGGCCAATCAACCTATAAAGCTGCATATCTTTGGGAAGTGGGAGGAAAGCGGAGCACCGAGGAAACCCATGCAGTCAAAAGTCACATGTCCCAGATAGAACAATGAAATTCTTACTTGCAGCAGCACAAGAGAAAATGTAAACATAGTACACTGTAAACAATGTAATAAACGAGAGAGAAAAAAAGTTCAGTGTGTGTACATATGTACACAGAGACTCACAAATACACACACATATATATATATACTAGACTAAGTGGGACCCGTTGGGTCCCAGCATCACAGGAGAGGGCTGATCCCCCAACACAATATTGGTGGGCAGTGGGGGGGGGGGGAGGCTTCCTGGAGCAATAGTATGGGTGTTGTGGGCTGAAGGGACTGGTTTCCAGAGGGCTAGTATGGACATTGTGGGCCGAATGGATTCTTGGGCTGGCGGCTCAGTCACTCAAGCCTGTTGTGCTCACTCACTCACGGCTGGTGGGCTGGCAGTTGACTCACGGCTATTCCTTGAAATTCCATTTCAAGCAGGGTGCAAGGCCACCAAATTCAAGTGCAGTTTCTTACCACTTCAAGCAGGGTGCAAGGCCACTAAAGACAGCGAGTAGTGACCTCTCCCTCCTCCACCTTGTAGAGACTGAGCCACACCCACACTTCTGGGTTTTATAGTCCCTCCTCCCCTCCCACCAGAAGGGGCATGGCCTTCATGGCGTAATTGACAGGAGAGAGAAACTCAACATTTTTAAAACACTAATAACTCTTTTATTTTTCATCAATGGGAAAAATCCTCGGCACCTGATGAGCAGAGAGGGACACTGAGTAAGATGGCCAAAAATCACAGCCGTACGTGGTAGCGTTTTTTTCTAAAATCAATATAAAGCGCAAACAGGAAGTGGTCAAGATTAGACTTTTAATTATATAGAAGGCAAGGTAACTTTAATTAGCAAGGCAACTTTAATTAGGCAAGGCAACTTTAATTAGGCAAGGCAACTTTAATTAGGCAAGGCAACTTTAATTAGGCAAGGCAACCTTAATTAGGCAAGGCAACCTTAATTAGGCAAGGCAATTTTAATTAGGCAAGGCAACTTTAATTAGGCAAGGCAACCTTAATTAGGCAAGGCAAATTTAATTAGGCAAGGCAAATTTAATTAGGCAACACAGTTTTAGCATTTCCAAACCAAAAGCAACACAGCTTTAGCATTTCCAAACCAAAGGCAACACAGCTTTAGCATTTCCAAACCAAAGGCAACATAGCTTTAGCATTTCCAAACCAAAGGCAACACAGCTTTAGCATTTCCAAACTATATTTTCAAACCACCTTAAGGGCACTGACAGGTCAGTAAAATCACTCACAGTTTAGTAAGACATGTGTTCAGTGTTACTCACAGCTCAGATTGAGGGATGTGACCCTCTCGCTTCCCCCATCTTGCAGAGACTGACTGAGGCACTCAACACTTCTGGGTTTTATAGTCCCTTCAGGAGAGAGAATCCCAACCTTTTTAAAACACTAATAACTCTTTTGTTTTCATAGATGGGAAAAATCCTCTTGTCCTCCGTAGCGGAGGGGGACTCCAAGTAAGATGGCCAAAAATCACAGCTGTTAAAGGCAGCGTTTTTTCTAAAATCAATATACAGAACAACAGGAAGTGGTCAAGATCAGATTTCTAGATATTCTATTTACGCTGAAACACAACACAATAGCGCTACAATTTTCCGCCAGGTTACTCGCCGTTCTACTGTGCTGTGAGTGCAACAAGTTTCATTCCGATCAGTGACATATTGTAAAAGTTAGAGGTTTTAAAAATCTTAACAAAACCGCGCGTGCGCAGATTCCTTCAGTCAGCGCCATGCAGATTGGTCTCTTCTGTCAGTCAATGCCACGGCCGGGATGGCGACGCCCCTTCCTGCCCCACCGGCGGCAAATTGTCCCACCTCACTCACAAAGTCCTCTCTCCCCTCCTCACAGTAACTTGTCTATCGTCTCCCCCACCACCGGTGGCGGCCGCGGGGAGGATTCAGTGGAGGCCCTGGTCCTGTCTCTCTCTCCCTCATCATTCACCCATCTCCCCGCCCGCCCTCTGCAGCAATGGCGGTCCCGTGTACCTGTCCCCCCGGGTCCATCTCCTCTGCTGCCGCTGTTGTGGTAACTCACCCTCACGGCCTTCTCGGAGGAGATCTTCTCCACCAGCTCATCGAAACTCGTGGTGCCCACCGTGATGAACACTGACTCCATCCCCTCCCCCCCCCACCCCATGGCCCGGCGGTGGCAGCGAGCAGGCAGGCAGTTAGGCGGGTGGGCAGGGCAGGGACAGGCCGAGCGGCAGCAGCGTGCGGGCAGGGCGGGGATGGGCCGAGCGGCAGCAGTGGGCGGGCGGGCAGGATGGGGATGGGCCGAGCAGCGGCTGAGCTGGAGTGGGCAGAGGGAAGGAGGGAAAGTCGGGTTGCAGGGTGGCCGAGCAGTTTGCGCGGAGTTTGAGTAACTCGCACACACTCACACGATGCAAACTGGTCCAATCATCAAGTCAACAGGATATAAACCACAGCTAACAATGAATGACCTGTGGAGGAAGGAACTGCAGATGCTGATTTTTATGGATGGAGGGAGGGAGATCGTGACTGAGGAAAGAGGCAAGGAGAGGGAGAGGTGAGGGAGGGATTGGGGGAGGGGAGGAGAGAGGTGAAAGAAGAGGGAAGATGAAGAGGAAGGGGAGGGAGTGCTGGGAGATGAGGGGAAATGAACCGTGCCTGCGCATTTGGGGGTATGCGTGAGTTGTGCAATATTGTGTTGGGGGACGGGTTGCATTGGGGGAACGGGTGAGTGGTGGAATATTGCATTGGGGAACGGGTTGCGTTGGGCGACCAGGCCTCCCATGTGACAGGGACCCATTCCACTTAGTCTAGTTCTTACTTTAATTCCATCGCCCTTAATCACCTTCACATACTGTGCTAACCTGTCAGAGTACGTCTGCCTGAAATCTGCCTGCATTGTGCCCACTGCATTCCCTTCATGTGCCATACTTGTAAACTCCAAAACCTCAATGAATTTGCCAAGTAGAACTTCCTTTTTGAAATCCATGCCAAGATTTTAATCTTAATATCTTTGACTTGTATTTACATATTTCTTCCGTTTACCAAAAGCACCCTCCTATTTTATTTATTTTAACATCCTTTTCCAACTCCTGTTCTGTTGCCTAAATGAGAGTTTAATACTGTATTAAACACAAATTAAAATGGCAGGTTTTTCCTATCACAACTATTTGATCTCCTATTACCCAGAATAATCCACTCCCTCTTTAGAAAACTGAACAATACAATGATTAATCTCCAATCCTCTGGGACACATTCAAATAGGCCTTCAATGCAATTTTAAGCCCCTTTGTACTTTTATCCCCCAGGGGTGTACAGAACTTCTTATCAGACCCAGCGATATACTGGCCTAATTAACCCACCTAAAATGCTCCTTTTATTTTCCATAATGTCTCATATCTTGATGTTCACCATTAGGGATTCATCTAACATCCTTTTCTTCACTAAAGATTATTAAATGTCCCTCCCATATTTAGATTATTATCCAGAAAAATATTTTTATCCTCTTAGGAATTCCACGTTGCTTTAAATCTGTTATCTTTACAGAGAGCTACCGTAAAACGGTGCATAGTTATTTCTAGAATTTCTCTCCACATGGTGGATCCCAGACCTTTGTGATACAGCACGTAAGTTACCAATAATCTGATGATTAAATTTGAGAATACATTTCCAACCAGTAATTAGAAATGATTTTGGCTCATCCTGTATCCGAGAGAGCACAGTTCTCGTGGAGATGTGATCTTTCATATGATGAGGACCTAACTTCTATCTCAGATGGGTGACAACAATTACACGGATCCATCGTGGAAATGTGCCTTGATGTCCTGACCAATATTTACTCCCCACTTGACAACATGAAAGTGGATTGTCTAGTTGTTATCACATTGTTGCAGGTGAAAACTTGCTGTGCAAATGTTGGCTGCACATTTCCACTTTAAAATTATGCCTACACTTCAAAAGTATTTAATCGACTGCAAAGCATCTCGAGATGAAAGGCTCTATATGGGTCCAAGCCTTTCTTCTTACACGTTTAATTCTCAATCAGTCCCAGTACACGTGCAGCTCGAGAGAAAAGATGAGCCAAGATTCCAATTCCTTTGATGCCTGCCGGGAATTACACTTGCAGGAACCCCAGTGATAGAAATAACTATACATGAGGATGGATACCATACTGAGATATTGCTGAGCTCTTAGTGCCTAAGGACCCAACACCTCTAGACCCTGCAAGAGAACATACAGTACTTATGGAAAAATAGACACTGCAGAAACCCGCATTCACAATATACCTGCATCAAACATGTACCTACTCGCATACACAAGTGGTATCCAATACATGCTCGCACAACCATAGCACGAGTCATCACCATATCATGTGTGTGAACATATGGAATGTTTAGTTTAGAGATACAGCATGGAAGCAAAGGTCCACACCGACCATGGATCAACCATTCACACTAGCTCTATGTTATCCCACTTTCTCATACACTCCCTACACATTAGGGACAATTAACCTATAAACTTGTCGTACATGTGGTAAATATGGCAATTAGCTAAAACATCATGTCAGTCGGCAAGCAAAGTTGATTTAACCTAGTAATGACAATCTGGAGATCAACAATGTAGTGAAATGTGGCCTCCTTAACATCAGCAAGAGCACGTGTAGACTCAGCGACTGTTTAGCCGAACATTTGGGATCAGTTCACCAAAGTTTACTGGATCTCCCAGTTGCTAACCATTTTAACGCCTCTTTAATTGAGGAGAACGTACAAACTCAGTACAGACAGTACCCATGGTCGGGATCGAACCTGCATCTCTGCTGTGCAAACACTTAAGGCTGCAACTCTACAGCTGCGCCACCATGCTGCCCCCATTTTCTCCAGAGATGCTGCCAGACCCATTGAGTTACTCCAGCGTTTTGTGTCTATTGCTGGTGTAGAGCAGCATCTGCAGTTCCTTCCTGATGGCCAGTCCCGCGTCCACTTGAATACATTTTATTAGCCAAGTATGTATACATACAAGGAATTTGCCTTGGTGCTTTGCTCACAAGTATAACATGAAAAACAGTTAGACAATTAAAACTAAAATGTTTTAATTTAAACATGTGAAGAATAAAATAAAATACCAGAGCAAAAGGAGGCTACAGACTTTTGGCTGTTGAGTGGAGCTACTGCTCGTAGCTGTGGCGACTTTGTAAGTCTGTAGTTGCCTCCCAGAGGGAAGTACTTCAAAAAGTTTGTGGCCAGGGTGAGAGGAGTTAGAGATGATCTTACCCACTCACTTCCTGGCCCTTGCAGTGTACAGTTCATCAATGGGGGGAGGGTTGCAGCCAACAACCTTCTTGGCTGATGCGCTTGATGGAGAAGGTGAGGACAGACTCTATTGTGGCAGTATAAAACTGGACCATCATTGCCTGTGGCAGATTGTGTTTTCTCAGCTGCCGCAGGAAGTACATCCTCTGTTGGGCCTTTTTGACTGTGGAGTCAATGGTAGCCTCCCATTTAAGGTCCCTGGAGATGATGGTTCCAAGGAACTTAAATGATTCCACATCCAAGTTGTTGCGTTGGCACCAGGGTGCCAGCTGTGTTATTTCCTGCCAATCAGTCCAATCAGTGTTGTGTCATCTGCAAACTTGAGAAGCTTGACAGTGGTGTCTGTGGAGGTGCAGTCGTTGGTGTGGAGAGAGTAAAGGAGAGGGGAGAGTACGCAGCCTTGTGGTGCATCCTATGCTGAGGGTCAGTTGGTCTGAGATGTACTTTCCCAGCCTCACATGCTGCTTCCTGTCTGTCAGGAAGTTGGTGATCCACTGACAGAGGAGTTCAGGCACAGTCAACTGGGAGAGTTTGGAGTGTAGTAGCTCTGGCACAATGGTGTTGAATGCAGAGCTAAAATCTACAAACAAAATCCTTGCATAGGTCCCCTGGTGATCTAGGTGCTGGAGGATGAAGTGCAGGCCTAGGTTGACTATTGGCCCAGTAAGCAAACTGAAGGGGTTCCAGCAGGGTGTTTGTGATATTTTTCAGGAGGGCCAGCACAAGCCTTTCAAGGGTTTTCATGATTTCACAGGTCAGTGTGACAGGCCTGTAGTGATTAAAACCAGTAATCCTTGGCATTTTGGGTTACTGGTCTTAATGGTCCTTATCCTTGACCATAATCCCAAAATAGAAGCCAATACAAGATGTACACCTTGACAGGTACCAACTACTATACAAACATCAGCTAATCATTCCACATAGATGCGTGTAGTGGCTGACTTCAATGTACCTCTGCCTGCCTGCCCACACCCTTTCCTAGTGCACTCCCAGCACCCACAGTCTGGCTGAAGTAAAGCTGGAGGATTTCAGTGGATGGGTCTGCAACTGGCATCTATGAGCGATGGCAGACTGACTGGCGGGTGACAGGCAACTACAAGGGTTAGAGGTGAGATTACAAATGATGTTGCTCAGAGGGAAGACTGCACATTCGTACACCAGGGAGCCACAGCAGGAACCTCCTCTTGTATTTTGCTGCAGAACCTCATATCTGTAAGCCCATTCGAATCTTGACATGCACAGCCATGACTGAGATAGTATGAAGAACACTTTTGTTACACAACATTGAATTAGATTATAACATACAATGTTTGAGATCCTTCATTTCCTACATGGGGACAGTAATCCCACAATTTCTGCTATGCTCATTTTCTCCATCTTTTCTGAAGCCAGGCTGGAAAGCCTTTTAATGAGAGCACAATTATGAAACGGTTACAGTTTATTTTGTGTGAAATGCTTGAATGAAAAGAATGCAGTTTGCATAATGAGTTTCAATCAGTTTACAATTGTCCTTCGTATGATAGACAATAAATGAACTGTTAGCAAGCTCACTACTATTGATGGAGGATCTCGATATAATCAGTGAACTAAATGGAAGAAATCTTAATCCTATAGGGCATATATGTTTACACATTAACTCCATATCTTTCCCTGTGAGTGACATATTTCTGCTTTTCTCATTCTTCCTGATGCCATCTGCTCTAAACTGATTTATCCAGGGACAAACAGCTGGATTAGATTTCTCCTGCAACACGCAGTGTTGCAGACTGATTAACTGTGCTGGAAATCAAAGCTATCACCTTGAATCAGACTCTTCCACCTTGCTATCGGACCCATTGATCCACGTTGTTTGTTCAGCTAAATTCTTCTGGGCTTTTAAATGAAAACAATTCTTGTATAAGAGGTGCAAACCAATTACTCTCAATGTCTCCCCATAGTCCCATATCTGACATTGTATTTAAGACTATACACCCCTGGCTCCTGGATCATCAGTGTTTCAATTAACTTGGCTCAAACATCATATCTCACTACACATG
This sequence comes from Malacoraja senta, assembly GCA_038087875.1. Classification (NCBI taxonomy): domain Eukaryota; kingdom Metazoa; phylum Chordata; class Chondrichthyes; order Rajiformes; family Rajidae; genus Malacoraja; species Malacoraja senta. Next base: position 14,332,345 of record CM075982.1, read on the forward strand.
AATACTAAATCACCAGGGGTTAAAACTAAATCTAAATTCAATATATGAATTTGTCCAAAATCACTTCCAAGGTGACAAGGTAAAAATCTGAAATTTCAGTGGATTTGATCTACTGTGTCAGATTTACCGCCAGTCAGTGAGGATAAAAGTCTGGAGTCTCAAGGAACTACAGATGCTGGAATCTTCAGTAAAACACATAGTTCCGGAGGAACTCAACGAGTCAGGCAGCATCTGTGGAGGGAATGGACATGAAGGTTCGGGCCCCCTCTTCAGATTCTAAAACAAAATCAAAAATAAAATCACAGATAGAAGATGTGGACTCTTACACATCAGCGAGACCAAATGTAGACTGGACGATCATTTAGAAACATAGAAACATAGAAAATAGGTGCAGGAGTAGGCCATTCGGCCCTTCGAGCCTGCACCGCCATTCAATATGATCATGGCTGATCATCCAACTCAGTATCCTGTACCTGCCTTCTCTCCATACCCTCTGATCCCTTTAGCCACAAGGTCCACATCTAACTCCCTCTTAAATATAGCCAATTAACTGGCCTCAACTACCTTCTGTGGCAGAGTTTCGCGGAACACCTTCACTCAGCCCGCCTGAACCAACCTGATCTCCCGGTTGCTGGACACTTTAATTCTCCGTCCCATTCGTACACAGACCTTTCTGTCCTCGGTCTCCTCCATTGTCAGAGTGAGGCTAAACGCAAATTGGAGGAACAGTATCTCATATTTCACTTGGGCAGCTTACAGCCCAGTGGTATGAATATTGATTTATCTCACTTTAGGTAGCCCTGGCATTCCCTCTCTCTCTATCTCTCCCCCACCCAAGTCGAACTGGCTTCTCATTTTCACCTTAAAAAACAGCTTACAATGGCCTTTTCTTTATGATCGTTACTTTTTTGCATATCTTTCATTTATTGTTCTTGATCTCTCCACATCACCGTCTTTGTCTCTCGTTTCCCTTGTCACTAACCAGTCTGAAGAAGGGTCTCGACCCGAAATGTCACCCATTCCTTCGGTTCTTCATATTTAAAGGGGTTCAGAGAGCAAGACAGATTCAGACAGAATTGTGTCAACTCCAGACAGATTTGCAGCAACTGCTCCATCTGTAGTCGAGAGGGGTGGACATGAGGGAGGAACTTAGAGAGTTGAAGGGCTGGCAAGCTCAGCTCTTTACCTCTGAATCCTCCAAGATCATCTTCCGATCCAGGATCCGCCACGTGGAGCAGGATAAGATGTGCTCACGCTTCTACGCTTCTTCTTCCATAAGGTTCACAGGGGGACCTCTGTGATCAACAGCCTTAGTGAGGAGGATGTCTCGGTAACATCCTTACAGACGAACATGCCGAGGATCTGCAGATCCTTTTATATGGGTTTGTATGACAGAAAGGCCACAGACAGCACTGCCTCCCAGAACTTCCAGTCCTCTATCACGGAGGTCTTGGAGGACAGCAATTGGGAGAGTCTGGACCAACTACTGACCCTAGAGGAGCTGACTGGCTCCATCCGTTCCTTTGACTCGAGTAAAACGCCCAGAAGCAATGGCTTACCGGCCGAGTTGTATTCAGCTCTGTGGGACTGAGTGGGCCCGGACCTGCTGAAAGTGTACAATGACATTCTTCTAGCCCGCAGCATGTCAGACTATATGAAGAAGGGCAGCATCACCCTAATCTAAAAGCAGAAGAGGTAGATGAATGGTATAAGGAATTGGAGACCCATCACATTGTTGAATGTAGATTACAAGATCCTGTCTAAGGCCATCGCCAACCGGGTGAAATCTGCCCTAGGACAGGTGATCCACCCAGACCAAACCTGTGCTGTACATGGCAGGAAAATCTCAGACAGCCCAGCATTGCTGAGAGATACCATTGCCTACATGCGGGACAGATGGGTGGATGCCTGCTTGGTCAGCTTGGACCAGGAGAAGGCCTTCGAAAGGATATCGCATACTTACATGAGGGACATGCTCTTCAAAATGGGCTTTGGGGAGGGAATCAGGAATTGGATCCAACTGCTCTACACCGATATCTGTAGTGCAGTCCAAATCAATGGGTGGGAATCAGACAGCTTCCCCGTCAGTTCTGGAGTCAGGCAGGGTTGCCCTCTCTCCCCTGTCTTGTTCGTCTGTTGTATCGAACCTTTTGCCGAGTCCATCAAGAAGGACGTGAGCATAAGAGGAGTAACATTGCCAGCCAGTGGGGGCACTCAGGTCAAAACCTCCCTGTACATGGACGATGTCGCCGTTTTCTGCTCGGATCCAGGGTCGGTCCGCAGATTGATTAGCGTCTGCGACCAGTTTGAGTCGGCCATGGGAGCCAGGGTGAACCGCAGGAAGAGCGAGGCCATGCTCTTTGGCAACTGGCCCGACCGATCTTCCATCCCCTTCACCATCAAGCCTGACTTCTTGAAGATGCTGGGGATCAGGTTCGGGGGGGCTGAGGCGTGTGACAAGAATTAGCTGGAGCGGAAAGCCAAGGTGGGGAAGAAATTGGAGCTGTGGAAGCAGCGCTCCCTTTCTATAACAGGGAAAAATTTGGTCCTCAGGTGTGAGGTGCTCTCGGGGCTTGGCGCAAGTGTGGCCTGTCCCTTCCTCCTACGCCACAGGGACCACCGAGGTCATCTTCCGCTTCATCTGGGGGTCGAGGATGGACCGGCTGTGACGGGCCACATGCATAAGTCGGCGGACAACGGGGGTAAATGCATGCCCAACGTCGCCCTCACCCTGATGGCCACTTTTGTATGTGGCTGCATCGGGTGGAGTGTACAGCGAAGGCACGTGGGCACCAAATGTCTCTACCTGCTGAGGTTCTACCTGTCCCCCGTGTTGCGAAGGATGGGCCTGATGCAGATGTCATACAATGTGCCAGTCAGCTGGACATTGCCGCACCATCTGTCATTCGTGAAAAGGTTCTTCCGGACCAACACCTTTGACCACGTCCATCGGGCAGTGGTCAGCACGGAACGTCCTGCAGACACTGCAGGGAAATAACTCCATGCATCCTGTGGCGTGGTTCCCAGAGGAGACTGCCCAGCTTGTCTGGCGAAATGCCTCATCGCCAGAATTCACCCACAAGCACCAAAACCTGGCTTGGTTGGCGGTGAGGGGAGCCCTCCCAGTCAGATCCTTCCTGCACCGTTGGAACCTCACTACCAGCGCACACTGCCCTCAGGATGGCTGCTATGGAGAGGAGACTGTTGCCCACCTCTTCGCAGAGTGTGGATTTGCATAGAGAATCTGGAGAGGTTTGCAAGGGTCCCTGTCACAGCTTTGTTAACCTCCCAGCGGAGCAAGATGTCCGCCCAGGAATGTTGCCGACTGGCCCTTTGCAGACTACAGGAGTACGTGCTGAGGGACGCACTGAAGCTTGGTGCAGCCAACGCCAAGGCTCTGTGGGGGAGGACCACAGTCTAGGACCCTTCCGCTGCTGGACATGGGGAGCAGGGTGTGGTGGAGACGCCCCTCAAAAATAAGGGAAGGGATTCCTCGCCAGTGGGCCAAATGAGTGGCAAGGGTGGGGGGTAAAATTGTGTAATTTGTGTAAGCAGTATTGAATGTATGTATAGCTTCCGAGAATGTAGGATGGAGTTTCGTAAGGATCATGTATTGTATATATTTATTTCTCAAATAAAGTATATTTTGAAATTAAAAAAAATTCCTGCTCTCCAGAGATGCTGCCTGGCCCGCTGAGTTACTTCAGTTTTTTTGTGACGGTTTAAACGAGCATTTGCAGTTCCTTCTTACTCATAGAAGTCTGCCCCCCTTGCTTCCTAAAAGGAACACAGGAAGTAACTTCTTGAGCAATAAAAGAAAAATACTTCTAATCTTTTCTAATTTTCAATTACCTCCATCATAGCATCATATAATCACTGCTTTTGATCTTATGTCAGCATTAAAAGCAAATGTGTTAATTAACCATGTTTGCAGAATAGATCTATGGAATCCCCCCTGTTCTCTGACAAAGCCTTGATGAAGTGAGCTGTTGCCAGGTGCAATTCAGAAGTCCTTCATCACTGTGAGATTGATGATAATCATTATTCAATTGAACTCACTGTCATGATTTTGTTAAATTAGCCTATCATCTTTATCTATATGGATGTCTAAGCAATTTGTTGTGCTCAATAGGAGTACTTTTGTAGGTGAATTCCAGTATCTGTGAATTTCAGCTTGTAGCAAACACTCATCCCTCAACTGAATAAAAGCAGTCCCCACAATAAATTTAGGATTACCAATGTTGTAATGGGACCAAGCATGAATGGTACTTTCAAGTTCAAAATAAACTACTGATACCATCTTCAAACAATTAAAAATCATAAAAGGGGTGCCACGGTGGCACAGTGGTAAAGTTGCTGCCTTACAGCACTTGCAGCGCCGGAGACCCAGGTTCGATCCTGACTACGCATGCTGTCTGTACGGCGTTTGTACATTCTCCCCATGACCGTGTGGGTTTTCTCCAAGATTTTCGGTTTCCTCCCATACTCCAAAGACATACAGATTTGTAGATGAATTAGCTTGGTATAAATTAAAAATTGTCCCTAGTGCGTGTAGGATAGTGTTAATGTTGGGGGGGGTCGCTGGTCAGCACGGACACGGTGGGCCGAAGGGCCTATTTCCGCATTGTATTTCCAAACTAAACTAAACTACAGATGCAGATGCTTGATGCTAAAATACAAACAAAACATGCTGGACAGGTGGCATCTGTAAAGAGACATTGAGGTAAGGTAGGTAATCCCCTTTAGGGATAAACTCTGATGAAATCGGTAATATTTCATCAACTTGAAATATTAACTGTTTCTTTCATTGCATATGTTTTTTGATCCACTGAATAATATCAGTGTTTTTGAGTTTTAATTTTCAAAAAACTATTTGCAATTTTGAACAAACAACACCTTAGTAAAAGAGATTTCTGGTATTCAGCAACTCAGGCATGGCATCTCTGAATTAAGTATATGATTTTCTTTATCTCAACAATATACCATGCAACCTTAACAGTTTGTCCAAAGGAGCTAAGGGAATTCAATGTTCATACTGCTGGGTTGTAAGGTACTGCCGAGTCTACACTTGTTTAGTTTAGTTTTGTTTATTATTGTCACGTGTACAGCAAAAATATTTTTTGTTACGTGCTATCCAGTCAGCGGAAAGACTATACGTAATTACAATCGTCGGTCACAATGTAAAGGGAATAACGTTTAGCGTAAGTCCTGTAAAGTCCAATTAAAGATAGAACAAGATTCTCCAAAGAGGTAGATGGCAGATCAGGACCATTCTCCAGTTGGTGATAGGATGGTTCAGTTGTCTGATAGCAGCTGGGAATAAACTGTCCCTGAATCTGGAGGTGTGCGTTTTCACACTTCTATACTTTTTGCCTGATTGGAGAGGGGAGAAGAGGTAGTGACTCAACTTTGATTATTCTGATGGCTTTGCCGAGGCAGGGTGAAATGTAGACTTCCAATGGAGTCAATGGAAGGGAGGTTGGTTTGCATGACGGTCTGGGCTGCGTCCATAACTCTGCAATTTCTGACGCTTTTGGATGGAGTTGTTCCCAAACCATGTTGTGATGCATCCTGATAAAATGCTTTCTACGGCGCATCTGTAGAAGTTGGAGAGAGTTGTTGGGGACATGATGAACTTCCTAAGCCTTCTTAGGAAGTAAAGGCGCTATTGTGCTTTCTTATGCCTGGTCCAGGATAAGTTGCTGCTTGAAGACTTCAACCAACTCTACTTCAGAGTCATCAATGTATACTGGGGTATGTGTATCGCTTTGCTTCCAGAAGTTGATCCCTCCGTTGTCAATAGCTGTGCTACTAATGAACCCAACTGTTGTAGGCTATGTTTAAATTGTGAATGCATGAACATACTGCCCCTGCCCTTCGGATAACAAGAAGCGAGGGATTGGAAGTTGCTATTACTGATGCTTTCGAGGGTGGCTACAGTGCAACGAGTACACGGGTAGAAAAATAAGTTGCTGTGGTGGTGGATGAGTGATAGTCAAGTGGATTGTTTTGCCAATGAATGCTGGTTAGATTGTCTATTGTTGGAGCTGGTTATTGATTGGCGCTTACATTGTGCAAATGCTATTTCCCACATCTCATCTCGTGTCTGAATATTGAATGCAGAATCAGGGATATAATCAGAGATTCAGGAGACATTTACCGCTTTCATTTCAGATTTTCAGCATCTACCTTTTCTGCATTTAGATCATTATTTGAGAAATCGCTAATGGAACGGAACAGTGTAATGTTCAGGCTCACTTTTAACAGTGGAGAAAAGGGAAACAATTACGCTGTTGAAAATGGTTGGGCTTTAGGACACCATCTACAATTGCAAGAAACTTGACAACTTATAACCATCCTAGAATAATGCATAGCAAATAAATGCATGTGATGAGATAGCACAGGTACTGAGGCACAGAATTTAATTTTGAGAGGTAGTTGGTAATTATTTATCTTGGTCTTGATATATTTACTCCATCTTCAAAATAATTTTTGGCTCAATATTTCCCTATGCAGTTTTCCACTTGTTATTCCGGAAATTATTATTGTTATCATTCCACGCTTCTTCCTCCCTTTAGCTGCAGGTAATTTTGAAAACAAAAAAAGTTTTATTAAAGTTTCATCTTAAAAAAAAAAAAAAGATAATCTCAACAATAATAAAGTCAGACATGAGACACTACAGAGGCTGGAATCTTGAGTGAAAAACAAACTGCTGGAAGGACGCAGCAAGGCTGGCAGCATCCATGGAACGAAATGGACAATTTACGTTTCAGTCAGGATGGATGGAGATAGTAACCAAGGCTGGATATGATAAGTGGAGAAGACAAAAGGGTGCAGATTGTGGAATCTGATAAGGAAGGAAGATGGGGAGAGAAATGTAGATTAGGGGCAGAGGAGAGAGGGAAATACAGGACCTGGAGGAGGGAAGGGTAGAATGGGTGATGAGTGAATAAAGGAGGAAAAAAAGAACTAGATCAGCACAATCTGGAATAAATACAACAAATATAGAACGTCAACGATCGCTTCTGAATAAATCAGAGCTTGATGTTGCCAATGCATTGTTAGCGTAAGCTGCTCTTCCAAATGTATTACTCCTAGCCTTGATTCCCCCCTTTTGGGTATCAAAACCACTGACCCATTGTGTTCCTCTTCCCTAAAGTGTTACTGTTTGAGTTAGCTGACTTTGTGAGTAAGGAATGTCCATGTACAATTACAATAGAACTATGAACATGAAGTAGCTCAAGACTTGCTCCTACTATTCATTCACTTGTCCACACACCTGGACACTGTCTCATGCTAATAATTGTTACACATCATCTATCCCAACATTTTTTAGAGTTTCTTATTGTTTCAATGGTTTTGTTGTAACCCAGTCAAGTTGTATTTGTTAACAGCATTGTACTTCACTAGGCTATTATATATTTCACACTGAGGAACAAAATCTGAACACTGCATTGCAGATTTGGAACAGCTTAGTTGTTACAAATCTACTCACTTTTGTTTGTGAACAGACAAGTGCAGTAAGAGTCAAATAATTCAGCACACTTTGGACTTTGCTGGTGCTAGACTAAGAGATTGTTGGATTTTACTCCTAGTTATTGGACGTTACACCTTGTTATACCACATCACACTTTTATTTCACTTTCTTTTATATGTTTTACAGCAGTATTATACATTTTCCAGTGATCTCTGAGAGTCTAAAGAGAGCAGGAAAGACACAATGTACTCCGTAGCTCAGTTCCAACCACATTCACAACCCCCGGAGCTCCAGAACCCGTCCACGGTTCCAGCCTTATCCCTGGCCCACAGAATAGACCCTGGCCCTGCCACACTCCACACCATCAGCTGCTTGGACTCTGGTCTCCTGGACTGGACTGGACTAAAAGGTCTGTCTCACTGTGCGAGCTGACCCACGAGTGACCCCGAGTTTAAAACAAATTTAACTCGTGGTAATCACGTACAATTAACATAGCGGGAACGTCGGAACTCGTGGACGCAACTTAGCGACTCTTGGCGCTAACGGGAGGTACACGTGAAACTTGTTAAGTCTTGCAAAAGTTCAAACACGTTTGAACTTTTCCACGAGTAAAATGTACTCTTGAGGTTAAAATTTGAAACATTTTAAACTCGTTGTAAGAACGTAGTGGCCCGTGCGTTTAACTTTGTGACTCGTGAGTCTACCGTGGGAACTCTTTTTAGAAACAATAATCAGGGACAGAAATATCAGTTACTTAGACTTTTCAAAGACAAATTCTGCTTAACAAAGTTAAGTAAGTTATTGATAAGGTGACAGAGTGGGTAGAAAAGAAAAAATTGCTTTAAGTTTATTTATAAATTTTGTGTATTTGGGACTGAGCTCACAACCTTAAGACAAACCAGTATTGAGGAACAGCGTGAGAACATTTTATGACACTTCATGGCAGCCTAATCTGAGGTTTGCCAGTCACGTCCAGAAGCCATCTCCACCAGTGCTGTTGAAGAAGACAGGGTTGTGATCACCTCTCCTGCACCCCTGTTCCGTAGGACAACACCAACTCTTTCATTATGCAGATGTTAAAGGCTGGGTTTTATTGTCAAGCCATGATGCCAGATTCCCGATCTCTTTACTGAACTTTACTGAATCAAAGGGTTCTATAGGAGGTGCTGCCTCAAAAAGGCAGCCAGCATTGTCATGGACCCACACTACCCTGGCCATGCTCTCATTTCATTCCTGCTGAGCAGAAGGTATAAGAATCTGAAAACCATGACCTCCAGGTTCAAGAACAGCTTCTTCCCAACAACCATCGGGCTTTTGAACGCAACAAATGCTAACTAAACTATGAACTACAAACTGCCTTGTTTGCACTAAGGACTTTGGGATTTTTGCAATAATACTGGATTTTTTAATATATATTTTCTTTGTTTAGTATATTATCTATGAGTATTGTGTTTACTGGCCTGTTTTGCTGCTGCAAGTGGGAACTCTTTAACTCAGAGGGCAGGCAGCATCTCTGGAGAGAAGGAATGGGTGATGGGATGACATTTCCAAATTGGGGGAGGGGGGGTGAGAGGGGTGGGGTGGAGGAGAGAGGGTGGAGAGTGGAGGGAGAGGAGGGGAGACAGATGGGGGTGGCTTCATTCACTGGCTGCGGGTGCCTGTCACTGAAACAGGTAGGTGAGATTTCACATCCACCTTGTGTGTGTCTCTCTCTCCCTCCCTCCCTCTCACACAGGCTGAAGGACTCTGCCTCTGTGAGTGTACGTCACTTTCTCCCCCTCTCTCTGGGCTCTATACGATCATTGTTTCCTATGAGAGACTTTGAAAAATAAGAATCACATTTCACACATTGATTTTATGACTTTTAATTCTTAACATGACCATAATCACAATCTTTTACACCACCCATCACCACTCAGTTTTTTAACATGTGATGATTTTTAAACACTTCGATATACCTTGTTGCCTCAAGATTAATGGGAGAGGAACTTGGTACACTCGGGAGACGAACTTGGAACATCGCAGAAATGAGAAGTAAACGGGAAACTTAGACATACCCGTAAGAACTCGGTTAAACTCGGGATCATAAACTTGTAGTATCGTACGCAACCACGAGTCTTTCACTCGGGGTCACTCGTGGGTCAACTCGCACAGTGAGACAGCCCTTTAAGGAGTGAACCAGATGTTAAACCAAAAGGTTTTGGTTTAATTAATCGGAATAATTGGAGTGGTGCAGCTGGTAAAGCCGCTGCCTCACAGCACCACAGATCCGGGCTCATTCTTGACCTTGTGTGCTGTCTGTGTGGGGTTTGCGGTCGGAAGGGAGAGTGGACGCTGGCGCGGTTTGGCTGCCGCTGCTCTCTCTTCACATTGTGTTTCTGAATTTTTATTTTTGTCTTTTTTGGATCGAATTTCTGTCTTTAATTTGTGTATTGGTGATGTCTTTATAACTTATTTTACTCTGATTATATGTTTCTTTGTTAAATTTTGTAAGGTGTCCTTGAGACGTTTGTATAGGCGCCCATAAATAAAATCTATTATTATTATTATCCCGGTGACTGTGGGTGCTCCGATTTCCTCCCACATCCCAAAGACATAGGTTAATTAGAGTCATAGAGTGATACAGTGTGGAAACAGGCCCTTCAGCCCAACTTGCCCACACCAGCCAACATGTCCCAGCTGCACTAGTCCCACCTGCCTGCCCTTGGTCTATATCCCTCCAAACCTGTCCTATCCATGTACCTGTCTAATTGTTTCTTAAACGTTGGGATAGTCCCAGCCTCAACTACCTCCTCTGGCAGCTTGTTCCATACACCCGCCACCCTTTGTGTGAAAAAGTTATCCTTCAGATTCCTATTAAATCATTTCCTCATCACCTTGAACCTATGTCCTCTGGTCCTCGATTCCCTTACTCAGGGCAAGAGATTCTGTGCATCTACCTGATCCATCCCACAATTGGCCTCTGTAAATTAGTGTGTAAGGAGTGGATGAGAATATAGAACTAGTGTTTATGGGTGATAGATTGTTGCCTGGGCTAGACGGCTGAAGGGCCTGTTTCCTTGCTGTATCTCTAAAGCTTAAAAACTAAATGGATTCTGGATCATTGCAACTTTGTAATACTCTGAGAGGTCCTTTAGTCTTCCAGATCTCCAATAACACATTTGTTTCTTCTTCCTGCATTGAGCTAACGTTAAAATCAGTACTCACTGACGTAACCCAAGCTCATTCTTCCTTTTCACTTGAGCTTTTCTTCCCTTTCCAATGAATTTGTGCAATAGTTACAAGTATTTAAAACTCACCAGAGTATTAAAACTACATCTTCTTCAGAAATTTATTTTAAAAAAGGTTTAAAATTCTCACTTGAACCAAAGTTTTGCTCTTGACATGTTGATTTTGTCTGTGCCCTTTTCAAACTCAGCATATCACATGGTGTTTGGCATTTCAGTGAAGGGTAAAAAGAAAGCACCAACCTTGTTTCATTCTCACAACCAGCGCTAAACAAATCTAAGCAAACAGCTAAGGAATCAAAGCAATCTCTGGAGAACTGCAGCTAGACAATAATTTTCTCGGCTGCTCTCTGAACCGATGGGCTGTCACTCACTCCCAGGGGTTTTATCTATTTGATTTGGATAATATTCTTGGAAATGCCTTCCTCGTCTCTTCAGCACTTCCTCAGGCAGAACACAGCCCTAGTTCTCACTCTGAACTAGATGAAATGTCATCAGCTCATGCATAAGATGTCTAATATATTACAATGAACATCATAACACTATCTTAAAACTGTTTGGATTTGGACAGCCTTCCCCACCATCGAATGCATCTCCATAAAGCGCTGCCTCAAGCAGTCGACATCTGCAAACAAGGATCTTCACCATTATCTATAATAAATCCACTCACTTTTACCTGTAAATTGTCAAGTGCGGGGAAAACGTCAATAACCCAGTACTCTTGGTACATTGAGTGCCAGACGAAGATATTTCAGACTATCAGATGTTACTCTGAGTTATATCCCTTCACCTTTATATTTCGCTTTCTTTTATGTGCTACGCAGTAATGTAATAAGTTTATACATTTTCCAGTGATCTACGCGGGTTTAAGAGGGAGCAGGAAATACACAACGTACTCTGGACCTCAGTTCCAATCACAAACCTACCACATGTACAAACCCATGGAGCCCAACCACAGTTCCAGCCTCACCACTGGCCCACTGTGTGGACACTGGCCAAACCTCTTCCCTCTTCTTGCTGCTACCATCAGGCAGGAGGTACAGAAGCCTGCAGTCTCACATCACCAGGTCCAGGAACAGCTACCTTCCAACAATCTTCATCTCTTGAGCCAACCAGCACCTCCCTATTTCCACCTTCGTAATGGACTACTGTGGACCACCTCTTGCATTACCATGGACTTGTTTTCTAATTGTGTTTTACACTAATGTTTAGTTTTGTTTGCAGTCTCTTTTTTAGCTGTCTTGCAGAATGTGTGTAATTTACGTCATTTATGTTTGTATGTTGCCCGAGTTGATATGCCTGTGATGCTGCCACAAGCAAGATTTTAATTTCATTGTACCTGCACCTCACCATACTTGTGCATATGACAATAAACTCTGCATTGATTTGTACCGCAGAATAATCATGACGAAAGAAGGATGTCGTGGCTAGAATATGCTTCTCAATCCATTAATCATAATGACTGCACCATAACTATCTGTTATTCCACTTAGACCACCTGGCGCTAGACAAGACACGTATGAAAAATAGGCACGTTAACATTATGAACAGCACTATCAATCCCCTAGCATCCCACAGCCTCAACATTCCTGTATAGGTCTTTATTTCACTATTTCTGCCATCATTGATATTTCTTGTCCGTTGCTACTTTCTATACATCTCTGGGTCAAAAAATCCCCCCAAAAACTGAACACTACAGTGCAGACTGCATCGAATCATTGCTTCCTGCATTCACAATGGACTCAGACTTTGGATTCAACCCGAAGCCACCAACCTCGAGAAGCTGAAGTTCAACAGGGAGCCTATTATAGAACTATCATCTGTTAACTGAAGGTTTACAGATGACATTGCACTTTGGGTTGGTACCACCAGGGAATGGGCAAAATGGCCATATTCTCCATTTTGCACCTGCAAATCATGAAGCTACCTATTTCAATAAAAAATGTGATTGAAAATGCATTTTACCCAAGTGAACCCTGATAACAAGGAAATTCAACCCTGATATCACTCTGGAAATTCAACTGGACCAGTCTGGGCGTGAGCTGTGCTTGCACAATCCAACAGAATTCCCATAACAAATGGACATTGAGAGATGACGTTCTGTATGCAATAGAGAATTTCCAGAGATATTTTCTTTGTAAACCAGCAGCTGTTGTTCCTTGTTTCTACAATTTGATTTTATATATTCTCCTGAGGATCAACCATCTCTGTGCACTTTCTTAGTTCTCTGTCGAAGCAGAGCACACTAAGGTGAGTACCACCACCTATCTTCTATCCTTGGCCCCAGTCATCCAATAGGTAAAACAGACCAACACCACAACCCAACTGTGTGGTCAAGTGGACAACCAGTCAGACTCAACCCTTACCCCAATACTCCACTTGAACCTCGGACACCGCAGAAGCATACAAACAAACCACACAATGATCATGTTATAATCTATTGCAGCACGATACAACTTCTAAGCAATTGACGATGCATTTTCCCATATGGAGGTAAGGCAACGGTTTTAAATGGAAATGACTCAAAAACCTTACATCGCAGAAAATGTCTGAACAACCACACAAGAAAGTATTTTTAATCCCTTTCGCTTTATCCAGTATCTTTCCAATAGAAAGGTGTCAAAAAGATCATGTGTCACAACAAGCCCAAGAATGCAGACATTTAGACCAAATGTTCTATCTACTGCTAGAGGCTCGAAGGGCCGAATGGCCTACTCCTGCACCTATTTTCTATGTTTACTATATATCCTGCGATATGCAAGATTACAGAAATATTATGTTGCATCTTATCTACACGAAGGGCAGTAGTGGGAAGGTGGCTCTGCCATATTTCTCCTGCTCTTTGCCCTCAGATTCAAATTTCCGAACTAATCATTGCAGATTTCATATGATTTAAACTAAACTATTCCTCACCTTGCTGCGTTGGTTGGTTCCTGCGTCATTACTGATTAAAGAGGAAGCCCCAGCAAACTCTTATCAGCCTATCTGAAATGGAGAATGCAGCTGGGGACTACGAGTGCTGTCTGTACGGAGTTTGTACGTTCTCTCCATGACCTGCGTGTGTTTTCTCCAAGATCTTTGGTTTCCTCCCACACTCCAAAGACGTACATGTATGTAGGTTAATTGGCTTGGTAAATGTAAAAACTGTCCCTAGTGGGTATAGGACAGTGTTAATGTGCAGGAATCGCTGGTCGGCGCGGACCCGGTGGGCCGAAAGGGCCTGTTTCCCCGCTGTATCTCTAAACTAAATTAAACTTAACTAAATTGGGACTTGTTCGTGCCTGCAAGGAGCTGTAGCAACACTGAGCTGTATCGACAGGGAGCGCGCTGCTGTGGGGATTGCTTTTATTGACCCAGTTCTCTGTGACTGCAGCAGTCAAGAGATGCCAGAGATGTCAGATGACACCAAAGGCACCGTTCTGACCTGCCATTAGGCCAACATCATATCCACAGATGCCAGCAAGTCCGACTGCCAATTGAAGGGCATTGCCTCGAGAGGCCGAGATCAAACACTGAGCCAATTGCTGAGCTGTGTCATCTGTCACCTGAAGATTTACAGATAGCTTTGTACTTCAGGATGGTGGCAGCATGAATGGGAAGGTGACCACTTTATTCTTTTAATGCTACCATCTCTTCAAAAGACCTACAGTGTGCCACCTTGTGTCAAAGAAGTCAGATACATTACTCAGCTAGGTCAATGATATCAGACCAGTAGTGACCAGGTGGGATTTTACAGAATTTTACATAATTATTATCGTCTTTTTTGTTTCGAGATACAGTCGGGAAACAGGCCCTTCGGTCCACCGAGTCCATGCTGACTAACGATCCTCGCATACTTACATTATCCTACACAGACTAGGGACAATACACAATTATACTAAGCCAATTAACCAACATACCTGTACATCTATGGAGTGTGGGGGGGAAACCGGAGCACCTGGAGAAAACCCACGCAGGTGACGGGAGAAACTACAAACTCCATACATATAGCACCGGTAGTCAGGATTGAACCCAGGTCTCTGGTGCTGTAAGGCAGCAACTCTACTGCTGTGCCACCCTATGGAGTTCTGCAATTTAAATAGCCAGCACTCATATCTTTTTACAATTCATACCCAATGTTCAATGCTGTGCCCAATGTAAAAAAGGGATCTTTTAAACTTAAGGTAGACCTGATTCACATTCAAACTTGGGACCACTGGGGCCACCTGTACACTGAGATAAACTGAATCTTACCTCAATTTCTTCCGATCTATCACAATGCCTTAATATTAATCCAAACAGCAGTTCTGGTGCTGAAGACATAAGAGACTGCAAATGTCTCTTGTGTTTTCAGAGACTGCAATGAGATAGAGTGAATGTGGAGAGGATGTATCCAGTAGTGGGGGGTCTAGGACCAGAGGACACATCTTCAGAACAATAGGACATACCTTTAGAATGGAGATGAGGAGGAATTTCTTAAGTCAGTGGGTGGTGAATCTGTGGAATTCATTGCCACTGATGCCTATGGGGGTCAAGTCACTGGGTATTTGTAAGGCAGAGACTGCTAGGTTCTTGATTAGAAAGGGCATCAAAGGTTACAGGGAGAAGGCAGGCGAATGGGGTTGAGAAGGGAAAATAGATCAGCCAAATAGCAGAGCAGACTCGATGGGTCGAATGGCCTAATTCTGCTCTTATGTCATATGACTTATGAAATGCTGGAATCTGGAAGAACTATCTGCTGGAGGAACGCAGTGGGTCAAGTAGCATGTACAGGAGGAAGGATTGGTTGGCGTTCAGGTCAAAACCCTGCATCAAAACTGCATCCTGGTGTTGAATGAGTTATGGATGATTTTAACCTCTGTTTTTCTGTTAGATAGAGATAAAAATTCCCCAAATAACCAAATCTCAGCCCACATAGATGCTGGACTGGACTCTTCTGGCTTTACCTTGTTATTCCCTTATGTTATTCCCTTATCATGTATCTATATCTGTAAATGGATTGATTGTGATCATGTAATGTCTTTCTGCTGACTGGTCAGCACACAGCAAAAAGCTTTTCACTGTACCTCTGAACACGTGACAATAAACTAAACTGATAGACATAGAATTATAGCAGTGCATAGTCACACCACACAGAAGCAAGCCCCTCGGCCCACTGTGGCTATGCTTACCGTCCAACAGTCACACCAATCCCCTTTTAATCTCGCCTTCCCTGCAGATTCTACTTCTCACCAATAAATCCGGGATAATTTGTAGAAATCAAATAACCTACCGATCCGTGTATCTTTGGGATGTCGAAGGAAATTGGTGTACCTGGAGCTAATCCATGCCATCACAGGGAGAGCGTGAAAACTCCACACAGACAGCACGAGGGGTCAAAATTGAACCTGAGTGGCTGGAGCTGGGAGGCTGCGGCTCTACTGGCTGCACAACTATACCACCCCTAACAGTGTGACTCAGCTGTGACATTTCAAAAGGTTGAGTTCAGTTTAGTTTGTCACGCGTACCGAGGTAAGGTGAAAAGCTTTTGTTGCATGCTGTCCAGTCAGCGGAAAGACAATACATGATTACATCGAGCCATTTACAGTGTATAGATAGATGCATGATAAGGGAATAAAGTTTAGTGCAAGGTACAACCAGCAAAGTCCGATCAAGGATCGTCCGAGGGTCACCAATGAGGTATATCAGGGGTTCCCAACCTTTTTCGTCCCGTTTACCCCTGGCAACTTTAATAGCACATTACAATGTTATTTCACTTATTTATGAACAACTAATGATGAACAGGTACCGGTATATCAGAACCAAACAGTCAGTCAATGAGAACAAATATGTACAAAACCAGAATCAACAAATTTACCCCCTGGGTAGGCGAAATTTACCCCGGGGGGGGGGGTAAATTTACCCCAGGTTGGGAACCCTTGAGGTAGATAGTAGTTCAGGACTGCTGTCTGGTTGTGGTAGGAGGGCAAAGGAAGGTGGAAAGGAGCCTACTGGAAGCCAGAGATTGTGCAGGGCAACTGTAGCCATGGCCTGACCTGGCCAGCCTGGCCTTGAAATAAAATTACAGTGGCAGATATGCAATAAAAAGGTGATCACACTGAACAGGTCTCTGAAGTGCCAAAGAAATGGAATGCCTCACAACATTCACTGGGATGGTTTGTGTTATGTCACATCAGCACTGAGACACCTCATCATGAACACAAAGCAAAAAAAAAAAAAAAGAAGAATGATCAGGAAATGGCTCAAGTCTTCCCCACTTTCACGATTGTAGAGCTGCAGGGTCCTGCAAGCACCACGCCACCCCCAACCCTCACAGTCGAGTTGATCTTTCAGGAGAACAAAAATCACAAAACAGAACCCAGATGCAATATGGAATTTAAAAAATCTGCAGTATTCCTCTTAGACCCCTCAGGCATGAAAGACTAACAGAAACAGAAAAGTAATGTTGCAGCAGAACCAACAGCAAAACATTAGTCGCAACAGGTACTGTGCAGGAAGGCATCACAGCTCATTAATCTAGAGCAGGGGAAAACTACAAGATTAATGGTGGTGAGAAGCATGCAAAATATCTTGGAAGTTGTTTGATTTATATTTTCATTTTGCGCTTTAAGATGTGCCCCTGTGAATTTATTTGGCAAAGAGAGATTCCCATTTGTGCTCAAGAATTGAATGAGCTGGATATAACGTCGTGAGCACTAAGAATTTATTTGGCATCTGTGCGCTTGGTGTTGTGCACACTTTCCCTCAGTGCCAAGCAATCATTAACGCATCAAAATGACAGAAAGCTGGGCATTCATTTTCCGACAACATTTATTCATTAGAGCATTAAACAATATGATGGCAGGAGACAGTATTTGAGGAACTAATTATAAAAGTGTAGGTCAAGGTGGTTTGACTAATTCGATTTCCCAAATATGAAACCAGCCTTTTAAGAAATAAGGCAGCTGCAAAACTTGTTTGGTACCATCTGGATGCAATATCGAAGTACTAGCTTTCGTTAGTCCACTGCTGTTTTTGAGCCTTTTTCTCAATCGCCAGTTTTACCTTCTTACCAGCCTGTTAACGTGGTTCATCTATCAAATATGCTTTTTTCACTTTTTTTCTTACACTTTGCCTCTAGTTTATAATTAATCTATTATTTGCAGCTTAGCACTGCAGATTGGCATAAAGCTAGGATCTGAACGCAAGTGGGAATGTGGAAACAAGGAATTGCAGATGCCAGTTTACCTTGGAAAGTCAAAACACAGGAGTAACTCAGTGGGTCAGGCAGTATCCCTGGAGATCATGGATAGGTGATGTTTCAGCTCGGGACCCTTCTTCAGACTGAGAATGCAGCAGGAAGAATTTCTCTTCAATTTTTAGCAAGCCTTGCAAGCAGTAACTTCACATCTTCCAGGTCGTATTAATGCATGCACCAACCAGTGTGATCCAATGGCAATTGTATATTCACTTTTAAAACCACAGTGGTAGACTAGAGGTGTACAGTCCTCCCTGCAACTCCTGCCCAACTTCCACATTCTACCCACTCCACTCATGACCTTGCAACACAGGCTTAAAAACTTCAGCAAACTCCTGTTTGCTTTTCTATTCAGACTATGTTTTTGAATACCTGAAGATGGGTCTCGATCTGAAATGTCACCCATTCCTCCTCTCCAGAGATGCTGCCAGTCCCGCTGAGTTAATCCAACATTTTGTGTCTTTCTATGTTTTGAAGATATGTATTACACCCTCAGAAAATCTTGGGAGTATTGTGCCGTCTCGTTCAGTTTCTTATTCCAAAATATTCTTCCAGCTTCCATTCCACAGATCGCATTAAGGGAATAGTTTGAACTGAAGGGGAGCAGCGACAGAAGTGTTAGTGTCATGGGTCATTGTCTACAACTTCTCCATCGAAAGGACCATTTTTAAGAACACCCCAGAGATTATTTGCATTGCCTTCAATTACACATTTTTACAACTTTCAAAAGAGCACATATAAAGCTTGTCGAAATGTGGCTGAAAGATGTGATGAAAAGCAATATAAACACGTTCTTTTTAATTGGGGTTGTGGCCACTGAAGGCTACAAATTATTCAGTATGCAGAACATATCTCTCTGTCCTGTAATTTAATGCAAGGTTATTTACTGTAGATTAAACATCCCTCAAGAAAGTGGTATTGAATCTCACACTAAACACATGACTAGTTAATCTGTGTTATTTGTCTTTCCAACAAATTGTTTCCCTTTATGTCCTTCAAATTGACTTTCTATTTCTCCACATTTTGTTTCCCAGTTAGAAAACCTGAATCCACAACATTTCCTTTTACTTGGACAACTTTTAACATTCTTTCAGTGTATTTGGTATATCAGGTTAATTGTATCAGGAACAAGAAAGTAGCCAGGGTGATGTTTTGGATCGAGACCCTTCTTCATACTTGCTGCAGGGTCTCGACCCGAAACGTCACCCATTCCTTCTCCCCGGAGATGCTGCCTGTCCTGCTGAGTGACTCCAGCTTTTTGTGTCTATTTTCAGTTTAAAACTGCAACTGCAGTTCCTTCCTACACACAATCTATGTGTGGAGCCTAGCAATGTGGGACGGGTCCTAAATGAACATTTATTTGCATTCTCCAAGGAATAGGACAGGAAAGATAGGGAGTTCAGGGAGGGGTACAGGGATAATCTGGAGCAGGTCAGTTTTAAGAAGAATGAGGCATTCAATGTATTACAGGATACCATAAGGTTGATGATTCCCCCAAGGCCAGGTGACATCTAACCAAAGTTGCTCTGGGAATCAAGGGAGGAGATAGCTGGAATCTGATGCAGATCTTTGCATCTTCATTAGCAACAGATCAGGTGGCAGAACACTGGTGGACAGGACAGCTAAAGATGATCATTCAGGTTATACAGTCCACATCATAACAGCATGCTGCAGAAAAAGAGAATCTTCATTTAACTTCAAATTCTATTGCTAATTAACTCTTGTTGCTCCTACCAAAGTATTATTATTTACTCTCTCGGAATCCCAAATAATATCCTAAATCTCCCTGTGTGTATTGAAAGAAGAAAACGTGGAGACAGCACACTGGACTAGTAGGTACTCAGGATTATCTGGAATAAAAGCTTCAATGATGTAGCGTCATGGTGAGATACAGCCTAGAAATAGGCTCCTCAGCCCACTGTGAATGCCAGCCAGCCATCAGTTGACACTAATCCTACATTAATGTTCATTCTCCCTCCATTCTCTTCAACCCCCCACTCCAACAGTGTTCTATCACTCATCTATATGTCATTGTACCTTCCTCAAACTGTTCTACTCTAATGCCATCACTAAGTAGGTTTAGTTCAGTTTAGAGATACAGCGAGGAAACAGGTCCGTCGGCCCACCGAGTCAATGCCAACCAGCAATCACCCCGCACATTAACGCTATTATCCACACACTAGGGACAATTTACACATACACCAAGCCAAGCATCCTACATACCTGTATGTCTTTGGAGTGTGGGGGGAAACCGAAGATCTCAGAGAAAACCCACACGGTCATGGGGAGAATGTCCAAACTTCGTACAGACAGCACCCGTAGTCGGGATTGATCCCGGGTCTCCGGCGCTGCAAGCTTGGTAAGGCAACAACTCTACCGCTGCGCCACCCTGCCACCCCATCAATCATAATGCTTTGGCAACCTATTTTATTTTATTTCTCATTCTACAACAGTGTCAAGTTGCAATTATTTTATTGATTATAATGTTATGGTTATAATGTTTTGCTCTTGACATCCCCAGCAAGCCAAGACTTGATCAGATCATCACAGGGTAGCTTTCTCCCACAGCTAGCTGAACGTTTACTTAAGTAATGTTGTTGGAGAAGTTTGATGCTGAATAATCTGAGGTAAATTAAGTACAGAACTGCACAATCAATTCTTCTTCCAATAATAAATTTTGATTTTTAGCCAATCATTATTATATTAGTGGAAATTGTGGACTTCCCATCGTGCTGGATGCAAGATATTAACGTAACAGATTTGAATTAGCAATTCCATTATTGTAACATAATTAAACATGACCAACTACTGACTAATTACAACTCTTGCAGACACTCAAGAATGTTACAAGAGATGCTGAAGTTTGATATATATAAGTGTGCCATGCTCATGTCAGATGTGGTTCAATTGGCAATACTCTTGGCCCTTGTGTCAGAAACAAAACCAAGTTCTCACTCCAGTGCAGTACTGTGGGAGCATTGCATTGTTACAAGTGCCATCTCAAAGATAAAACTTTGGAAAAATACAGCTATACCAACTATTAAAATGTGGATTAGGAATATGACGGACATAGCACACCTTGAAGAAATGAGACTCCGCCTAATAGATAAATATGACCAATTCTTAAGGAGTTGGTCCCCTTTCATCGACTTTTTGGAATCATGTGACGCAGCGGTACCATAAAGATTACTGATTTCAGGTCAGGTCGTGGATAGATTTACATCTCCGAACAAAGATTTGAAAATTTCTTTTTTATGGGCCTTTTTCTACTATTTCTACTTTCTACTTTTTCTTTTCTTATATACACACTTCATGTTTTTCTATTTTCTACTATCTATTTTTCCTCTTTTTCTTCTCTCTCTTTTTTTTTTTTTTCTTCCTTTTCAAAAACATAAAACTAGAGGTTGTACATAGAATGTATTACGTTATGACATAGTTGGCACCTAAAATTAGGTACCACTGTATTGTTTTGTATTGTATTAACTTCTAATAAAATAAACAAACAAATAAAAGATGAAACTTCAGCCAAAGTCTAGCCGGCTCTCTGAGGATATAGAAGATCCTGTGGCACAATTTCAATGAAGACCATGGGAGCGATCCCAGTGACATGGCTAATATTTGCCCCCTATCGACACCCTAAAGATCAGAAATAAAATCAGAAGATGTCAGAAATACTCAGAGGGCCAGAGAGCATCAATGGATGGAGAAGCTCAGTTAATGATTCAGGACAAAGCATCATAGAGAGATACAACATGGAAACAGGCTCACTGGGTCTGCACTACCATTAGCACTCATCCTACATTAATTACATCTTTTATGGTCAATGATCTTTTTCAGAATTTGGGAAGTTAGAAATGAAACACATATACAAAGTTGCTGTGAAAGAGGAGAGGGTGGAGAGAATAAAGGAGATTGCTGTAATAGCTAAAGTGATTCAATGACGTGGCAGTGGGTAGATGTTGTTGTGGTGTTGGCTGAGAGAGGCTGGTGAAGGTTTATTAGCTGTAGATCGTTCGCTCGTGTGTCAGATGACGTTCTGCCATCGCTTTGCCACAGCCAGTGCCACATCTGTGCCTCTGCGGAGATCGTCCGCAGTGCATGCCTCTCCGCCGCAAGTCAGTAGGTGGGCCATTTGCACAGTTGCACAGCTATAGATGATTGATCTGGAAGAGTTATGTCTTTCTCCACGATTGCTGCCTTAATTGCTGAATATTCCCATCACTTTGTTTTAATTTCATATGTACAGGATAACACAGTTTTTGGTTTTATGATAACAAAATCAGATTATCATGGTAGCATCACATTGTAAACTTTGCACAAAAGACTGCTCTGTTGCCAAAGTAACAGCAGTGGCAATATATCTAAACTGCATCATTGGCTGAAACTACATGGGACCATCTGAGATTGTAAATGACACTGTATCATTGCAAGTCCTTCCCTTCAAACTTAAATTTTAGTAAAAGTCTACTGTAGTATATATTTGGGTAAATGATGAATAATTAGCTTTCTAAAATAGATGCAGTGCATTTTATGCTTACTGAGCTCATCAATAAATGCCTCTGTTGTAATAAAAATAATGGAAATTTGTCTGCAAATGTTCAGTAATGCTAAATGCTTTATAAGAATGTTGTACTCTGCCTCTTAAATTCACTCTACTAAAATCAATAGAATGAATGTTAGAGGATGTCTATGATGTACAGATATGACTATATAATGAGTTTAACCCTAATATCCCAGGATTAAATTTTAAGCATAATGTTTTCTTTCTCTTCCTGGCCACAACATCAAGTTAAGCTAGAAAATACATGCTTAAAGCCTCGTGCAAACCAGAGTCAAG
Organism: Malacoraja senta; assembly: GCA_038087875.1. NCBI lineage: Eukaryota > Metazoa > Chordata > Chondrichthyes > Rajiformes > Rajidae > Malacoraja > Malacoraja senta. The sequence continues at coordinate 14,355,102 of CM075982.1, forward strand.
TTTATTTGTATTCTTTCATGGGACGTTGATATCATTGGCCAGACCCGGATTTGAAGCCAATCCTTCATTGTCCTGAGAAGGTACTGGTGAACTGCCCTATTGAGCATTGTTTGTGAAGGTACTCCTATAATGTTATTAGGTACGGAGTTCCAACATCAGTAACAATTAAGGAGTAGTAATATACTTCAAAGTCAGAAAAGGTCTCTGAAAGAAAGTCTGAAAAAGGTTCCCGACTGGAAACATCACCTATCCACATTCTCCTGCGATGTTGCTTGGGCCACTGAGCTACTCCAACACTCTGCCAGAAAATAAGTTAGTTTTCAGTTGCAGAAAATATGGGAGAGGGCTGGGGAGGACAAAGGGAATATCCCCAATAGGGAGATACTAAATGAGTTAATGGACTGCATCCATGCCATGTTTCTAAAAGCAGAGCTGTGGGATACGACAGTCCAGGACATACTAGCGGAAAGGAGATTAACTGTTTCTTTTTCCATAGGTGTTATCTGACCTGTTGAGTGTTTCCAACACTTGATGTTTTATCACCTACATTTGACCTAACACCATAAAAAATATCATTGTATGCAGATTCATTGGTTCAGTGCCATTTCTTCCTGACCTTGCTTGGTCTCTCTGGCAGATGGGACAGAAACTACGTTAACTAGATAGAATTGGAACTAGTGAAAATAAGTGAATATGACTGCCAAGCTGTTGTATAGAAGTGAACCTCCACCCCAGCTCTCACCCGCGACCCACGTATTGAATTAACATAGATTTGCTGCAGTTAATATTGACTTTTTGATAGAGGTTAGATTCGTTCAGGTAATATATTTTCAGGAACAGATAAAATAGAGAAAGTTCTGTCCTCGTTCATTAGAAAAAAATATGTGAAACTGAACATTACTCCTTTTTGTAATATTTCACACGGAGTTCTGGTGTGGAAACCAGACTAAGTTGATTGAGTGGGAAATTGGGTTAAATAGTGCAATGAAGTGATTTTTCTTGTTCTAGATCTAATCAAATGTTGACAAGACCTCTGGAGATCTTGAGGACAGGTGCCGAGTTGGTCATTGACATACCTTGTAGTAATTCCCATTTATGGCACCCTTGATCCTGAGGATTGACAACACTGTTTTCTAAAAGCCTAAAGCTTACAAGATAGAGTAGATCCCCTCGATTCTATATTGCCAGCTAAAGAGCAATGATCCATGTTCTTGTCAAACAGCAGGCACATTAGACAATAGACAATAGGTGCAGGAGTAGGGCATTTGGCCCTTCTAGCCAGCCAGTATTAAACATTAAATGTTTAATACTAAAAACATAACGTTAAAATCAACTCACTCATAAATCTGTTGGTTTCGCACAGGGTAGAAAATACATTTTCAAAAAAATCTAGCTTTATTGTTTTAAAGTTTTTTTCTACCTTGCTATTAAAAATAAATGGTCTAATAATTTTTACTTTGCACCCTTCCGTCCAGACACATGTTGCATTAATCTTTGGAAATATTAAAAGAACATGGAGTGGTTTCCGTATATCCCCCGAAGGAAAGAAGCAATTCACAGATGAATACAAGAGTTTTGTATTGTCTTCAGAAAGCTTTATTGCAAGGTCGCTACCAGAAGAGTCATTTGTCTGAGGAAAGAAATTTACAACGAACTACAGTACGAACCTTCAAGAATTTCCTTATCTGTGGTATGAATAGATAAATAGAATAATGAATCTGTATTTAGTGCCATTATAGATAGATAGATAGATAAACATTTATTGTCACATACACCAATTGGTGTAGTGAAATTTGACTTGCCATGCAGCACACAAATAGAGATAACATCCAAGAATTTAACAACAACATAAAAACATCCCCCCACAATGGTTCCCACTGTGGGGGAAGGCAGCAAAGTCCAGTCTTCATGCTTCATGTTCACCATATTGAAACTTCTTGGCCTGATATAGTGATCATGCCCATATTTCATGTTATATCATGTGAACAGCTAATGTCCTTAACAACCTCGCACATCAATGCCTCTACTTCCTGAGAAGATTACAGAGATTTGGTATGTCAGAGAGGATTCTCTTGAACTTCTACAGGTGTACAGTGGAGAGCATATTGACTGGTTGCATCATGGTCTGGCCAGGAGCAAAGAAGACTGCCAAAAGTTGTGAACACTGCACAGTCCATCACCTGTTCTGACCTCCCCACAATCGAAGGGATTTACCAGAGTCACTGCCTCAAAAAGGCAGCCAGCATAATCAGAGACGCACACCACCCTGGCCACACATTCATTTCACCCCTGCCATCGGGATGAAGGTACAAGAGCCTGAAAACTGCAACGTCCAAGTTCAGGAACAGCTCCTTCCCTACAGCCATTAGGCTATTAAACACTACAACCTCAAATAAGCTCTGAACTACAATAGACTATTATTGCAGAGAGTGTGAGTGTGAGTGTGTGTGAGAGAGAGTGTGAGTGTGAGAGAGTGTGAGTGTGAGTGTGAGAGAGTGTGAGTGTGAGAGAGTGTGAGTGTGAGTGTGTGAGTGTGAGTGTGTGTGAGTGTGAGTGTGTGTGAGTGTGAGTGTGTGTGAGTGTGAGTGTGAGAGCGTGTGAGTGTGAGAGCGTGTGAGTGTGAGAGCATGTGAGTGTGAGTGAGTGTGAGAGCGTGTGAGTGTGAGAGCGTGTGAGTGTGAGAGCGTGTGAGTGTGAGAGCGTGTGAGTGTGAGAGCGTGTGAGTGTGAGAGCGTGTGAGTGTGAGAGCGTGTGAGTGTGAGAGCGTGTGAGTGTGAGAGCGTGTGAGTGTGAGAGCGAGTGCGAGTGTGAGTGCGAGTGTGAGTGTGAGTGTGAGTGTGTGTGTAATATATATATTATTTATTTGATTCAACTTTGTCATTGTCCATAGTACAAGTACTGAGACAACAAAATGCTTTTTCCCCCATACAGCCATACGAATTTTAAAAAAATTAATAATAATAGAAGCACAGAACATGACAGTCTACAACACAAACATCCCCACAGCGGCATCAAAGCTTCCCACTGTGCCAGAAGGCACCAAAGTCCAGTCAACCTCCTCGCAGATGTTCCCCGATGCTCTCCGATGTTCAGCCGTGGTCAGGCCCGATGTTCAGGCCCTCTCGCCGGGATGATGGAACTCCGATGCCGGACGGAAGTCCACAGGCCGAGCTGGGCAGAGATTCAACGCTGGCGGCCCTCGGCAAAGGGTCCCAGGATTCTGCAATGTTGGCCAGCGCCGCCCGCGGTTGGAGCTCCGCAACTACAGCTCTGCGATGTTGATGCAGCAGGCCCAACACTCCGGAGCCTCAAATGGCGATCCCAGGTGAGGCATCGCCCGCTCCGCGATGTATCCAGCACTGCGCCGCTGCTGCTGAAGCTCTGGTCCGGTCCCCGGCAGGAAAGGCCGCACCAATCCAGTTGGTAGGCCGTGAGAAGGGGGGCAAGGGCGCGACTCAGAGAATAGTCTCATCCTCGCCAGGAAGTGACTGAAAAACGATTTCCCCCTTACCCTCCCCCCCTCCCCCACATAAAACATGAAAAAAAATCCTCCACTGATCTACATATATAATCTATATACATCCCCATCAACTACCCTCTCTATCAGTCACAGCCCTGCTCCATTTGTGGAAGAGTTTGTGGTTCCCTCATTATCCTCAATAGACACCTCAAATCCCACAAAACCAGAAGGTCACATCACTCTATCAGTCACAGCCCTGCTCCATTTGTGGAAGAGTTTGTGGTTCCCTCATTATCCTCAATAGACACCTCAAATCCCACAAAACCAGAAGGAAGTCATCCTCAATCCTGAGACTGTCCAAGAAGGCCAAGGTAGAATGGATGTGGAGATGATATTTCCAGCAGTGGGAGAGTCTAGGAGTAGAGGGCACAGCCTCAGAATAAAAGGAATCGCCTTTAAGGGCCTGTCCCACTTGGCCATCATTTACGCGACAGGACGGTAGTGACTGACGCGCGACGATTGCGCACGTCATCACCCGTCATCATGCGCCTTCAAATATTGTATCTGCTCTGCAAGTAGAGTCAGCGTGTTGACATAATTTGTTAAGTGAAACATTGATAAAATTATTGTTTGATGGAAAAATTCATTTATTTTTAAACTTTCTGAAATACTTAACTAAGGATGTTTCAAAAATATTTATTAAGGTGTTACCCTGAAGGCATTACTCTGAAAGCATTGATGCTTACGGCGTAATTATTTTCTCATTGTGGCCGACTGCATATGGGCGGCGCGCGGTGGCGCATGGTTACGCACGGTGACGTAATCATGCGTCACCACGCACTACACGTACGAGGTCAGGACGTCAGCGTGCGTAAGCGATACTCCACGCCGGTGGCGCGCGAAGATTTCGTGCAGCACGAAATCATGGAGCGCCGCGCAATACCGCGCGCAACTCCATAATCCTCCACGCCTCTCCATGCGCCCTTCCCATGCTACCCACACACTACCCGTGCGTCACAACCCGACGACCAAATTTTTGGAGGTCGCGTAAATGGGGCGCAAATGACGGCCAAGTGGGACAGGCCCTTTAGAATGCAAATGTAGAGGAATTTCTTTCACAGAGGGTGGAGAATTTGTGGAATTCATTGCAACATATGTCTGTGAAGGCCGCGTCATTAGGTATTTTTATTTCTGGCTTAATAAGGGCATCAAGGGTTACACGAAGGCAGGAGAATGGGGTCGAGAGGAAAAAATAGATCAAGCACGATTGAATGGTGGAGCTGACTCAATGGGTCATATCTGCTCCAATGTCCTTTGGTCTAAAAGCTAGCTTTTAAACAGGAGCAATTTTCACATCAAGGATATTCATGTCTAGGCCTTTCTTGCAAAGGGCAGCAACATACAATTTGATAAAGCTTCCTACATCTGCAGAGCATTGGTGAGACCACACCTGAATCACCGCATACCAGTTTGCTCTCCTTATTTGTAATGTAATAAATAAGCATTGCAGACACTTCAAAGGCATTTCCTTAATTTGAACACTGAGATAAAGGGAAAGAGGCAAGGTTGATCAGTCTAGCATTACAGACATTGTAGTTTGGAAGTATTGGAAGGCAATCTTATTTTGAGTGGGCTTGACAACAAAGCTGCTGAGAACATATATCCACTCATGGAGAAACAAGGAGCGTAGCTATTGTATCAAATAAGACACCCATCTAGGATAGGGATTTTATCTTTTCTCTGACAATGTTGTCAAATTTTGGAATTCGCAAATCGAGAGAAATGAAAACATGAGCCATTGAATATACTCAAGATTTGGACATCAAGAGTAATGGAGAATGTATGAAAGTGAAACTGAGGATAAGGTCAGATCAATGATACCTTTTTGAATGCCAGAGCAGGGTTCAAGAGTATATGTTCTTATGACAGAATGTGATATGTCATATAAGATGCATTAAACAATCTTAGTAAATGCGATTAAATGCTTACTGAAAGTCTAGATTTCAATGTGCTTTACCCGAGGACAAATACAGCCAAATTGAATTAAAAACTTGGAGGTTCTTCTGCTAATGGTGCAGTGACAAATTGAAATGGAGGATCAGCTAATCCCCTGAATTGGACGAGTTCCGAGATTTCATTGGTTTATAACACTGGAGAATATTGCAGAGATAAGAAAGTAAAGAAGACAATGGAGTTTAAACCCAAGTAGAAGATTTTTAATGTGCAGGAAGGAACTGCAGATGCTGGTTTAAACTGAAGATAGACACAAAAAGCTGGAGTAACTCAACGGGTCAGACAGCATCTCTGGAGAAAAGGAATAGGTGACATTTTGGGTTGAGACCCTTCATCAGACTTGGAGTGAGGGGAAAGGGAAATGAGAATTATAGACGGTGATGGAGAGAGATATAGAACAAATGAATGAAAGCTATGCTTTCATTGATATTCAAATGAAGCAGGCCATTGTTAGCTGTGGCCTAGGTGAAAACGAGTATAGACAATGAGACTCAACAAGACAACTTTGAAGCCTATACGACTTGGGTGGAAGAGGGATAGAGGGGGGGAGTGGATGCAAGGGTTACTTGAAGTTAGAGAAATCAATATTCATACCATTGTGTTGTAAGCAACAGCATCTCATATTTCACATGGGCAGCTTACAACGCAGTGGTATGATAGGCAGAGGATTGGCAAAGACCAGAGATGAAAAGAATTGTGAAGCCAGAGAAAGGAATGTAGGTGGAAGGGGATCGGGAAGGGAGAAATGGGTATGAGTTCAGGTCAGCATGGGGGAGAGAAGGGTTGAAAGAAGGGAGTTGGAAAACAAGAGGGAGAGAGGATTTATATGTACCTTCTATTGGGGACATTTAAACAAGTTTTACAGAAAACAGACAGAATAGGGTGCAACATCAGTTTTATATCCTTGTTATTATAACTTTAGTGTCGAGGACAATGGACAGGAATGCAAAATCTCAATCCCAGGGAACAATGAAGTTAAAATTATCGCAGTGGTTTAGCCCTTTGGTCCTGGGGAACAAAATCCACCTGCCAAATGTTGAATATTACTGGATGGGGAGACCACTCCTTGGAAGACCCCCCCCCCCTCCCCCCCATCCTGGTGCACGTACAACTATCCCGCAATCCCACACCATCCCATTCATTCTGCTCCTTTCCTCTCCACTCCCATCCCCTAGTCCCATGTTTCTTTTTTATCCCTCTTCCCCTCCTTCTGTCCCCTTCCACCCAAGTAATTCCCACCGACTTTACATTCCACTCCCTCATCTCTCTTTATCCGATATCTTTTTGTCTACTTTTCATCTCCAGCCTTTGTCAATTACCCCATCCATCTGCCAATCACCCCCCTCCACTCACTTGCATCGACCCATCACTTGCCAGACTTTGCTCCATCCCAATCTCTTTTTTCCAGCTTTCTCCCTCGACTCCGTCACTCTAGAGAAGCATCTTTAATGCCTAGTCATGCTCACACTAAACTGCCGCAAACTCGTGCAATGTTTCGACCAGTGCTTCTTCACTTTTACATGAGGTAGATGTAGAGGCAAAGAGCACATGGATTTACTGCAATAGCCTGATCAGACGAACAGTATCTAAACGACACAGCAAGTGCATCATCCCTTGCATTTCTTTTCATCAAATAGTTATTCCATTTAAAATGTTTTCGTTAATATATGACTTTTGCCTTCAGCATGAATCAGTTTTTCACACTATGTTGCTTTTGTCACAGTTTCCCCTGTAATATTATGCATTAAATATAGGCAAGATAATTAGGCAGCTGTGTTGCTAAAAATCAGTGCTGTGGGATTTGGGTGATTGATTGATCTGACATGCAGTGGGAGGCAATGAAAGTCAGGCAGTATGTAATGGAATATGGATTCCTATTTTAAATTGGACTGGGCTGCTGGAAAAAACAGCTTTCAATATTTTAAAGTTGAAACCTTCCCCATAATATCAACAATAAAGGTTATGTCATCTGAGACTATCCTGACATTGTATATTAAGGAAAGTAACACAGTCAAACATTTATCAACATAGAAGTGGAGAAGTTACAGATGCTGGAAATCTGAGATGAAGACAGGAAATGCTGAAGGCATTCAGCAGTTCAGGTTACATCTGTAGAAAGACAAAGAATTAATGTTTCCAGTGGAAAACCCTTCATCAGAACAAAGGGTCGTCAACCCAAATCATTGACTCTTTTCCCACAGGTGCCACTTGACCTGTGGAAAAAGAGTCAATTATTCCAATGACTCATTAACTTTTTTCCCTCACCTTGTTTCTGGCATTTTCTGTGTTTATCCATCAACACAGATTTGGCAGTAGATATTAAATTGTGCATAATTTGGATTTGGAATCAACTTACCTGAAACATGATTGTTTCATCAAAGGGATCTACAGGAGGTGCTGCCTCAAACACGCAACAAAGATCAAGGCTCTCACCTTGACACCACAGTGGAGGTACAGCAGCTTGAAATACATGATCTCGGGGTTCAAGAACAGCTTCCTCCCAGCAACCAGCGACCATCGTGCTCTTGAACACAGCACAACACTAACCACAACATCAGCAACTACAATTTACCATGGACTTTGTTTAGGTTTGCACTATGGACTTTTATAGTTGTGTACTGTTGTGGTCAAGTTAGAATATTACTGATTATTAGAACATTGAAAACTACAACGGAGGAACAACAGGTCTTTCAGTCCACAATATCTGTGTCGAACATGATGCTCAGCTAAACTAATCTCAACTGCCTGCACATGATCCATACCCCTCCATTCCCTGCGCCCTATGTGTCCATCTAAAATCCTCTTAAATACCACTATCGTATCTACCTCCACTATCACCCCCAGCAGTGTGTTACAAGCACCAACCACGCTGTGTAAAATATTTGTCCCGCACATGTCCTTTAAAGTTTGCCCACTCACCTTAAAGCTATCCCCTCTAGTATTTGATAAAGCTACAAATGCAGCATTTCGAAGTCAAATCTATATCGGCCCTCATACACCATCCTCCTCTTTGAACACTCATTCATTCATATACTCCCACAAATTCAGTCTTTCACATGTTCAATTGCACACTTACTCAGATTTTCACATCGTTCACCAACACTTACATACATTCACTCCCACACACTCATTTACACAACAATGGTGTACATTATCCTTTATCATTGTTACTTTTTTGCATATCTTTTATTCATTGTTCTTTATCTCTCCACATCATCGTCTATATCTCTAGTTTCCCCTTATCCCTAACCAGTCTGAAGAATGGGCTCAACCCGAAACGCCACCCATTCCTTCTCTCCAGAGATGCTGCCTGTCCCGCTGAGTTACTCCAGCTTTTTTTGCACATATACTCATTAGTTCACAAAGATGAAAGCACACACTGTTACACACTCACACAGCCTCTTATTTACAGGCAAAATTAAGCGCAGTTTTGTTCACAAATACTTACATCTACATCTTTCTCACGGACACACTCCTGGGTATAAATGCTCAGATACTCACAAAACCAAATGAACATGTTTGCTCAATCTCTCCCAGAGACAGAATGCAACCACATGACATTTGATTATGCGACTTTGAAACTTTTTCTGGACTCGCATTTTGACCCCAGTTCCACTCTTCAAGTCACATCTCAAAACAATATTATGCTTGAAACTTTCCTCATTTGTGGCTGAATATTCTGTTGCAGTCGACTGAGTCCTTGCCAGTGGCTTTTGAGCACAAGGATACCCCCAAGACATTTCTTAATGAACCTCTTAACTTTACCCAATGACAGAAATGCATATTTAGCTTTCAGCACAACCTCTTTAAAATACAACTTCACCGTCTTCTGTTGCTTCTAATCTACCACCAGCTATTTCATGTGAAGGAAATGGCTTTTCCACAGTTGCGACTTCATCGAAAAAGGGGTCAGAGTTAATTTCACCCTATATCCATCTGTGGGATCATTATGTATCTCACAGCCGAGTGTTCAAAGAGTAGGGAGAAATGCACTGCGCACAAGAAAATAAATTCATTATCTCAAATTAAACCTGTCCTCATGCATGACATTAAATGTGAAGACAAAGCGGTTTCCCATTTAATTGTGGCTCATCAGAAGTCTCTAGACTCAGGCTGCATTTTGGAAATATGAGAAACAAGAAATGACAGATGTTGGAAATCAGTGCAAAAGAAAAGTCAAACTGATGGAGAAACAACGAGTCAGGCAGCATTTGGGAGGTGGTGGGGGGGGGTGTAGTCAGGGCTTCCATCTTTTGCATAGGATTGTAAATGAGTTGCCTCATGGTTTACTAATAGAGGTTATAAGCACATTATAAAAGGGCAACAGAATTCTCCCAAAGGCCCTTGCCAATGCATTAATGAGCATTAATGACAGGTAACCTGGCCATTAGCTCATTACCATTCAAGGGATTGTTGCCTAGAAATTGGATCACGCAGCAGAGTTCTTTTTAAGCACCGATCCAAAAATGACTTTAACGAGCTTAAATTGCATTAGCAATCACCTCTGGGTGAAAGCAATCCAGTCATTAAATTGGACTGGGTGTTTCTGGTCACAATCCACACCTGACATTTTCAGAACGTAGCCACAAACCAGACCAGATGTCAGACGTAGACCGACCATCATGCAACACACATCTCTGCTCATCCTGACAGAAATTAGAGCTCAAAATTCCAAACATCATGGAACAGTCTCACATAAACCAGGAGTGAGAACATAGGCATCCCCTTGCTTTACTTGAGATTTAAAGGGAAATCAAGGACTTCATAAGGCTGCCTCAGAACCGACTGCAGAATGTTCAAATACCTCCTGAGCTCAGGCGAGTTTGCCGAAACTACTAGGGAGCATTTCGTGGTGACATTGGAGACCTCGGGATAGGTATCGCAAGTAACATAAAGAGGGGTTGTGAAGTATGGGGCAGGAGACATATATATACACTCAGGTAAGCAAACAATTGACAGAGAACCTTCAAAGACAACACACTGAACCGAGAACTCTGTTGAACAATGACTTTGCAGGCTCAGAATTTCTAGACATGTAGTTATGGAGATATTCTTTGGGATATCGCTAATTGTGGGGTTTTCTTTGCCTGAATTGGTCAGTGTGTGAAGATGAAGACCTTTGCTCAGTCTGCCAAGGCCTACGTGATCTCCTGTTTGCCAAACACCAACTCTACTTCCCATACTAACCTGTCTGTCCTGGGCCTCCTCCATTGTTAGAGTGAGGCCAACTGTAATTTGGAGGAACATCACCTCAAATTTCACTTGGGCAGCTTACAACCCAGTGGTGTGAATATTGCTTTCTCTAACTTCAAGTAAAAATTGCATCCCCGCTCTCTCCATCCTTCCCCCACCCTAGTCGTGGTACTAGTTTCACTGTCGTCCTGTCGAATTTCAATGTCTCTATAACTTGTTATCACCTATCCACAGCCAACAATGGACCATTGTGGGCTCTACCTTTCCTTGATTATAGTTGCTTTTTGCATATCTTCAATTCATTTGGCCTGTACCTCTTATTTCCCTCTGCCCTGACTCTGTCTGATGAAGGGTCTCAACCTGAAACCTATTCCTTTCCTCCAGGGATGCAGTCTGCCCCTCTGAGTTACTACAGCTTTTTGTACCTGCATTCATTTACTTGATATCATATTTGCCTGCATCGTTGATATCACTCAAGTGGCATTTGAGGGTAAAGAAACAATTAATATTTCAGGGCAGAGACCCTATATCAGAACTGGGACATTTTGGGTCACCCTGCTACAGGAAGGATGTTATTCAGCTGGAAACAGTGAAAAGAAAATTTACGAGGATGTTGCCAGGACTCAAGTGCCTGAGCAAAAGGAAGAGGTTGGGCAAACTAGGACTTTATTCCTTGGAGTGCAGGAGGCTAATGAGTGATCTTATACAGGTGTATAAAATCATGAGGGTTAAGGGCCTGTCCCACGGGCATGCGACTCCATGCGGCAAGCGCGACCTAACCGAAAGCGGGGGCCGCGCGGAGGTTGCGGGGCCGGTCCCGCTTCGATCGCCGGAGCCGTATGGAGTTGTGCGGAGCTGGTCCCGACATCGCGCGGGTTCCGAAAAACTGACACTGTTCAAAAATTCCGTGCGGCAACGGCCTGCCGCCCCGCAGCCGCATCGAGGCCGTGCACACCGCCTCGCCGCCGTACGCACCGTCTTGACGTCACTCGACCTCCGCGCGGCCCCCGCTTCCGATTTGGTAGCGCTTGCCGCATGCAGCCGCATGCTGGTGGGACTGGCCCTGTACGGGGATCACTCGACCTCCGCGCGGCCCCCGCTTGCGGTTAGGTTGCACTTGCCGCTTGGAGTCGCATGCCCGTGGGACAGGCCCTGAAGTGATCGGGTGAATGCAGAGTATTTTACCCAGGGTAGGGGAGATTAAAAACCAGCGAACATAGGGTTAAGGTGGGAGGGGAAATATTTAAAAGGAACCTTTTTTTAGTTTAGTTTGGAGATACAGCGCAGAAACAGGCCCTTCGGCCCACCGTGTCCCTACTGAGATCTGCACTTGCTGCTTTCACACTGCTCCTTGGAGTCAGCTGGCTGTGAATTCTGAACAGGTATGTAGGATGGAACTGCAGATGCTGGTTTATACACTGAAGATGGACACAACTCAGATGGCCAGGCAGCATCTCCAGAGAAAAGGAGGTTTCAGGTCGGAACCCTTCTTCAGTCTGAACAATGTTGCCTATTCCTTTTCTCCAGAGATGCTGCCTGACCCACAGAGTTGCTCCAGCACTGCGTGTCTATAATCTGAACAGAATTCCCCTCACGATGAAGAACAATGTGGAGAGGGGAGGTGTGGCATTTCTCTGCTGCTGCAGCAATTAGAACAGGTTTCCACACGCCACATCCATGCCCCTGCCTGGCATCTCTCTGCTCATGAAGGATGAACAATCCCCTGATCGTTCCGTTTGTGAAGAACAGTTGGCGTCCTTTGCTCTGGACAACTGTGAAATGCCGGTGTACGGCATCCTTCCATTCACTGGGAGCAGCTGTCTGCTTACAAGTGGCTCAACAAGGAACCAAGCTGTTCCCTGGTGACGTACTCCTCTTCATGAAGATCCTCAAGTTGATTCCATGTGGCAGAGACCAGACCTCCGGCTGTATCATTGCAAGACTGCACAGAAAGAGGAAGACTATGTGTGGCACGCAACTATGCCTTCACAATGGCTGTCACTGTGCACCGTGAGACGAGATTGTTGCCAAGCACAATGTAGCGATGGCTGTTTAAAGGAGATGGCTGAGTAATTTCAAAGGGGTGTGGAGAAGAATTCATGACATTGGCTCGGAGACAGCCAGGATCTGAAATGAGCTGGAAGAAGATGGAAAAAGTGACCATACCTGAGAGAAGATGTTAATTACACTGCTTAATCTATGGATGCTGCAAAGCATTTTAAACTTAAAAACATATGAAGAATAATTAAGGTTAGGGAATTGGGTTTGCCGCTAACCAATACACATTGACTCTTCCTTTCTTCTTCCCGCCTCCCCCCCCCCCCCCCCCATGTGAGTCTGAAGAAGGGTCTCAACCCTAAAACATTGCCCATTTCCACAAACTCCATAGATGCTGCCTCACCCACTGAGTTTCTCCAGCATTTCTGTCTACCTTCGATTTTCCAGCATCTGCAGTTCCTTCTTAAACAATACATGTTGACTGATCTATATTAAAGTATGCTTAGAATCAATCGGGGGCTGTGTAGAGGGATTCTCAGACAATGTCTTTGAAGTTTCTTATGGCGTAAATCACAAACACACTTGGAGGGATTGACCTGTGTACTAATGGTAAAATGGGGAGGAAAAAAAGTTATACGGGTAAATAATGCGTGAGCAACTACTGGGCAAGAACCATGGGTTGGTTTGTTCTGTGGCCTTTCAAAAAGCAGTAACTCCAGATCGTTAAAGGTTAGTTTCAATGCAACAAGGAAACAGCAAACTGGTAAACTTGTCTTGCGAATTTATCAAACACAAAACTCCTCGCAATGTAGCTACAAACTAAACCCGAGTGACAACATAATGAGGAAGAAACATAATGCAGACATCTAGTAATTAATGTACAGGCGAGAGCAGCCGAATGGAGCTGTACATAATTAGCAAAACAGATATGAAGTGTGAACATTGGTACTGCAAACAGCGAGGAATTGACCTAGTCAATCAAACGTTACAGCCAAGAAATGTTCCTACACAATGAACATTAACCAAGTTGGGATCTGCAAGAGTTGCTAAAGGAATTATGCTAAAGGTGTCATGTTAACTCTGCTGGACACTTGTTTTAGAAGGGGACCTAATTTTGCAGATGTTATATATGCCCAATAAAGGAGCAATCATGTCTCTAGGCATCTGTATGCAAACAAGAACCATGTTTTCCCAGTACAAATAAGGCCCAAGCACGAGGACATGAAAGGGACCCAGTACACATGGCAAGGACCTCAATTCCACTGAAAGATCAAATTAATAGATTGATTTTAGTTTCATTTAGATAAAACAAGTGCTGCACAGTGGTGCAGCGGTAGAGTTGCTGTCTTACCGCGCCAGAGACCTAAGTTCGATCCTGACTTATCTGAACGGTGTTTGTATCTTCTCCCCGTGACCTGAATGGGTTTTCTCCAGGATCTTCAATTTCCTCCCACACTCCAAAGACCTACAGGTTTGTAGGTTAGACACAAAGTGCTGGTATAACTCAGCAGGACAGGCAGCATTTCTGGAGAGAAGGAATGGGTGATGATTCGGGTCGAGACCCTTCTTCAGATTTTAATTGGCTTGGTATAATTGTAAAATTGTCCCTAGTGTGTAGGATAGTGGCGGATGTGCGGGGATCACTGGTTGTCATGGATTCGGTGAACCGAAGGACCTGTTTCTGCGCTGTATCTCAAAACTAAATTTAAAATACCTGCTGTTTACAACATTTTCTGTTTTGTTTTTATTTCAGAACACATCGCCTTAGCTGCACATTGACTCACTCATCCTAAGGTCAGTATTAAACCTTGCAAATCAGTAATCTCCACTGGAATGAAAGGATTAACCCATCCGTAATCTTCATTTTCACACATAGTGGGGAGAACGGCCTTGGTTTCATTTCCCACAAGAAAATCACGCTAAATATTGTTATAATAACTTTTGTCAAAGTGGTAATTTTATATTTTTAATAATACATTAGAAACATTGTCAACTTCCATTTTATGTTGTGCAACATTACCATTACCACACAAGTGACCAACCTCAATGCAATATTCTATTGACTACATGGGCAACAATATAAAATACACATTGACAGGGGTGGAGTGTGTGGGGCTGTGACAGGAGAGAGCTGGTGATGTACACATATGTTTTATCCTGTATAGTCAGTGCACACAGGATCGTTGCTGCTCCTTAATCAGGCCCATGATGTCAACAAACAGCACTAACGGTTATCACAAAATGCTGGAGTAACTCAGCAGGTGAGGCAGCATCATTCGGATGGCAGAAGTTAAGGGTGATCATCAGTCTGAAGAAGGGCTCGACCCAAAACATCGCCTATTCCATCTCTCCATAGATGCTGCTTCACCCGCTGAGTTTCTCCAGCATTTTTGTCTACCTTTTCTCTAGGGAGGTACGGTGGCACAGCTGGTGGAAACGCTGCCTCACTGCTCCAGTCACTTAGATTCAACCCTGAACTCCATTGCTTTCTGCATAGAGTTTGCATGCTCTCCCTGTGTTCCCTCTGTTCCCTGCTTTCATCCCACATCCAAAAGGAGGGCTTGAATGGTAGGTTATATCACCACTCTCAATTACATCTAGTGAGTAAGTATGTGGTAGACCCTGGAGTGGGGGTTAGAATATTGAATGGAGTATAGGATAAAATGAGGTTAGTGTAGGAGTGACATAAATAAGTGATTGAGGGTAAACATGCTGGGCTGAATGGCCTGTTTCTGTGCTGAAGGAGTCTATGAATCCATGAACTCTGAGCTGTGCTTCAGAGTGAATAGCCATGAGGTTGGTACATCTATCTATCTATATTACTAAAAGTCTGATCTTGACCGCTTTTGGCTCGCTGTGGTGTGATTTCCGAGAGAACGCCGCCACCTATGGCCGTTATTTTTGGCCATCTCGCTCAGAGCCCCCTCCCTCCGCCTTCCGAGACCGGAGGATTTTTCCCATTGATGAAAAATCTGAGAGATATTAATGTTTTTAAATAATTAGCCATTCTCTCTGCTGCCCCAGCTGGAGGGAGGGGGAGGGACTATAAAACCAGGGAGTGGTGTGCCTCACTCAGTCTCTGCAAGATGGAGGAAGCCAGAGGGTTCCATCTCTCTGAGCTCTGAATAACACTGAACACATGTATACTCAACTGTGAGTGCCCTTAATGTGGTTTGAAAATGAAAATATGGTTGGTTTGAAGTAAAAATGCGCTGCTAATGGTTGTTTGGGTTGAAGTAAAAATGCACTGCTAATGGTTGTTTGGGTTGAAGTAAAAATGCACTGCTAATGGTTGTTTGGGTTGAAGTAAAAATGCACTGCTAATGGTTGTTTGGGTTGAAGTAAAAATGCACTGCTAATGGTTGTTTGGGTTGAAGTAAAAATGCACTGCTAATGGTTGTTTGGATTGAAGTGAAAATGCACTGCAAAGGGTTGTTTGTCTAAACTTGACAATTTCCTGTTTGCATTATATTGATTTTAGGTAAAACGCTACCACTTACGGCTGTGATTTTTGCCCATCTTACTCAGTCCCCCTCCGCTGATCAGGTGCAGAGGATTCTTCACATCAATGAAAAATAAAAGTGTTATTAGTATTTAGAAAATGTTGAAAATCTCTCTCCTGTCAATCACGCCATGAAGGCCACACCTTTTCCAGTGGAAGGGGAGGGATTATAAAACCCGGAAGTGTGGGTGTGGCTCAGTCTCTGTATGATGGGGAGGGGGAGGGAGAGGTCACAACTCTGTCCGAGCTGTGAATCAACTGAACACACTGAATGTCTACTGAACTGTGAGTGTGGTGTTTTGTGTGGTTTTATGGTGGTTTCACCTTGCATGAAATGGTATGAAACTGCATTTGAATGTGGTGGCCTTGCACCCTGCATGAAATGGTATGAAACTGCATTTGAATTTGGTGGCCTTGCACCCTCCTTGAATGATATGAAACTGCACTTGAATTTGGTGGCCTTGCACCCTGCTTGAAGTGGTTGGAAACTGCACTTGAATTCGGTGGCCTTGCACCCTGCTTGAATTGGTAGGAAATTGAACCTGAATTTGGTGGCCTTGCACCCTGCTTGAAGTGGTATGAAACTGCACTTGAATTTTGTGGCCTTGCACCCTGCTCGAAGAGGTAAGTAACTGCACTTGAATTTGGTGGCCTTGCACCCTGCTTGAAATGGTAGGTAAATGGATTTGAATTTGGTGGCCTTGCACTCTGCTTGAAGTGGAATTTTAAGGAATAGCCGTGAGTCAACTGCCAGCCCTCCAGCTGTGAGTGAGCTGCCAGCACATGAGGCTTGAGGGACTGAGCTGCCACCCCAAGAATCCATTTGGCCCACAATGTCCATACTAGCCCTGCAGCCAACAACACCCATACCAGCTCTCCAGAAAGCCCCCCCCCCCCCTCCCACTGGCCACCAATATTGGAATTGGTGGAGAGGTGGAATATTGCGTCGGGGGACCAGCCCTCCCGTGTGAACATGGGACCCAACGGGTCCCACTTAGTCTAGTAATAAATAAAACAGTCATTATCCCTCCCTCATTTGATTTGCATCCTATCCACAAGCCAAAATATTCAGTTCCTCCACCAACGGATGCACCGCGGTTGCAACATGTACCACAAACAAAACACAATGCGGTCTCTCATCCAGGCTAAGCCTGTGGCCTCTACCGCAAAGAGGCATGGACAGCAGATGCATGGCATCTCCTCCAAGTTGCACATCACCTGGATTTGGAAATATATCGCCTGTTCTTCACCCTTAACTGCTGGGCTTAAATCATGGAACTTCATCTCCAATGTCACCACAAAGAAACAACTGCAGAGGTACAAAAAGGCAACTCAACACAACCTTTCCGATGGCAATTCAGGATAGACAATAAATGTTGACCTTGCCACCGGTATCCTGGTCCCAAAGGATGAATAAACATCCTCGATGCAACATTCGGCACTGGAGCATAAGCCTATGTCATGAGCTCCAATTCTAAACTGGAATTTGCGGTTTTTATTACCATCAGCACCACAGGATTCATGACGTTAAATAACATTGAGAGTGCAGCAAATATATGCAGAATGTTGGTAGGTGGAGTAAAATTAGCCACAAATAGATACCGAGAATATTGGAAATGCTCTACAAGTCAGGTGGCATCTGAGGAGAGAAAAATAGAGCAAATCTTTCAGGTACATGGATGGCCTTTCCCTGGAAACTGAGAGTTTAAGTGCATTCCATGGACCTCCTCAGTAACTGGGCTCAAAGACTAGGACATTTTTCCAAAAGCAGTTGAAGAGGGGAAAGAGTCTGAAAGAATTTCCAGCTGGAAGCTTCAAGCAGCAGATGCCGCTGCCTGGAAATGGTTCACCTTTATTTGCTGCATCAAACAGGCTCTATATTTACTGCCAACATCCTTCTTGGGACCTCCAAATGATGATCAAACAGGAAACATTTATCCTTGACGACAGAATTGTTTTCACTCTGATTGCTGTATTAAAATGGTGTCTGCATGTTTGCAGGCTGCAGTTGACCATAGTAATTGCACTCCCGCAACTGTGGCTCAAAGAATCAGAGGGAAGTAGGACTCGGCCTTAAAGGAGCAGTCCCAAAGGGAGCCAGTTAAACTGGGGTTAGAGGAAAATGTGGGAGAGGGGGACATGTGCCTTCAGTGTGTGTGACCACTTCACCATCCCCCACCCAAGTTCATCGACTACGTTCAAGTGAGCAGCACCAAGTCATGACCTGATCACTTTGCAGAGATACCATCTGATGTGCACAGTTACAGGAAGCACTGAGACCCAGTTAACAGCCATGGCAGGTAGACGCAGGCAGCTACATATCAGTGCCCCAGTGGGATCCTTTAATTCACATCTCCTTGCCAACTTGCTGCACAGTTTGCTCCTTGTTTTGCTGGGAGTTGAAGATGAAGACTATAGCTGGCAATTACCATCCCAATAACTGTTAGTGAGGCAAGAATGGACAGTTAAATTGTCATCATGTACATAAAAGACAACAAATAACTGTAAACCATTGTTAAGATAAATAATCTCAGGAAGTACCCCGTCCAATATCCCCCGAGTGTGTCATCCACAGGAAAGAATTTCCAACAGATTAAAACATGAACAAGAACTTATAGGTGTAAATTGCACATTAAGCAGGTGTACAACGCTCCAATTCCCAAGCGTGGATATCCATGGGAGCAACAAGTCCATCGAAAAATCATCCCCATCTAGAAGACGTTTTTGGGATCTATTGTATTGTATATCTTTATCGTCATTTCCTGAGTATTCGCATACCCAGAGGAAACAAAAAAACGTTCCTCAACCAGTGTCCATTTCAGTGTGCAGTGAAAAATAAATAGAAGTAAAAATACATATATCATGAACAAATTAACACTCTACTCTACTAAACATCAACAGGCGTTCCGATCGGCAGCGGCACGACAGTGGCTCTGCTGCAGTGTGTCCAGGTTGGTGGTTGGTGCACGATACTTTGGCAGGGGACAAAGTCCGTTTATCAGTCTTATAACCTGCGGGAAGAAGCTGAGGAGCATCCTGTTGGTTTTGCATCTAATGCTCCGGTACCTCTTCCCAGATGGCAGGATGGAGAATATGTGATGCGATGGGTGGTAGGGGTCTTTGATGATGGAGATGGCTCTGCTGATACATCTCTTCCTGTATATGTCCAGCAGGAAAGGGAGTGGAGCACCAATAATCCTGCTGGTGGTCTTCACAATCCTGTCTAGTTGGTGCCGTTTACAGTTGGACTCCCCGGCACAGAATCATTGGAGACCCTCGGACTATCTTTCATCGGTCTTTACTGGCTTTATCTTGCACTAAACATTATTCACGCTATTCTCTTTATCATACATCTGCACACTGTGAATGGCTCAATTGTAATCATGTATTGTCTTTCCACTGACTGGTTAGCACGCAACAAAAGCTTTTCACTGTGCCTCGGTTACATGAGACAATAATAATAATAAACTAAACTAAAATATCAGGCTGCCTTCAGTTCTGACCACCACTGTTTCAATGTATTTGCCTCTATTTCACGGAGGAGTTGTATCAGAATTCAGCCGTCCCTTGTAGGCGGCATACCGCTGTTTGTTCACACACCAGGAAGTATTCAGAAGCATTGACTTCACTTCACTAGCAGAAGATCAAGGAGGTGGATGGAGTCCAGTTTGAGAGCTGACAGCAACTTTCACTCTTGTGCAGTCAGCGGTGCCTACAATGCTTAGCAACCGTGCCAGCCAGCAGGTGGCTTGGTGGAACAAAGACCATCCCCTTCAGTCAAGCGCAGCCCAACCTTCCCTGGCAAGTTCAATCGAGCCAACTTCATTACAGCCACTGGGGTACATAAGAATAAAATGCATTATTTATGTATTCCCATCTCCTCCCCTTTCGGCTTTCTGCAGAGACCGCTCCCTCTGTAACTCCCTGGTCAATTCGTCCCTTCCCACCCAAACCACCCCCTCCCCGGTACTTTCCCTTGCAACCGCAGGAAATGCTACACTTGTCGCTTTACCTCCCCCCCTCGACTCCATCCAAGGACCCAAGCAGTCTTTACAGGTGATGCAAGAGGTTCACCTGCACCTCCTCCAACCTCATCTATTGCATCAGCTGTTCTAGGTGTCCACTGCTCTACATCAGTGAGACCAAGCGCAGGCTTGGCAATCGCTTCACACAACACCTTCGTTCAGTTCGCATTAACCAACCTGATCTCCAGGTGGCTCAGCACTTCAACTCCCCCTCCCATTCCGAATCCGACCTTTCTGTCCTGGGCCTCCTCCATGACCAGAGTGAGTCCCACCGCAAATTGGAGGAGCAGCACCTCATATTTTGCTTGGATAGTTTACACCCCAGCGGTATGAACATTGACTTCTCCAATTTCAGGTAGTCCTTGCTTTCTCCCTCCTTCCCCTCCCCAGCTCTCCCACAACATACTATTTCCGCCTCTTCCTTTCTTCTTCCCGCCCCCCCCACCCCCACATCAGTCTGAAGAAGGGTCTCGACCCAAAACGTCACCTATTCCTTCGTTCCATAGATGCTGCCTCACCCGCTGAGTTTCTCCAGCATTTTTGTCTACCTAAGAATATAAGGAATTGGATTAGACCATTTAGCCTCTCACATCAGTTTTTGCCATTCAATAAGATAATAACTAAATGTACTTCAGTGCCGTTTTTCTCCATTAACTTCCTATTCTTTGATTTCTTAATTTCCAAAAAAATCATTGATCTGTGCATTGAATGTACTCCGAACCTAGGCCTCCCCAACCTTTTTGGTAGAGAATTCCAAAGATTCATCACCATCTGTGTGAAGAAACTCTCTCTCATTTCTATCATCCAACCCTATAACATGCCGTTTTACCCTGGTTCATGATGCTTCAGCCGAGAGATACATTATCCCTGTATCCACATTGTCAAGCCCCACAGAAAGTTACACGTTTCAATTAGCTCACCTATTATTAATCAAAACCCAGGAGGATACAGCCCCAATCTGCTTAGCACAATTCTCCAGTCTGCAATTAAACCATGCACTTCATCACAAGCATATCCATTGAATGTGGAGAGACAGTTCCTCACACAATATCACAGTTGCAATACCTTTTTGCACCTTTTGTCTTTTCATCTCTGGCCTTTGTCCAATCATCTGCTTCTCAAAAAAACTCCCTCACTAGTATCCACCTATCACTTGCCAGCTTTGTCCTGTCCCTCTTCCCTTCCAGCTTCCTTCCCCCACCACCACAATCAGCATGAAGGTGGTCCCGAACCGTAACATCACCTACCCATGTTCTCCAGAGACTCTGTCTGACCCGCAGAATAACTGCAGCACTTTGTATTCCATTCTCAAGTACAGGCCAGTCAGCTTGATATTTATAGGCACAGCTTATTCAAGGACAATTGGCACCAATCTGTTCAGGGAAAGTCATGTCAGACTGACAGTGTTTTTTTGAAGAGGGTGTTCATGAGGTAGTGCATTTGGGTGCAACAGACACACATCTTAATGAGGCATTTGACAAAGTCTTGCTTGACAGATTGATGAGGAAAACAAAACCTCAGGGACACCAATGGAAAAACGACAAGGTAGATTGAAAATTAGCTCAGCAGAAGAAAGCAACGCGTATTGGTCAATGGGGATCTGAGGAACTGGAAGGCTGCAGGCAGTACTATTCCACACCCCTTGCATTTCTTAAGGGTGAAAAGAGGTAGTAACCCTCACCACTTACAAGATCTAAACCAGGTGGCAGAATGGAGCAGCTAATAGCAATTCCACCGCACAGCTCCAGTAACCCGAGTTCAGTCCAGAACTCCGCGCTGTCTATAGAGTATTGACATGTTCTCACTGTAACGGCATGGGTTTCCTTCGGGTGCTCCAGTTCCATGTCAGAGATAGGTTTATCAGCCCCTGTAAATTCCGGGTGGCTGTGTAGGTGAGCATTGAAACTGATCTGATGGTGGACGTGGACACGATAGGTCAAAGGGCATATCTCCGAGTTGTGCATGTTTCTGACTAAGAGACTAGAAGAGCCTGCAGAACTATGGAACAGGAACATAGAGTAACCATTGACACTGAGCATTTACACAATGGGTCAGACAGCCTCCTTATGGCCTCCATCATGATGGCCTCCCATGTGTCATAAATTGCTACAGTGTTACGATTCCAATTATCAAAGGTTGTAGCCTGCTTAATCTTACCATCTTTAGCCATGCGACCAAAGTGGGAGGAAAGAGAAGATGAAGGGGTGGAGAAAGAGGTATTGGGTGGAGTTCAGTTTAGTTTAGGGATACGGTGTGGAAACAGGCCCTTCGGCCCACTGACTCCACGCCAACCAGCAATCCCCGCACACTAACACTATTCTACACACACTGGGAACAATCTACAATTTTTAACCAAGCCAATTAGCCTACAAACCTGTATGTCTTTGGAGCGTGGGAGGAAACCGGAGCGCCCAGAAAAAACCCACGCAGATCACGGGGAGAATGCACAAACTCCATGCAGACAAGCACCCATAGGCAGGATCAAACCCTGGTCTCTGGCGCTGTAAGGCAGCAACTCCACCGCTGCGCCACCGTGCTGCCCTGGAAGAGGATTCCAGGATGCAGGAGAGCACGAAGAGCTAGAGGTGCATTCAAAATTAAGAAGTTTTAAAAGGAAAATAGGGATAAAAACTCCTTCTACTAATCCACGATTTAAAAAATAGTGACCAACTTTTATTTTTACAAAGTAATGGATCAGTGATTGAAGCTCAATCCAATATGCTTTTGCATTGTTCTGGAAGAGTGTGTAACTTCTAATTGCACAATAAAGTACACCTGTTCTGCAAAGGTGTTTTGATGGAAAGAGATGGGCAAGCTCAATTATGCAAACAATCCTTTGATATTCACACAGCATTATCCCATTATACCAAGTAATTAATTAATAGCTGGTAATAAATTGTAATTGTTTCCGGCACTTTGGAGTACTCTGTTGATTGCTAATTGAAGTGGATCGGAGAAATCCCTGAACAATATTTGCCTGACTGACTTTTTATCCAATATACAAATAAGATACACATACATTCAGATATAGTACAAACATTGCCTCTGCAAACAGGGCATGCACAATGATTAATGCATCCTGAATGAATAACTCATACTTACTGGCATACAGTCATGCAAACTTAAACTAATGACGGTATCTTCACAGTCAAAGCCATCCTACTGCCTTGAGAGTACAAGCAACCTGCACTCTACAAATAATCATACATTCACTATAGTAAGAAATATATCAAGAAACATGCACGGAACTGGACTGTGCATTATAAAATTGCCAAGTGCGATAGAGAACCAAGCTAATTGATGCCATCTCCCATGGGATTGGGAATGAAAATGAGCAGAATAATGAAAGAACGTTAGTGGCATCAGCTGGCTCTTTCAGCACAATGCAGACATTTTCCACCAAGCTTGATGGTTTAATAGCGCCAATTAAAAACTCGTTAATATCCCTGCGTAAGAAGGAACTGCAGATGCTGGTTTACACCGAAGATAGACATGAAATGCTGGTGACGTTTCGGATCAAGACCCTTCATCACACTCTATCCTGTGTCTAAGGTAAACACAAAATGCTGGAGTAACTCAGCGGGACAGGCAGCATCTCTGGAGAGAAGGAATGGGTGATGTTTCGGGTCGAGACCCTTCTCCAGAGATGATGCCTGTCCCGTTGAGTTACTCCAGCTTTTTGTGTCTATCTTTGGTTTAAACCAGTATTCATAGTTCTCTCATACACATTCTATTTTGTGTCTATCTTGTTAATACCCCTGCTGTTTTCCAATTTTGAAATAACTTTTCCATCGGAGCCCATTGCTCCCAGTGCCAGCTGGAATTATGCTGTTTATATTACTATTTCCATGGCACAGAAGTGGACCATTCATCCCATTAAGTCTATGCCAGTTCTCAGACCAAACCCAATAATCTAATTTCCACACTTCCCCTGTTCCCCACTGCCTATTAATTCCTTCCTGGATCTAGGGAAAAAAGCTTATACTTAAATTCTGGAAAAATGCGCCCACACCAACAATAAAAATGTGGACATCAAATATGTTGGAAACATTACATCTGGAAGAGATGAGATTCCTCCTAGTAGGCAAAGTAGATCAATTTCAAAAGACGTGGTCTACGTTTTTGGACCTATTACAAGCATGAGGTGCAATAGTAATTTAGAAAAACAAATAAATAAATAAAAGGTATCTGGACCTGGTAATGGGAGGTAAAATAAAAACAGACTTGGTTGGTAGTTCCTTCTCTATGAAGTATGGTATAAGAGTTATAATAGAGCGATTGTTCCTTCTTTCTTTCTCTTTTTTTTTCTAGGGTCTATTTTCTAACTTTACTTCCTTCTCTAACTTCTTTTCTAAGGGGCTTTCTTTTCCCAACACTCTTTTGCACTTCACAACCTTTGTGCACTTTCTTCACTTTTCTTACTTCTTTCATTTTCTTTCTTAAAGTTTAAAAAAGTGAAGCGGTACAAAAAATGTATTAATATATACGTGTTGTACATTACTGTAATCTACCGTACTTCTAAAAAAAAAAAAAAAAAAAAAAAAAAAAAAAAAATTCCTTCCTGGATCTCAGGTTTGATTTACAGTTACCACTTATCCTGTCAACTAGCACATCTTTAAGACATGGGAAGGAACCAGAGCTCCTGGGAGAAATGTATACAGTCACAGGGAGAACATGCAAACTCCACACTGGCAGCACCAGACGTCAGGATTGAACCCGTCTCACAGGAGCTGTGCAACATCAGCTCTACCAGCTGCACCATTGTGCGGCCCGCTGTTTGAATGCTCTATATACATGCACTAGTTAAAGAAAGCACATCAGAAATGGTGGGTTCAAGTGACACCATATGCAAGCTCCCGAAAACTCTCACCCATGGCA
Organism: Malacoraja senta; assembly: GCA_038087875.1. NCBI lineage: Eukaryota > Metazoa > Chordata > Chondrichthyes > Rajiformes > Rajidae > Malacoraja > Malacoraja senta. Next base: position 14,380,171 of record CM075982.1, read on the forward strand.
GAGAAAGAATGGCTCTCCCTGACCAAGAATCAGTATTGCCCACTGAATGAGGAACATTGACTGTCCCTGAATGAGATTCCCCCCGACAGAGATTCAGCAACCCCTCCACTCCAACAGAAATTCAGCAGATATTCCTCCCAACTGAGAAATGTTGGCTGTGACTGAGAATCAGTGAAAGGGTATCAACCCAAAACCTCATCTGTGAATTTGCCCAAGTGAGAATCGTTAGTGTCCCTGACATAAAATCAGTGGCCGTCATGTAATTAAAATCTGAGCATTCCAGGTGAGTGTCTCTAAAAGAGTTTGCTGAGCGGCCCCATCTTGTGACAAAGAGCGGTAATGACTGGCCGCACTCAAAGCTCTTCACAATTTCAGCAATTCTCCCCTGAAATGCCAGTGTGTATCCCCAACAGCGCGCTCTTCAGTACCAACCCAGTGCTTCATGGCCGCATTATTAAGGTTGCCATGGGCAACAAGCGTAAAATTAACTTTTTTTTATAGATGGCTGAACTGCGAGACACCATGCACTGCTAGTGTATAGCTAATTCAAACAATCCTAAGCTTATATATAAAGTCACAGATTATTCAAAATAGTAAACAACCTTCTCAATGCATGGTGGCCTTCAATTTTACTTAATCAAAATCTACACAAAAACATTAGTTCTACAAGGCAAAAGCAGCAACAAATTGTAATGTTCATCTCCTGACTGGAAAGAGTTTATTTAGCTCTCTCTACTTCATCGAAAGGAAAATGCCAGGATTCCCAAATTTCCCATTGCTTCATAATTACAATCTTTGATTCATGAGGTGGTCAATCGCTTCAAATGCTCCAGTCCAAGTAAAACAGAATTACTTTTATTGAAAAAATTCTGACAAAGAAAGCAAGGAAACCAGCCATACCATACTGAGACAGATTGCTCTGCACTGCAGGAAAACAGATTTCAAAGTATAGAAGGATTGAAGGATCGAACTCTAAACTTCAAGCAAGGTTCTGTGCTGGAACCCCACGAGCTCCTTGAAATGACACAAAGTAATTAGATGGCTAAACTGTTGGTGGGTGAAGGTGAACCACTCATCTACCAGTGGTGGCTGAAAACATATTCACTCATCTACCACCCCTGTGGGTAGAGGACCTCATCACACATCTAACACCTCTTTGGGTAGAAGACCTCTCAACACATCTGCCACCTCTTTGGATAGAGGACCTCATCACTCGACCACCACTCCTATGGGTGGAGGAACTCTTCACTCATCTACCACCCCAGTGGTCGAGGAACTTCACACATCTAAAAGATGAGATAGCTGAACATTTGGATAGCAGTAACAAGATCGGTCTGAGTCAGCATGGATTTACGAAGGGGAAATCATGCATGACTAATCTTCTGGATTTGTTTGAAGATGTAACTAGGAAAATGGACAAGGGAGAGCCAGTGGATGTAGTGTACCTGGACTTACAGAAAGCATTTGATAAGGTCCCACATAGGAGATTAGTGGGCAAAATTGGGGCACATGGTATTGGGGGTAGAGTGCTAACATGGATAGAGAAGTGGTTGGCAGACAGGAAATAAAGAGTAGGGATTAACGGGTCCCTTTCAGAATGGCAGGCAGTGACTAGTGGGGTACCGCAAGGCTCGGTGCTGGGACCGCAGCTATTTACAATACACATCAATGATTTGGATGAAGGGATTCAAAGTAACATTAGCAAATTTGCAGATGACACAAAGCTGGGTGGCAGTGTGAACTGTGAGGAGGATGCTATGAGAAAGCAGGGTGACTTGGACAGGTTGGGGGAGTGGGCAGATTAAGTTTAATGCGGATAAATGTGAGGTTATCCACTTTGGTAGCAAAACAGGAAGGCAGTTTACTATCTAAATGGCGTCAAGTTGGGAAAAGGGGAAGTACAGCGGGATCTGGGGGTCCTTGTACATCAGTCTATGAAAGTAAGTATGCAGGTACAGCAGGCAGTGAAGAAAGCGAATGGCATGTTGGCCTTTATAACAAGAGGAATCGAATACAGGAGCAAAGAGGTCCTTCTGCAGTTGTACAGAGCCCTAGTGAGACCACACCTGGAGTATTGTGTGCAGTTTTGGTCCCCTAATTTGAGGAAGGACATTCTTGCTATTGAGGGAGTGCAGCGTAGGTTTACAAGGTTAATTCCCGGGATGGCGGGAATGTTATATGCTGAGAGAATGGAGCAGCTGGGCTTGTATACTCTGGAGTTTAGAAGAATGAGAGGGGATCTCATTGAAACATATAAGATTGTTAAGGGCTTGGACACGCTAGAGGCAGGAAACATGTTCCCGATGTTGGGGGAGTCCAGAACCAGGGGCCACAGTTTAAGAATAAGGAGCAAGCCATTTAGAACGGAGACGAGGAAACACTTTTTCTCACAGAGAGTGGTGAGTCTGTGGAATTCTCTGCCTCAGGGGGCAGTGGAGGCAGGTTCTCTATCTAGCTTTCAAGAGAGAGCTAGATAGGGCTCTTAAAAATAGCAGAGTCAGGGGATATGGGGAGAAGGCAGGAACGGGGTACTGATTGGGGATGATCAGCCATGATCACATTGAATGGCGGTGCTGGCTCGAAGGGCCGAATGGCCTACTCCTGCACCTATTGTCTATTATCTACCAACACACTCAATGTTACTTTGTTGAAAGATACCAGGGGTTACGGCACACTGGGACCTGTGTGAAGGCCTGCAGGTTACATAGTCTATTTTTGGAACTGTGACATTAGAATAGGTGAGAGGTTGAGTTTGTAAGGATTAGAATATTGGTGCCTTCGCATATTTGCACTGTGCATTTAAAATGTAATGTGGGAACTGTTTTAAAAAGCCGCCATCTCAACACAATTATATCCATAAGAAGAGAAATTGTACCTTTTGAGAACAAAAATCCATTTAGCTTTGCCATTTAACTCTGTGTCTTTGACCCATTTTATAGAATATAACCTTGGCAATCACATTTGTATTATCTTGATAACTGTCAGGCTTCCTGCTGGTTTCCATCTGGGATATTTAGAACTCAGTTATTTAAGAAGCATGAAATGGTCATTGGATTCAACTGAGGTAAAAAGGCCTGGACCAACAACCATGAGCAATGACCGATTGAGATTCTCATAAAATGCATGTGGAATTTTAATTAGGAAGTGTCAACTCATGTCCAGAAATTAACATCATATTTCTACAAGATGAAAATATGCTCAAGTATTTAAGAGAAACAGAAAACTTGAAAACACTCGAGTAGTCTCATTTGTGTAAAGAGAAACAAACTAGCAGATTTTTCTACCACCATTGTGGGTAGAAGAACTCTGCACTCATCTAACACCACTGGGGATAGAGAATATCTTCACTCATCTACCACTCCTGTGGATAGATAACATCCCTGGAGTTACATTGTGGTGGATTTTGGGTGGATAGTCTTCTGTTTAAATGCAATTTATTCATGGAAAACTGACATTAGAATAGGGGAAAGATTTGGTTCACAGAGATTCTAGCAGGAATTATATTCTTAAATATAGAACATAATAGTATTTAATTTGTGCCTCTATGATGCGTTTGATAAAATGAAATCAGAGCAAAATTTGAACACGGATCCCATGAAGGGAATGCAGGGCACAAGATTAATCAAAATGAGGTGGGTTGAAAGGAGAAGCACAACGGAGGAGGATGAGGTCGAGGAGTTTGGGGAAGAAAATCCAGTGCTTTGGGTCTTGCGAGCAGAAAACACAGGAGCCATTGGTGCAGGGATTAAAATACAGGATTTGGAAGAGCCTAGAATTGGAGGGGTACACAAGGATTAGTTGAGGTTGAACAGATAAAATGGGATCAGACCTGCTCAAAGAGGGCCTAGATGGCTTAACTTATGACCTTATGACCTCATGAAATCAAAGACGAGACTTAAAGAACCTAGAAGTTGGCCAATGTGTGAACATCTACAAATGAAAAATCAGCTGAATAAATATCAGAAATCTGGTGAAAGGTCATTAATACCAAAGTGCTAATTCTATTTCGATCAGCTCTGCAGGGATCTAATGAAGACATTTATAATTCTTTAGAAGAAACAAAGAACTGCGGGTGCAGGTTTACAAAAATAATGCCGGAATAATCCAGTGGGTCAGGCAGTCTCTCGGGAGAACATGGATAGATGACGTTCAGATTTCAGATTTCCACCGGCAGAATTTTGCTTTATACGGGTCTTTGATATAATTAATCTGGCCTTTTCACTCGAGTAATAGATCCAGCAGCTTATCTCAAGCCTATTCCCTGTTTTTATGCAAGACCACTGCAGCTGGGCCCAACCTTAACCCTGAAGCACTATCTCCATTTGTGCTTTGGCTGAACTGGTACAATTGTGCTGCAGGGGAACATGGAGGTGCCAAGAAGCGGCAGGCAGGAAATGTTCAAACGAAATAACCATCTCAGCCTAGTCATCCATGAATGTGAGAAGCATCCTCGGGGAGCACATGCGTCTTAAATCATCCAGCGGGAAATAAACCTTCACTGCCAGTTTCCGCAGTGTGTGTGTGTGTGTGTGTGTGTAAGTAATGTGAGGAATGGAAAGAGTAAGTGAAAAGAAACAGTTTTACAGACAGAAGAGCAGTAACCAGAGGACACACATATAAAGTCATTGGCAATACAACCATTGGCGATAGGAGTTTTTTTCTGCAGCAATTATTGTTATGCAGACCTAAACTGTGCATTCACCATTCATTTATCTCACCAGACCTTCCATTTTGGTACACTCAGCAGAACTCTGCTAATTATTCAGGGGTACATCTATAAAGTAATTATTCAAACATATGCACAAATGAATATTCAACATTTTAAACCTGTCATTTGCTGTACTGAATCTTGAAATTTCCAATCACACTCTTTCAGTGACAGCCCAATCTGTTCTGTGACTAATCTCACTCCAGGATAAACAGCCAGGGATCATCTCGACCCGAGGAAGGTCTACAACTTGCTGCCGTCAGATCCACACCCCAGCTTCAGATATTTCCACACCATGAGCTCAACAGGAGGTCATGTCCAATTAGTCCAATTAAGTCTGAAGAAGGGTCTCGACATGAAACATCACCCATTCCTTCTCTCCAGAGAACCTGTCTGTCCCGCTGAGTTACTCCAGCATTTTGTGTCCATTTTGGTTTAAACCAGCATCTGCAGTTTCTTCCTACACAATTAGTTTCAGGCTCAGCCATGAAGCACCAGTTGTGCCACCATGTGGATGCCATTATTTCATACTTTAAAAATGAGGGTAACCAGGGAGAAGGTACGAGCACTCGAGCGTAAAGGAGGGGATTTATACTTGAAGTCAGAGGTGATCAAATGAGGGTAGTCAATGGATGATGTCTACATGGATTTTAGTAAAGCATTTAATGAAGTCCCTCATGGTAGTCTGATCCAGTAAGATGCAAGGGATCCACGGTGACTTATTCAAAGCAGATAGGGAGTTGTGATAGAAAGGTGTTATTCTGCTAGAGGTCTGTGACCAATGGAGTTCCGCAGGGAACAGGGACCTCTGTGGTCATGATTAAATATACCCACCCATTTGCATATATAAGATATGGATGGAAATGTTGATGGGTTGGTTAGTAAATATGAATACACTTGGTGGAGTTGTAGGCAGTGAGTAAGGCTGTCAAAGTATGTAGGGAATATAGATCAGCTAAAGAAATTAGTGGAGAAATAGTAAATGGTGTTTAATCATAGCAAATGTGAGTTGTTGCACATTGTGAGGTTGAAAGTTAGGGGAAAGTATACTGTTAATGACAAGACCCTAATAACATTGATGCACATAGGGATCTTGGTGTCAAAGTCCATAGCTTTCTGAAAGTGGTAACTCAAGTTGATGGAGTGGTAAAGAAGGCAAATATTATGCTTGCCTTCATCAGTCAGGGCATCGAGTACAAGAGTCAGAAGTCACGTTGTAGCTTTATAGGACCTTGGTCAAGCTGCATTTGGAGTACTGCGTGCTCCTTTACAGAAAAAATGCGGAGGCTTTGGAGAAAGTGCAGAGGAGTTTTATCAGAATGCTGCCTCAGTTAGCAAGTATTAGCTGCAAGGTGAGATCGGGCAGACTTGGATTGTTTTCTCTGGAACATCAGAGGTTGAGAAGAGACTTGATAAAAGTATATACATTTATGAGAGGCATAGATAGGGTAGATAATCAGAACCTTTTCCCCAGGGTCAAAGAGGCAAAGACTAGATAGCATTGTTTTAAAGGGCGAGGGGCAACATTTAAAGGGGATATGCAGGGCAATTTGTTTACTGTGTGGTGGGCACCTAGAATGTGATGTAGACAGATGGGATATTGATCATTAAAATGCTGTTATTGGGCACATGGATGTGCAGGGAATGAAGGCATATAGAAGGCATGTGTAAACAGAGGAGAATAGTTTAACCTTGAATCATGCTCAGTTCAGACATTGTGGGCCAAAGGGCCTGCTCCTGTGCTGCATCGTTCTGTATTATATTAACTTGGAAAAAGTGACACAATAACTATTCCTAGAAGATAGGCACAAAAAGCTGGAGTAACTCAGTGGGACAGGCAGCATCTCTGGAGAGATGGGATGGGTGACGTTTCGGTTGAGACCCTTTTTCTGAACCCGAAATGTCACCCATTCCTTTTATCCAGAGATACTGCCAGTCCCACTGAGTTACTCCAGCTTTTTGCGGCTATCTTCAGTTTAAACCAGCATCTGCAGTTCCTTCCCACACACAGCTATTCCTAGAAATTGGATCTCACAGTTTTGTGATTTTGTTTGCTGTGCATTTTAATTTCAAAATACTAGGGGGCATAGCTTTAAAGTGAGGGTGGAACATTTATAGGAGTTTTAAGAGGCACTTTTCTTTTACAAAGAGGGTGGTAGGTGTCTGAAATGTGCTGCCAGTGCATGTGGTGGAAGCAGATACAATAGCAATATTTAAGATGCATTTGGACAGACACATGAACAGGCAGTGAATGGAAGGGTAGAGATCCTGTGCAGGCAGATGAGTTAATTTTGATTGGCATCATAGTTGGCTGAAAGGCCTGTTCCTGTATTGTAATTATCATGCCCTCGTTACCACAGACATGACCAAACCAAGGCTGGCCTCCTCCCTTGTATTCTTACTTAACCTTACACAATTCAAAACGTTGATGTATGTGTCCCAGGTTCCATCGTCCCATTAACCCACCACTATGTTTGCTGATCAACGTTGGCTCCTTGTTAAAGAAACTTCAGTTCTGAAACTTCAGGAGAGCTCCCATTTGTTTGACACAGAGCAGGAAACTAATCTACCACAGGGATGATTTTCTCATGTGGTGTATTTCAAGCAGCTGTGCTTCTACCCACCCTGTGATTCTTGTGCGAGATCCAGTTAATATTAATGATCAGTCCTCATTTCTTGTTTGTAAATATCTCTGAGGCATTCCCCTCATATGGTCAAGAATCTTCTCCAGGTCTGACAAACTTCCCAGCCTCTAATCATCCCTGATTTCTTAACAGTTTAATGTCTTCAGCTGTCAAGGTGCCATGTTTTGGAATTTCTCCAAGGTACCCCTTAAAATTCACTACTTTGACCAAGCCCAACCTAAATTTTGTTCAAATGTTCCTGGAAATTGTCTCGAGACTTTCTGTTACATTACAGGTGCTATTTAAATGGATGTTGTGGTGTATCATTGTACTTTAACATAAACTTGAACACATTCTTTCACATTTCCTTTCTTCAATAGAATCCTTTTATTTTGCCCCTTCATTGGTGTCTGGAACCAATTGGAAGTTGGAATAATAGTTCAAACTGGCACATTCCCATCCAGATCTTGCAATACCAAATTAAAAACTCTTCAATCTGATTGATTAAAGGTACACAGTTGCTGGACCTGACCAGATAGACATTCTGCCTACAACATTATGCCACTATTTTCGACAATCAGTCAGAGAAAATATTGTAGCAATTACATAGACAACGGGGAAAGACTGGCTTTATGTGGTACAGCATTGGGCATGACTGTTAATTACCCAATATTCCATGTGTTAATTCTCAGTTATTTTTATGTTTCACTTTTACTAAAATTCGCAGAGATAATATTTTCCCCACTCTTAGAATATATTGTCACTGCACACATGCTCATTTGCTTAAATTATGCCTCCAGTTTCCACATTAGTCATGGTTTGAATCTTCAAAAAGTGTGGATATAAGGAAGGCAAAGAGCACAAGATATAGGAGCAGAATTAGGCCATTCAGCCCATCAAATCCACTCTGTCATTCAGACATGGCTGATCTGTTTTTCACACTCATCCCCACAACCTCTGAAATCCTTACTTAATCAAGAATCTATTAATCCATGTTTTAAAAACACCCAATGACTTGGCCTTCACAACTGCCTGCGGCAATGAATTCCACAGGTTCACCTCCATCTTGCTAAAGAAATTCCTCCTTATCTCCATTCTTTTATTGGGAGGCATCACATTTCTTTAATGTAATGAGACTCTCCTATTACTGTAAACATCCTTTCCACTCAATTTAGACCTTTCATTATCCATTGTTCATATGGATACTTAGACTATACATAAGTACATAGAATCAGTAACTCACAAACATGGAGCCAGATTGGTCAATCTTCTCTGCAGTCCCTCATCCAGGCCCATTTACAGTATTCCAGATGTGGTCTCACCAGCCAGATATAACAGCAACAAATTGTCTCTACTCTTCTGTCTCAACTGACTGCTTACTGCATCTGTGCATTGACTTGCAATGATTTATACATGAGGCTCCCCAGATCCTACACAACATCTTTCATTCTTTTACCAGTTTTTTTTAAATTACTTTAAAGAGCTTTTCCATCAGTGGGCAACTTCCCATTTTTTCTCCTTACATCTCACCCACAAAGTTTTCAACCATTTTATTAGCCTGCCTATGTCCCCTCCTCTCACCCCAATGCAAAATTGTTGTCTTTGACCTACATTCAAGCTGAAAGTAGTCACCCAATCCTTCCAGTTGCAAGCAGCAGCACTTGTTGTTGTAGAATCAGATGAGGAAGTCAATGAACAATATAGAGCCCAAAGACATGCTTGTCAGAAACTGCCTCACCTGGATTTATTACAACTGATACAAACCCACAACCATAAAGTTTAAAACAAGACATGTGCACATTTAGCCTTAAGGGCTTTTGTTATTTAATCTCCTTGGTACTGGTATTAAATAAACCCCACTGCTCTAATTCCAATCTCAGCAGCTGCACCCCTCTTCCTTTAGTGTAATTAGGAATGTGTGAAACCCAGCAGGCTATTGGTAGAGTGATCAGTACAGGCAGCTCTATGCAAATGAGGACTGGTCCTTAATGCTGATTAAATCTCAAACCGAGAGCCTTGGTTGAAACTGGAGGCAGCTGATGCGCATTGCATGTGAAAATCAGCCATGTGGAGTTAATTACGTTTCTCGTTCAGAGCTTCAGGAAGTGAAGCTGGCCATTCAGCCTTCAAACAAAACAAAAAAAAACTGCTTGAGGAACTCAGTGTCAGGCAGCAGCTGTCGAGCTTTTTGGGTTCCGACCATTTAGTTTGGTTTAGAGATACAGCGCAGAAATAGGCCCTTTGGCCCACCAAGTCTGTGTCGACCAGTGATTCCCCACACACTAACGCTATCCTGCACACATTCAGGACAACTTACAGAAGCAAATTAACCTACAAAACTTGCACGTCTTTGGAGTGTGGGAGGTAACCGGAGCACCCGGAGAAAACTCACGTAGGTCACAGGGAGAACGTACAAACTCCGTACAGACAACATAGTCTCTGGCACTGTAAGACAGCAACTCTACCGCTGCGCCACTGTGCTGCTCTTCGTCGGACTGATCCATTTCCCTCCACAGATGCTTCCTGACCCATTGAGTTCCTCCAGCAGTTTTCTTTTTGCTGAGGATTCTAGCATCTACAGTCTCTTGTGTCTCCATTCAGGCCTCAAGTTGGTTCTGCCGCTCACTTACACCATGGCTAACCTGTCTGTGCTTATCCATCTTTGTTTTGCAACCCATAACATCCTCGTCCAACAAAATCCGTTTAAAAAAGAACGGTTAGCCTCAGAATATCGCATTCCACTCCCCTTGTGGTGGAGGAAGTGTGAAGAGTATTAATGAATCAAGCATACATTTGCAGGACAGCTCATATTTATTGACTGTAAATCTTCAGTAAGGGTTTCAGTAGCTGAGCCAAAAAAACTGCTGGCTGGAGCGGAGGCAAGGGGAGGATGGATGAGTTATAACATCATTTACCAAGCAGGTATTTAGGGTTGTGCTAATCCTTAAATGACTAGGTCCCTTTAACAGAGGTTGCATTAGTTTTGTTTCACCCCTCCCATATATAAAGACAAAAAAAATTATATATACAAGCACATGGTGAAAAAGCTCCTCAACTGTGTCTGTTGTTTTTACTTGAGGTTTGCATGGAGGGAATGCTGTGATACCAATGATCTATGGAACAGTTTCTCGAGCTACAACAGACCACATGGAGAAGGTGCATTGATGTGTGGACTTCCAGCATTTAGACTGGATCACAATATCCTTACTCTGTCCCTCTAGATCATCTGCAATTATGTTTCAGTCAAGTATATCAATGAGTAAACAAGATGACTAAATATGGCCCTGCGTAATCCCTCACTTCAATTTCATTCTATGGGGCTCTCAACGTTCTTCAAGCTACCCTTGCTCCACAAATAATAGTTTAGCCACAGTGTCTTGTCCACCCTGACCTGCAGATTTGCTTGTTTTGGGGTTGATTCATGAACACTAAAAATGACGTAGAACAGATCCTAGCCATTGGACTCATGTGATCTGTGCCAGTGTTTGTGTTCCACTTTGATCATTTTCCATCTTACCTAATCCTCCCGTTCCTCTCTCCCAACTTTATCTGGCTTCACCTTCATTCAGGTTGTTGTATTCTCTTCAACCGCTCCGCAGTGATGCCATTTCTCCATTAATTTTGTTCTCTCACGACAGAAGCTTTCCCGAAACTTGGTTGAATGCAATTCTGATCCCAATTCCCAATTCTGATTCCTATTATGAACTGACCAATGTCAGTCAGATCCTCCAGTTTTTTCTATATTGCATCGGTTATTGCAATTCAAAAGCACCTTATCGACTGTGAAATGCCCAGGGAAGTATTGTGAAGGAAGTTTTGTAAACGCAAGTCCTTCTATCTTGGGTAGAGTAGAGGAGGAATGGAAGTCAGCCAGCCTTTTTGATCTTTATCCTAACCAACCATAATTTATAATTGTCTCCAACTCAACCACGTCAGGTTAATACTGGGGAAATGGCATCTGTACAGATTGGGATTCAGGTTTATGGCATTTCTGTTCCCCTTGACATACTCTAAAGAAATAAATCCAATAACATCAATTCCATGCCATCATTAAGACTGCTTATTTCCACCTGTGGAGCGCTGCTGAGCATTGTCCCAGCCTCCGCTCATCCACACCTTTGCTCCATCCCTGCTGATCAAGAGAGTGATGAAATGGCCATATTCCAAACACTCTCCTGATCGGCTTCCCTCATTCTATTCACAGACACCCAAAGTCATCCAGCACGCTGGGCTAATGTACACCATCCTGTTCGCACATGCCGACTCACTCTGGATCTCCACCTTTGCCATCTCAGGTCCATGCACCAACATCAAGAACATTTCCATGGGCAGGGATGGTGATCCTGGTTTATATAGTGAATGGCGACGAAAGGATCGGTAGTCAGGTCACTGAAGCCATGATGTGGATGCTCTTACCATGGTTCCATCTTTCCCAGTTAAGCAAGGTTATTAAGATTCTCAACCTGGAGTTCACCCTCAAGCCCCTCCCAACCTGTGTGATTCCATGCAATTCAATAATCCTCCACATCTCTAACTGTGTGCGTTTCCAGTTCCTGCTCATTCCCAAGTTAAATTGTTGCAAAAATCGGTATCCATAAGCTCAGCTGCCCAGGACCAAGCTTTGGAACTAGGTCCATAAACCTGCCTCACCTTTTCTTACCCCTTTTCCTCCATCAGTAACTTTCTTAAAACCCACCTATTTGACCGAGATATTGATCGGCTGGTCTATGTGATTATGTTCTTTCTTTTTTCGGGAACTTTTCTGAAAATCATTTTCGGATACACTTGCTTTAGTAAATATAACATGTTGTTGAACAATGTGAAAGAGTAACCAAGAAATCCAATGGCAAATTCAGAACCAAATCCTTTACCTCTAGAGTGGTGTGGTGAGTGGTGACGTTTTTTCACTGTATCTCGCTACACATGACAATAATAAACCAATACCATTACAAATACCAATAAAATACTCCAATGTTGGCCTTCAGCTGGCAGCTCAATCACTCAGGCTTAGTGGGCTGGCAGCTCAGTCACTCAGGCCTGGTGGGCTGGCAGCTCAGTCACTCAGGGCTGGTGGGCTGGCAGCTCAGAAACTGCCAGAAATTCTGCCCAAAACTCTGTGAGAGAAGAGGGAGAGGGTGGAGAATCAATTTTAGATCACAGCAATGAAGGAGGAAAGTCTATCCTGGCCTGAATCTCACAGGGAGCCAATAAAGGGAGGGAGAAAAATACTGGGGTGAGGTTTAATACTTGCAGGGGGAATACTTACTGATGGGCTGAAGGGACTCCTGGGCTAGTACAGGCCTGATGGGCTGAAAGGGCTCTTAAAAAAATCTGAGTGAAATCTCAGAGAAAGGCACTTTTTCTGGACTTTTCCTGGCCTGCCACAGGCCTTTAGGGCGAAAGTGCTCCTCCTGGGCTAATACTGGCATTTTGGGCAAAAGGGACTGGTTTCTCAGCTGAGGGGGGCCTAGTGGGCTGAAATTAGTGGTTTCAGGCAGGCCAAAAACTCATTTCATTTCATTTCCATTTCAATTTCAAGCACAGGGCAGGCCAAAAACTCATTTCATTTCCATTTCCATTTCAATTTCAATTTCAATTTCAAGCACAGGGCAGGCCAAACAACTAAATGGCGTCAAGTTGGGAAAAGGGGATGTACAAAGGGATCTGGGGGTCCTTGTACATCAGTCTATGAAAGTAAGCATGCAGGTACAGCAGGCAGTGAAGAAAGCGAATGGCATGTTGGCCTTTATAACAAGAGGAATCGAATATAGGAGCAAAGAGGTCCTTCTGCAGTTGTACAGAGCCCTAGTGAGACCACACCTGGAGTATTGAGACCACACCTGGAGTTTGGTCCCCTAATTTGAGGAAGGACATTCTTGCTATTTAGGGAGTGCAGCTTAGGTTTACAAGGTTAATTCCCGGGATGGTTGGACTGTCATATGCTGAGGGAATGGAGCAGCTGGGCTTGTACACTCTGGAGTTTAGACATATAAGATGGTTAAGGGTTTGGACACACTAGAGGCAGGAAACATGTTCCCGATGTTGGGGGAGTCCAGAACCAGGGGCCACAGTTTAAGAATAAGGAGTAAGCCATTTGGAACAGAAACGAGGAAGCACTTTTTCTCTCCAGAGAGTGGTGAGTCTGTGGAATTCTCTGCCTCAGAGGGCGGTGGAGGCAGGTTCTCTGGAATGCTTTCAAGAGAGAGCTAGATAGGGCTCTTAAAAATAGCGGAGTCAGGGGATATGGGGAGAAGGCAGGAACGGGGTACTGATTGGGGATGATCAGCCATGATCACATTGAATGGCGGTGCTGGCTCGAAGGGCCAAATGGCTACTCCTGCACCTATTGTCTATAGTCTATTGTCTATTGTCTAACTCGTTTCATTTCCATTTCCATTTCCATTGCAGTTTCAAGCACAGGGCAGGCCAAACAACTCATATCATTTTCATTTAATTTCATTTCCATTTCCATTGCAGTTTCAAGCACAGTGTAGGCAAACAACTCAATGCATGTTCATTTAATTTCCATTTCCATTGCAGTTTCAAGCACAGGGCAGGCCAAACAACTAATTTCATCTTCAATTCATTTCCATTGCAGTTTCAAGCACAGGCCAGGTCAAACAACTCATTGCATTTTCATTTAATTTCCATTTCCATTGCAGTTTCAAGCATAGGGCAGGCCAAACAGCTCATTGCATTTTCATAATGGTGCTTGTTCTTTTGTTCTTTTCTTTTTTTGTTCTTTTATTTTGTTCTTTTTTTTTGTTCTTTTTTTTTAATAGCTTGATTGGAGTAGTTTTATTTGAATTGTCTGTTTAGTTTAGTTTATTGAATTTTGCATTTGTTAATGGTGAAGAATGGGGGTAGGACTTGACAAGCATAGGCTTCTTCCTATCCCTTTTTGAACGAGTCTAATGTGTATTATGTTGAAATTGGCTTTTGATTTTTTAATTTATGTATGTACATATATGTTATGTATATGTGTATGTGTGTATATGTGTATATGTATGTATGTATGTATATATGTACATGTATATGTATATATGTGTGTATGTATTTATGTATATATATGTATATATATATAATTTTCCTTTAATTATTATTCATTTTCATATTTTCTTTTCTTCTTTTTTTAATCGTTCGAAATAAAAGATATCAATCAATCAATCAATCAATCAATTTCATGTCCATTTCCATTGCAGTTTCAATCACAGGGCAGGCCAAACAGCTCATTGCATTTTCATTTACTTTCCATTGCAGTTTCAAGCACACAGCAGGTCAAACAGCTCATTGTATTTTCATTTCATTTCCATTTCCAATGCAGTTTCCAGCACAGGGCAGGTCAAACAGCTCATTGCATTTTCATTTCATTTCCATTGCAGTTTCAAGCACAGGGCAGGCCAAACAACTCATTGCATTTTCATTTCATTTCCATTTCCATTGCAGTTTCAAGCACAGGGCAGGCCAAACAGCTCATTGCATTTTCATTTCATTTCCATTTCCATTGCAGTTTCAAGCCCAGGGCAGGCAAAACAGCTCATTACATTTTCATTTCATTTCCATTTTCATTGCAGTTTCAAGCACAGGGCAGGCCAAACAGCTCATTGCCGTTTCAAGCACAGGGCAGGCCAAACAGCTCATTGCATTTACATTTCATTTCCGTTTCCATTGCAGTTTCAAGCACAGGGCAGACCAAGCAGCTCATTGCATTTTCATTAAGGGCTAACAAATCATTTATTGTAAGTACATTGCAGACTCACAGTTCAGTTGATTCACAGCTTAGAATCACAGTTGTTGCCTCTCCCTCGCGATCTTCCAGAGTGACTGACTCACATCCTGGCATCCGGGGTTTTATAGTCCTGCCCCCCCCCCCCAGAAGGGTCGTTACCTTCATCATGATGATTGACAGGCGAAAGGACCAATCAGCTGATCTCAAGATTTTTTAAACACTCATAACTTTTTTATTTTTCATCGATTGGAAAAATCCTCGGGGCTGCCTCAGCGGAGGAGGACTGTGAGTAAGATGGCCAAATATCATAGTGATATAGGGTAGCGTTTTTTTCTAAAATCAATATACAGCGCAGACAGGAAGTGGTCAAGATGAGACTTTTAGTTATATAGATGAAGCACTGCAGATTTTTTCTTGTACAATCTCAAATATTAATTGATGGAACTAGATGAGGAGAGGCAGCCACATTAAGTGCATGGTCAGGCATGTATATGAGATGACCCATCCAATGGAAGCAAGTGAGTGGAACTAGGATCTCATTCCTGAGGATGTCAACTTGGGGGAAGGACACAATGTTAGTTCCAGGATTGGAGCCTTGTGTGGAGACAGCAGTGACGGGGTCTTCCTGTGCCTTGAGTTGGGAATCCATCTCTCAAGAGCATTGTGGAGCACAGACATCGCTGCTGCTCGGTGGATTATCCATTTGGGGTCAGAGTCTGAAGTCTCGATCTTCAAACAGTCTTTCCTTCAAACTACCAAAGCCAATGTTGGTACATTGATACTAATGAAGAATTTCACCACTGATGCTTGGGGGGGGGGCAGCTGTAATGCCATTTGATTAACTAGTCCATTCTCAAAATGTCACACTTCAATTGGATACATCAAATCTGTTTGTACTCACTTACCATTTATTTTATGTTTCATCCAAGTGCACCTTGATGATTTCAATATTCCGATCACTTAACCTTTCTGATAATTAGACACATGCTGAACAGCAGCTTTGTCTTTCATGATCATGGATCAGGTAATGATCCTCCCATGCACTTCAGCATCTAACTACATCTGAAACAGATATAGAACAAGGCAGCCTTTTACACTGAAGGGAACTGGAGTACTTGTCTACTGTAATCCATTCATTGATTCACAGTAGAAATGACAAAAGGTTTACACGATTCGAATCATTGCTAATTAATCTCTCACATCATCAATCTCAGTGACACCTCTCTGCCAACTCTGTTAATGACAGCAGCCTAGAATATTTTAGCACTGTTATCAGTAATGAACATTTAATGCATTTGCATCATTTTAATAATTATTGTAAATTTTCAATTGAACCAAAAGTTGCCAGCATTAAAATAACGGAATATATCGGCATTGGCTCTTATTTCCTTGTTTTTTTGAGACACAAATTATCTCCCGACATTTCTACAATAGCAACTGCATTTCAAAAAGTATGCTATTTGGGCATAGGATGCACTAGATGCTGTGATTGGTGTTGTGTCATTTTGTCTTGCTCTTTTGTTATCTATGATCCTGCATACATAATTTCATGATTACATCCATGAATGCTTACACTCTGTGCATCTTCACATAACCTAAGGTGATCTACTGGGAGTTTTATGATTCTCCATGAGGTATGGGTTTGAGAGTCCGAAATCCCAAATACCTGTATTATTCTGTACATACAAAACAATGTTGACCAAAAGACATAACTCCCCTTATATTATTTCTCTTCAAATCCTTATTTTTCCCTCTAAACTATTATTACTATTTTATTCTTTAATTTCATCTACCTGCACCATTGATTTATTGCCTGGCTGTTTACTTAAGTTTCTTGATCTCAGACATTACCATAATCTCACACAAGCCCTCTCCAAAAGATCTGGGACCAGAAACATTAACTGTTTCTCTTTTCACAGACGCTCCCTGATCTGCTGAGTGTTTCTTGCATTTTTCTTTTTTCTTTTAGATTTCCAACCTTTTTATTTTCATCCCCTGTTATGGCACTTGGAGTTAAGGAGTAGGATTGCAGAGTAAACATGCTAACATCAAGGGAAAAGACAATCTATTTTAATTATTCATACTTTTGAATGGGCACATCACTGACGATGCATCATTTAATGCCCATCCCTAACTTCTCTTGTAAAGGAGGCACAGTGGTGCAGCAGTAGAGCTGCTGCCTCACAGTGCCAGAGATCTGGGTTCAATCCTGACTACAGGTGCTCTCTTTGCAGAGTTGTCTGTTCTCCCCGTGGCCGTGTGTTTTTTCTCTGGGTGCTCCAGTTCCTCCCACATTCCATAGATGTGCAGGTTTGTAGGTTAATTGGCATCTGTAAATTGCTTCTAGTGTGTAGGATGCGACAGTGGGAAACATAGAACTAGTGTACAGGTGATCGATGTTCGGCGTGGACTTGGTGAGCTGAAGGGCCTGTAACTCTAAATTAAAAAGGCTTCAAGCTACCTTCTTGCAGCTCTGTAATCTTTGATGAATCTACTCTTGCTGTACTTTGGTTAAGACCCATCCATTTGCAATGAAGGAGATATATTTCTAACATTAAATGCCATTGGATTTGAAGTTGGTGTTCCAACCAGTCTATTGTCTTTTACATCAGGATGACAGAGGTTATGGGTTTGTGATTTGCTGTCCAATAAGTTTTAGCCAGTCACTAAAATAAATGATATAGATGGTAAACACTTCAGTCACAAGATATTGGAGGAAGGCAATATTCAGGATGGTTGTGAGGTGTTTTGTTCCAGATGATGCTAGTTTTTTTTTAACATAATAGAAACATCACGCCACTAGGTAACTGAAGAGTATCCATTGTGCTCCTTGCTTTGTGCCTTTTAGATAATGGGAAGGCCTTGGGGAGTCAGGAGGTGAGACATTTGCCACAGGACACCCAGCCTCTGATCGTGTAGCCTCAGTATTTACATCAATGATGACTTCTAGGATGTTTATAGTGGGGAGTATTAGATAATAGCAATGTTAAGGGAGAGGAGAGGGATTGTTGGGATTGCCAAAGTAAACTTAATGTGCCAAATGGCCTCCTCTGCATTATGAAATATATGGAGTTGAACAGTGATTGGGAATGGAAGGAATTCACTATTGTTATTATCAACAATATTTTTGCAATGCATCAATAATTCAGCAAAAATTCTGACACGATTAATGACGCAGTAAACCTTCGTCATCCTCCAGAGAATGGTCCAGGAACGGGGTTGGAATTAGATCTGGTCTACTTATTGCCCGGGGTTGTTCTATTCCTCGTACAAGCAATCAGGAGAACAAATTGAGACTAAAAACCGCAGCTGATGAGATTATCTTTGTTTCAGTGCTGTCGGATTCTGGCAAGCCCATTCCTTAAACAAATTCAGAAATCACAGGCTGGCGCTCTGCAATTTTGCAACATATGCCAGGAACTGGGACAGCACAGTTCGAAGCTTTAATCTCTCTGCATGGTACCAAGACACATGACCCCCCTGCAATAGCATTGGTAACATACTCCCATCCCTGACAAGAATAAAAATTCATCCTAATAAAATGAGTGACAATTAAAATGTAGGCTTAGACACTGTTCAAAGCAAAATAAACTAGCAGAGATCCAGAGCAGTACAGGAATGCTAATGTAACCTAAAATTGGAACAGCCTAATAACTACAGTATGCAGTAATCACTTGCTCAAATTGATGTTGGTTTTACAGCCTCAGGCCTTTGCTGTGTATTTTCCCTTAAAATAAAATTTCACAAAAGAAACAAAGCGAACTTTCAAACCCTGCAGTTGAACGGATTTTATTGCAGAACAATCATATCATCCAAGATAATGGAACATCGAAAGAATTCATTGGAACAATGCAATGCCAAGAAAAATCTTAATTGTATTGCTCGCCCTGGAAAACACATGAGTTGTTAATGGGCCAGGAAGCTATAATAGGCAGATCAACCCCTTCAATAATGCTTCTCAAGTGTATAAATTTTGAAAGAATAAGCTTATTGCTGCTTTTGGAGCAGTCATGCAGTGCTACAGCATGAAAACAAGGCATGAAATTGAACCACAAAACGCAGTCAGAATCTGACAACTGGGGTTATAGAGTTACTGGAATAATGGGTAGTGCTGAAAGTGGCATCAGTAAAACATGTAAGATGAGCCCATCAATGAGATAGGTTATTTTCAGTGGAGTAGCCTTGGCTATATATGCAGTCCACCTGAAATATTTCTACATGAACAGTAAATGTACATTATTGTTGACTGTTGAAGATACAAGAAAGAGACTGCAGATGTTGAAGTCTTGAACAAAGACCAAATTACTGGAGAAACTCAGTGGGTCAGACATCTTCTGTGGAGGGAATTGGACGGACATGGTTTTTGGATCGGGACCTTTCTTCAGACTGATGGTAAGGGTGAACGCTAGAAGATGTAAGAGGGAGTTGGCCACCTGGCCCCTCAAGCCTGCACCACCATTCAATAAGATCATGGTAAATGTATCCCAGGACTCAATTCCTACTCTATGCCAGTTCCCCATAGCGCATAATTTCTCAATCTTTCAAAATATAACCTACCTTTAAATACTTCTAATGAGCTATCTTCATAATTCTCTCGGGCAGCGTATTCCAGAGATTCATGCTTCAGGGTTTCTGCACTTTGTGAAATAATAGGCTCACCTCCCAAACGTAATTTTTGTGTCCACTGTCACCTCTGAGCTCAAAGGTTGTGATACATGTTCATGGATCCAGACCCAAGTTGAGATGATCAAGGCTTCCCCAGTAGACCTCTTTGGGGGTGTTGTACTCTGGCAGGCATCACTTACTAGAAGAAACTTGCAACCAAATTGCAGCCTATCATAATTAATCATAAAGTTGAGCAAGGAAGATCTCCCAGCATCTTGCCCAATTTTTAATCCCTTAACCAACAAGTAACCCTTGCTTTCCCTCTCTCTCCATCCCTCCCCCCACCCTAGTTGTCGTACTAGTTTCACTGTCCTCAAGATTAATTTTACTGTTTGTATGCATCGTTGTCAGCTTCCACTCTTCCAACAATGAAGACAATGACATTTCCTTGAGCATCATCTGCTTTGATCTGTTCTTTTCACACCTTACATTTTCTTTGTGCCCTTCCATATCTCATTTCCCTCTCCCCTGACCCTTAACCCAAAACATCACCTATTCCTTCTTTCCAGAAACATAGAAACTTAGAAAATAGGTGCAGGAGTAGGACATCCGGCCCTTCGAGCTAGCCCCGCCATTCAATATGATCATGGCTGATCATTCAAAATCAGTTCCCCATTCCTGCTTTCTCGCCATATCCCCTGATTCTGTTACCCCCAAGAGCTTTTTTTTAACTCTCTCTTGAAAACATTCAATGAATTGGCCTCCACTGCCTTCAGTGGCAGAGAATTACACAGATTCACAACTCTCTGAATCAAAAAGTGTTTCCTCATCTCAGTCCTAAATGGCCTGCCCCTTATTCTTAAACTGTAACCCCTGGTTCTGGACTCCCCCAACATTGGGAACATTTTTCCTGCATCTAGTCTGTCCAATCCCTTAAGAAAGTTATATGTTTCCATAAGATCCCCTCTCATCCTTCTATATTCCAGTGAAAATAAGCCCAGTCTTTAATCATGTGTCAGTCCCACCATCCCGGGAATTAACCTGGTGAGCCTACGCTGCTGTACTCTCTCAATAGCAAGAATGTCCTTCCTCAAATTAGGAGATTAAAAATGCACACGGTACTCCAGGTGTGGTCTCACCAGGGCCCTGTACAACTGCAGTAGGACCTTCTTGCTCCTATACTCAAATCCTCTCAATATGAAGGCCAACATTCCATTTGCTTTCTTCACCGCCTGCTGTACCTGCATGCTTGCTTTCAGTGACTGATGTACAAGGACACCCTGGTCTCGTTGTACCTCCCCTTTTCCTAATCTAACACCATTCAGATAATAATCTAACTTCTTGTTCTTACCTCCAAAGTGGATAACCTCACATTTATCCACATTATACAGCATCTGCCATGCATCTGCCCACTCACCCAACCTATCCAAGTCACACTGCAGCCTCACAGCATCCTCATCACAGCTCACACTGCCACCCAGCTTTGTGTCATCTGCAAACGTGTAATCCGCAAACTGTCATCCGCAAACAGAGATACTGCCTGTCACACTGAGTTACTCCAACATTTAGTATCGATCTAAAAAGAAGGGTCTGCTTGTACATTGTTGCTTGTATTGGCTCGTGCACAATTTGGCCATATTTTTTCCTGACCTTCACTACAACAAAGTACTTCATTGGCTGTGAAGCCCTTGAGACATCGTGAAATTTTGAAAAGAGCTTTTTTCATTGGTTGAGTAGACTTTGATTCAAACTGGAAGCACTATTTTAAATGAAAAACAGATTGTAAGTTATGAGTCACGCAGATAGATCTTTAGTTCAGTTGGGAGCTACAGCGCGGAAACAGAGCCTTCGGCCCACAGAGTCCGCACTGACCAGCGATCACCACTCACTAACACTAACCGACACACACTAGGGACAATTTTACCAAGCCAATTAGCCTACAAACCTGTACATCTTTGGAGTGTGGGAGGAAACCGGAGATCCCGGAGTTCACGCAGGTGATGGGGAGAACGTACAAATTCCGTACAGATAGTAAGGATCAAACCTGGGTCTCATCTGCTGTAAGGTAACACTCTACCACTGCGCCACCGCGCTGCACTTGACATAGAAACTGAGGTATTGGTGATTATTGTTGTAAATGAATCCCATCTCCTGGTTACTTCCAGCCCAAATTGAGGAAAAAATTTTACATGTACCTTGCATTTCTCCGTGAAGTTAACACTGCCAACAATCATTTAAAATAAACTAGTTAATAACTCTGCTAATATAGGGTGAGGAGCAATGTCGCAATATCCTGTTGCAATAATAATCAATAACAATCCGTCTAGAAAAGGTTGCTGACCTGAAACGTCACCCATTCATGTTCTCCAGTGATGCTGCCTGACCCGTTGAGTTAGTCCAGCACTTTGTGTCTTTTTTCTCTCTAACCTCAGCTCACCAGGAAGGAGTTTCAGTCAAGC
Organism: Malacoraja senta; assembly: GCA_038087875.1. NCBI lineage: Eukaryota > Metazoa > Chordata > Chondrichthyes > Rajiformes > Rajidae > Malacoraja > Malacoraja senta. The sequence continues at coordinate 14,402,296 of CM075982.1, forward strand.
CACCTCAAGTCAGTCACACACTGGCTGCAAAAGCAATTGAAGAAAACAGTCTGAGCTAAATGTTGTAATGAGAAGAGCTGCTTCTGTAATGAGCTGGTGTGATTTGTCAGTTACCTGTTACCCCAAAGCCACTAGCCAGCCACCATCATGTGAACCACTCCCAACACTCTGATTTATTTCCTGGCCTTCTTCCAGATCTCCGCTGAATCAGTTCTTCATCCCTCAGTGTCCGCGAGGGCTTCTAAATCAGAGCACGCCTCCCTGTGCTCTACATTTAGACGTTTACCTCATGTGCAAGTTCAAATTCACCTGGCCCCTTTTAAGCTGTTTAATGGGAACCAGGGGCCACAGTTTAGGAATAAGTGGTAAGCCATTTAGAACGGAGATGCTGAAATACTTTTTCACACAGAGAGTTGTGAGTCTGTGGAATTCTCTGCCTCAGAGGGTGGTGGAGACCAGTTCTCTGGATGCTTTCAAGAGAGAGTTAGATATAGCTCTTAAAGATGGAGTAAAGGGATATGGGGAGAAGGCAAGAACGGGGTACTGATTGTGGATGATCAGCCATGATCACATTGAATGGCGGTGCTGGCTTGAAGGGCCAAATGGCTTACTCCTGTACCTATTGTCTATTGTCGATACCTGCTGTAATTTTAGTTCAAATTCTGTGTCCTAACTCTGACAAGACTACTATGTACCTCATAGGGGACCCTTGGACTATCTTTGATCAGACTTTACTGGCTTTACCTTGCACTAAACATTATTCCTTTATCATGTACTTGTACACTGTGTATGGCTCAATTGTCATCATGCTAGATGCAGGAAGGATTTGAGTATAGGAGCAGGGAGGTTCTACTGCAGTTGTAAAGGGTCTTGGTGAGACTACACCTGGAGTATTGCGTACAGTTTTGGTCTCCAAATCTGAGGAAGGACATTATAGCCATAGAGGGAGTGCAGAGAAGGTTCACCAGACTGATTCCTGGGATGTCAGGACTTTCATATGAAGAAAGACTGGATAGACTTGGCTTATACTCGCTAGAATTTAGGAGATTGAGAGGGGATCTTATAGAAACGTACAAAATTCTTATGGGGTTGGACAGGCTAGATGCAGGAAGATTGTTCCCGATGTTGGGGAAGTCCAGGACAAGGGGTCACAGCTTAAGGATAAGGGGGAAATCCTTTAAGACCGAGATGAGAAAAAATGTTTTCATACAGAGAGTGGTGAATCTCTGGAACTCTCTGCCACAGAGGGTAGTTGAGGCCAGTTCATTGGCTATATTTAAGAGGGAGTTAGATGTGGCCCTTGTGGCTAAAGGGATCAGGGGGTATGGAGAGAAGGCAGGTACGGGATACTGAGTTGGATGATCAGCCATGATCATATTGAATGGCGGTGCAGGCTCGAAGGTCCGAATGGCCTACTCCTGCACCTATTTTCTATGTATCTATGTATCCATGTATTGTCTTTCCGCTGGCTGGTTAGCATGCAATAAAAGCTTTTCACTTTTCCATTCTATTTTTTTTAAACAAATCTTATTCAGACAATAGGTCGCATTTACGAAAAAGGAATACATAATCTTTGCTTGCCTTAAGTATTGAAGACAAGGGGTGGGATACAGGCAATTACCTTTTAGCAAGTGCAAGGTCTTGGATGGATATGTTTGAGATATGTGAAATAGAATGGAGGATGAGAAAAGAAAAGGAGGAAAGAACTGCAGATGCTGGTTTAAATCGAAGGTAGGCACAAAATGCTGGAGTAACTCAGCGGGACAGGCAGCATCTCTGGAGAGAAGCTTACTCCAGCATTTTGTGTCTATCAGGAGAAAAGATAGGTCAGGATTAATGTGTCCTTATACAGAAATGGCTACCGTGACAGGAATTCTGTGTAATGGCACAGCTTTAACTTGGGTAGTGCTTTAAATATTCCCAACATTAAACTTTATAGAAATAATTACAAAGATAAAAAGAAAAGGAAATATCATAGCTCAAATTACTAAAAGTGTTATAAAGTGTTGGGATACTGAAGAGTTGCTCTGGATCATGTCTCTATAATTAGGAATCAGACAACTGAACCATCCTACCTCAACCAGAGAGCAGTCCTGAACTACAATCTACTTCATCAGGGACCATCAGACTCTCTTTGATCAGACTTTACTGGCTTTACCTTGCACTAAATGTTATTCCCTTATCATGTGTCTGTACACTGTGTATGGCTCGATTATAATCATGTATTGCCCTTCCACTGGCTGGTTAGCATGCAACAAAAGCTTTTCTCTATACCTCGGTACACATGCCAATAAAATAAACTGAACTGAAGGATATGCCCTATAATAATACTAACCATCCTTCATGATCTGTATTTTGTGTGTTGATATTAAGGAATAGAAGAGATTAACCGATTAATGGCTGTGCTGAATTAATCAGACTGTGAATTAATGAGAAGACTGGACCACCCAAAGGCAACCTTGTAGAATGTCAACAATGGAGGTTAAAAATTATTGTATAAAGTTTTATAAAGCAAGATGTTGCACCTTCAGTGGGGATAGGTATGATGACAGACTTCTAATAAATACACCAGAAAATTGCCCTGTTGGAGGGAGACATTTTAGGGACAATGATCATAAAATAAGTTGGTTTCAAGTCAGAACAGATAAAAGAAAAACAAGAAAGAAAATAAAAGTACATGTGTTAGACTGGAAAAGATGTTAGACTGTACAGACACTCCAAAAGATAAGTCGGCCAAACCATTTACAACAAAAGATGGTATGCTTGGAGAATACAAAAGAAGAGACTCAAGACTTACTCACAGTAACTTTAGATGCGTATCGAATATTGCTCTGATTTAAACATTAAACTAAATCAAACAAAGGCAGAATGTTGCTGGCGCTGGAAATGTAATGGAAAGTCATTAACCTGAAACATTAAGTCAGTTTCTTTCTCAACGGACCTGCTGACTATTTCCAGCATTTAAAAAAAAAAAATTGTCTGTTGCATTATGCAACGGTCAATATAGTGCAAACACAATTCAATTTAAGAATTCAGTTTAATGTATCAGTTCAATGTATTGCAACACAGTTCAGATAAACAAGCAAAAAAAGATCAACATTAGGCGTACAGATCCAACACCACCAACCCTTCACAAAACCTAAACACATATCTCCTAGTCTCCCCTCAACTAAACAAAGAAATATCCTCAAATAACTTAGTTAAATGTAATTTATCATTCATATCCCCATGTTGGCCCTGCTCAATCACATTGTTATTTTCAAGCGGCTTTATTCAAGGTCTGCAGTCTGCAGTTTGATGGCATCCTGCGATTTGGTGGGCGGCGCTGGATCAAAAACACCGCTGAGTCGAAGCTCCAACCGGCGCGGCCTGAAGTCCACGGGCATCGCAGTCTCCGGGGAAGGAGCGGCCGCACCAGACACTTCAAGGCCGCTGAGGACTTTTCCACCCGATGGCGGTGTTCCAGCTTCCCGGCGGGTGGGCCTATAATCATCGGGCTGTTGCGGCGACTGGCTGCAGTGGCCTCAAACTGGCCCCGACCTCGGGTAGACTAGGAGGAGGAGGAGGACTGGACATTTTAGTGCCTTCCCTCACAGTGGAGAGTGTAGATTCTGCTGTGGGGGGATGTTCGTGTTGAATCTCTTACAGTGTGTTGTGTCATTTTTTTTCTACCTCTTTTTATTATTTATATGGATAATTTTCTCTGTAAAGCACTTTGGCTTCTTTGATTGAAATTGATTGAAAAGTGCTATATAAATAAATTTACTTTACTTTCCTTTAATGGTTTAATATCTTATCCACAGGTTAGCACCTCTGACATAGCTGCATTTCCTCAGTATTGTAATGTTGATGTGGGTTAAGCTTTGAGATTCTGGGGTGGGACTTAAAGATATAATGAGTGCTTTGCAGCAAAAATAGCCAAATTAATTACTTCTACATCATTATCCAAATTAACATTTCAACATTTTCCCCATTTCATGAACGTTCCTTCATTTCACATTATAAACTGAAATAAGTAGTGTTGATTTCAGATTTTCCTTCTGAAGGGCCTGTCCCACTTTCACGACTTAATTCTTTCATCCCGACCATTTTTTTACTCGTGGACATTTTTTATTGGGCTGGAAAAAACGTCCCGACTTACCTGATGCCACGAGTACCTACGGCTAGCATAACGAGCCGCTACGATATATCTACGAACTCCTACGACCTCCTACGGACTCGTTACGAACATTCTGCGAGTTTGAATCAGGGGAACATGGGAGAATTCGTGAATTACCTCGTGAATTATTACACTAATGCAATTATCAAGAAAGCACATCAGTGTCTCTACTTCCTGAGAAGATTACGGAGAGTCAGTTTGTCAAGGAGGACTCTCTCTAACTTCTGCAGGTGCACAGTAGAGAGCATGCTGACCGGTTACATCGTGGCTTGGTTCGGCTACTTGAGCGCCCTGGAGAGGAAAAGACTACAAAGAGTAGTAAACACTGCCCAGTCCATCATCGGCTCTGACCTTCCTTCCATCGAGGGGATTTATCGCAGTCGCTGCCTCAAAAAGGTGGGAAGTATCATCAAGGACCCACACCATCCTGGCCACACACTCATCTCCCTGCTACCTTCAGGTAGAAGGTACAGGAGCCTGAAGACTGCAACAACCAGGTTCAGGAATAGATACTTCCCCACAGCCATCAGGCTATTAAACCTGGCTCGGACAAAACTCTGATCATTAATAACCCATTATCTATTATTTGCACTTTATCCGTTTATTTATTCATGTGTGTATATATTTATATAATGGTATATGGACACACTGATCTGTTTTGTAGTAAATGCCTACTATGTTCTGTGTGCTGAAGCAAAGCAAGAATTTCATTGTCCTATCAGGGACACATGACAATAAACTCACCTGAACTTGAACTTGAAAGTGGGACAGGCGCTTAAGGCAAACTTTTGGATCCACCTCCTCTCCTCTGCTGTTTAACACAAGTGTGTCTCCCTCCCCACATCTCCATATTCTATTCAAAGCACAATAACATTTTCACACCATTCACAAGCAAAAACAAATGTTTGATGATGTTTTCAGTTTATGTTACAGAAATAAACCGAACACCAAACTTCTGGAGCACTAAATGTATCAAGCAGCATCTGTGTGTGTGAGAAGAATTGTCGACGTTTCAGGTTGAGACCCTGCATTAGGACTTGAGTGTTCAATTGCAAAATATTAAAGAGTTCACCCTCACATCTTCATCATCTTTTTTGCGTTCATTTCAAGCATACATTTTGAATCTGTTTTTCAATTCTTATTTCAAATTCCAATAATCACTTTTGAATGACTTTTCTTAACTCAGCTTGATGGATCGATCTATTTCTCCTGTCTATGCCTGTGCAGAGTTATGATTTAAATGACATTTCAATCTGATCTCTAGATATTGAAGATAAACATTGTGATTCCTCCATACAAATACAGCTTCATTTTTATTTTTTGAGAAAACTCATTCAGGCATTGAAATCCTATTTTCCAGAGGTAATTATTGTCTTAGTTGACATTGCAGATGGTTTTTCTTCTCAACCAGTGCTTTTGTCACTGCCATTTCAAATTGAAAGGAGCAGCGATGATTTTATTTTGGTCTGTGTTTCTAAATCATGCTATTATATTTCAATCCGTTTCTTTTGTCCACACTCCAAGATATACTGTCATCATTTAAATTAGAATATTATTTCAGAATTCAATGTGATCTTTGTATGAAGTACAACACAGTTAACACATGAGTTTCTAACTTCATCCCATCCCTTACTGGGATGTGGATATTGGCAGTGATAAAGTCATAAGTGATAGGAGTAGAATTAGGCCATTTGGCCCACCAAGTGTACTCCACCATTCAATCATGGCTGATCTCTCTCTCTCTCCTAATCCCATTCTCCTGCCTTCTCCCCATAACCTTTGACATCTGTACTAATCAAGAATCTATCTATCTCTGCCTTAAAAATATCCACTAACGACCTCCACTGCCTTCTGTGGCAAAGAATTCCACAGATTCACCACCGACTAAAGAAAATCCTTTAATTCTGAGGCTAGGACCTCTAGTCCTAGACTCTCCCATTACTGGAAACATCCTCGTCAAAATACTGCAGAGGTTGGAAGTCTGAAATTTATTTTTAATAACTGGAAACACTCATCAGGTTAGACAGCATCTGTGGAAAGAAAAACAGAGTTAACATTTAACGAATCAATGTTAAAATCCACAATAACAGAAAATGCTGAAACACTCTGCAGGTCAGGGGTATCTGTGGAAAAAGAAAACTTGCATCACAAAGCCCCTTCATCAAATCAGTCTTCAATCCCATAACATTCACTGTGTTTCTCTTTCTACATTTCTGTTATTCACCTTTCTCAGTGTAATTTTTGCCATTGGCATGAACTTGATTAATCAGAAATATTGCACTTGGGTAATGGCACGCCAGACCAAGAAGATTGAATACATGATCTTTCTCTTATTTTCCATTCAGGTTCAGGGCAACATTTGCAAAGACATTTGTCACCAGTCTCAAAAAATCATGCGTCATGATAAAAAAAATGGCGAAGAGTGTTTTATTGTCATAGGACAATATTGTCATATTGTCAAAATGGAACAATGAAAATTCTTACTAAAAAAGAGAAAACGCTGGAAATACTCAGCAATTCAGCAATGCCTGTGGGAATAGAAACAGAAGCGGGGATGAGACAGAAGAAGCTTGTTACTCTGCAGGGTGTGGTGTTTCCCATAGGATAAAACTGGGATTGATGAAGGAGCATAGACATAAGAATGGAGGAGTTATAAACTGCTGAGCAGGATGACATTTCGGGTCGAGACCCTTCTTCAGATGACATAACTGGCAAACCTAGCCGGTCACGAGAAAAGATCTGCGCCAATTTTCATCAGAGGGTTTTTTGATTTTCATTAACATGGTGAGTCATGAAGCGGCCCATTCAAAACACTGCAATCAGTGTGGTGTGGGTATTCCCATCATGTTCTTAAGTGGGGAGTACAGTATTTAGACCCTGCGTTGATTAAGGAATGGCAGTAATACTTCAAGTACATGTAACATATATTGAGATAGAAGGGATTGGGCAGATGATGGTGTCCTTGAACATTGAGGTCATGGAGTTGGCTGATGTGGTTGAAGAAACCTCAGTGCATCAGCAACTTGCTTCAGCGCCATTATTAGATGGTACAATACACAGCCCTGTAGTGCCATGGGAGGAGGAGAGCATGTTTGAGATGGTGGTCGAGGGTGCCTTGCTTTCACCTGGATGGTGCTGGGCTTCTAGATTGTTGTTGGAGCTGCACACACCCAGGCTAGTGGACAGGTATTCTAGAAACAAAGAACTGCAGATGCTGGTTAATGCACGAAAGGACACAAAGTGCTGACGTAACTTAGAGCATCTCTGGTGAACATGGATCGGTAATGTATCAGACCCAAAATGTCACCTGTCTACGTTCTCCAGAGATGCTCTGAGTTAGTCTAGCACTTGGTGTCCTTTTGTGGAAAGTGTTCTATCCTGCTTGTCGAGTCCAGCAATGGAAATTGATTTTTGAGGTGCACTGGGGAGTTCTTGACTAAAGGAATTCCTGCAGCAATGCCAGAAGCTGAGAAACAGTACAACTCCAATGATCCAGCATGCCCAGGGCTTTGATGCTGTTGAGCTGGTAGTTTTTTTTATTACTATTGGATGTTTCCACCACATCCCATGTGCACTTTTAATTCACCTTATTATAGATATTACAGAATATCACCATAAATTTTCCAGTGAACCAGGTAAGCTTAAAGAGGACACAGGAAGCGGGGCCCTGGTGAGTGGAAAGGGAATTCAGCAATTATCACCTTGGGACTAAAACAATAAGATTTAGAAACATTCAAATACCAGATTATTGGATTTTTACTCCACAAAGGCAGCAACTCTACCGCTGCGCCACCGTGCTGCTTACCACATGTGTTTCCAACGTGGGGTTCCACAGGACCAGTAAGAGCACCAGTAAGATTAGATATAGATAACAAACAGTAATGTTTGCTAAACAATCTCCTATATTCCCTATCGGGGAGCAAGGTATAGCGTACTACTAAAATAAAAACAGTGGATCCGCCTAGTATCTCAGCAACAATTTATTCCTCAACCAATATCACGAAGAATTGATTATGGGGTCATTAACAATTGCCGCAATGGGAGCTTCCTGGGCACAAAATGGCAGCATTTTTTCCCCTACTACTCATCAAAGCCTCTTCATTTTTAAGCTCTTTGGTATGTCCTGAGCTTGTGAATTGCACTGGTAAATGCAAGGATTTATTTTTGTTAAGAGTTCTACCATGGGGATTCGCGATCTCCAAATGTTCATTCCACGTAATTGATTGAAACAACGTTGTTCAGTTCCATCGAAACCTTCTTGTACAAAACCTGTCCTGAAACCTCCTGTTCAGACGGAATACACGGAGAAAAGTATTTCATCTTAATTTGCTCTGTGCATTAGTTTTCATCATTCCCATACTGTTTATCATGTTGCAAATGAGAGGGAGAATGTGGGAAAGATTTTTCACTTTAATGCGATCATGCAGACTGATTTATTCAAAACACACAGGGTCCTGTAAAAGCTCCATCAAATGCAACAGTGGAAGAATTATTAAAGGAACACTTTTAAATCAGCATGATGTGCAGTTCTGTTTATTGTTCCCTTCAGCCTGTGGTGTGTTGTTAAATGACTAGCACTCTGAGCTGGTTTTCTTCACATAGCCTTGGGCTATCGTTACAGAACTAAATTCCTTAAATGGTTCTGTGCTCTCCCCCAATGAGATTAAACAGTTAACTTCAAACAATCTCAAAAAAATATACAGCAGGTCATGGTCAGTGTGTAACATCCACAAAATACAACGCAGCATCTTTACAGGGCTTCTTCAACAGCACCTCCAAACCCAGGCCCTCAGCATTGTCAAAGACAAAGGCACTGAAGCACCACTGACTGCAACCTCGTCATCTCTGTTCCACAGGCAACAAGCTTAGTTTCTCCAAGACGGAATGCACATGACGGGTTGCGATGCGCAAGTCCCCAGAGAATGGGGGAGAAGCATATCCAACATCGCTCTTGTCCTGATAGCCAGCTTTGTGAGTGGCTGCATCAAGCTGTGTGCAGAACAGAAATAGACGAACACCAGCATCTCTTTGTGCTGAGGTTGTATCTGTCCTGGTGTGTCGAAAGATGGGCCTGGCTCGTTACCCCACAATGTTTCAAACAGTTAGACATCGTGGCACTTTATGGAAATGTTCTTTCAGTAAAAACAGTCCATCAGAGAGTGGAACTTCCTGCAGACCATGAGGGAAAAGATAACGATGGATCCAGAAGGGTGGTGGTTCGCTGAATTATTTGGCAGAATGGCTGATCACCAGGACTCGCCAACAAGCACCAGGTGCTTGCCAAACAGTGGGGTAAAAGAGGACTCATTGATCTATGAGCTGTGTCCAGGACCCACTGAGACGGACATCAAATGCTGTTGGGAGATCATTAACTTATGAAAGGTGCAATTTTGTCTGCTCAAAACGTTTTGTTATTCTGATATATTGAGATGTACGTAAAGGAGTAGCATATTCCATGCTGCAGGAGTACAAGCGGAGGGTTGCTCTGAAGCTCAGCGCTACCAACATAAAGATATTGTGGGGAAGGACTGCAATCTCAGGCCCTTCTGCCACTTGATATGGAGGGCTGTGTCAAAGCCTCTCAAACACTGGACCTTCATTCTCACCCAGGTGACCACATGACCAGCAATGGGTCTCTGTAGACAGAATGTACAAACATTCCCACTGTGGAGAACCAATAACACTGTGAATGGATAATCTGAATAACACTATCTGTGTGTAATGAAACCCATGCACTGCTTTTGTTATATTTCCTGTATATATTTTTATGAACAAAGTTAATATTTAAAATAATAAAATAAATCTCTCCTCACAGCTGCAACATTCCAGCCCTGGCAACATCCTCATAAATCTCTTCAGTACTCTCTCCATTTCAACTTTATCTTTCCTGTAATGTGGCAATATAGCACTTAAACTGTGTCGCATGGAGTGTATACACAACATAACACATACTATGCTCTATACAGCTCCAGCATAACCCTTTTCTCATATTCCTGTATGTCTATTTTACCACCTTATTGACCTTTTACGGATCTGTTGACATAGATGACAGAGATCTTTAAAAGTAGGCCAATATCTTCCACTTATTGGACATTTCCTTGCCTTGTAGCACTTTCCCAAATGCATCCCCACGTCCTTTGCTTTGGTTTAGTTTAGTTTAGAGATACAGCGTGGAAACAAGTCCATGCCAACCAGCGATCGCCGCACACTTGCACTATCCTACACACACTAGGGACGATTTCCAATTTTTACCAAGCCAATTAACCTACAAACCTGTGCATCTTTGGAGTCTGGGAGGAAACCGGAGATCCAGGAGAAAACACACACAGGTCATGGGGAGAACATACAAACTCCGTACAGACAGTACCCATAGTCAGGATCAAACCCGGGTCTCAGATTCAAGATTCAAGATTCAAGAGAGTTTATTGTCATGTGTCCCTGATAGGACAATGAAATTCTTGCTTTGTTTCAGCACAACAGAACATAGTAGGCATGACTACGGAACAGATCAGTGTGTCCATGTACCATTATATAAATATATACACACATGAATAAATAAACTGATAACGTGCAAATAAACAGATAATGGGCTATTAATGTTCAGAGTTTTGTCCGAGCCAAGTTTAATAGCCTGATGGCTGTGGGGAAGTAGCTATTCCTGAACCTGGTCGTTGCAGTCTTCAGGCTCCTGTACCTTCTACCTGAAGGTAGCAGGGAGATGAGTGTGTGGCCAGGATGGTGTGGGTCCTTGATGATACTGCCAGCCTTTTTGAGGCAGCGACTGTGGTAGATCCCCTCGATGGAAGGGAGGTCAGAGCCGATGATGGACTGGGCAGTGTTTACTACTTTTTGCAGTCTTTTCCGCTCCAGGGCGCACAAGTTGCCGAAACACGCCACGATGCAACCGGTCAGCATGCTCTCTACTGTGCACCTGTAGAACATAGAGAGAGTCCTCCTTGCCGCCCCTTCTCCAGAGTAAATTCCATTTGCCATAATAACATGTCACACAGCATTTGATTTCTATTTGCTATTTTCCCATCAACCAGACCATCCATATCTTCCTGTAGCCTACAGCCTTTCTCCTGAATTCACTTAATTCTGCATCATAATTTCCTGCCTCCCAAACCAAACTACACTTTTAGGTTTTCAGTTAACAGGAAATTAACTTAAGTTGGCCTACTTTCATGTTAGATTTCAGGACAAGATGAATTCTCCAATTAGTCGTGAAACAGAAATCAAATCCTTTCAGCTTTTCTTATTTGCCAATTTGTTCGTGGTTTTTGTTAATTGCAGGAGGACAGGATGTCTCTTGGTGTTTAATGAATACTGGAAAAGGGAGCAATTTGGAAGGGCAAAGCTGGTTTTAATTGGACTGGTAGGAGAACACTTCAAACCTCAGGATCACAGAACAGAAATCGTCATTGGTGCAACCTCAGGGAGGGTAATACTCTGAAATAATCAGACCCAAGAGCTCAACCCAACTAAAGAAGTGTAACAGATGTAAACCAGCATATTACTGTCGTGGTCATTTATAGAATCACAGCTCGAGAGACCTCAGGGCTTTGCATGCAGAATGGCTACATTTCTTATTGTATAGACCAGTTATAGAAATCACCAATTTGGTAACTTGAAATAAAAGATGTGCTTCAATAAAACCTATCACAACCATAGAATGTTGGAGTCATAGTCAAACAGTGTGGAAACAGGCCCAACTTACCTAATCCAAACAACATGTCCCATCTGCACTAGTCCCACTTGCCTGCGTTTGGCCCAGATCCCTCAAAACCTGTCCTATCCATGTACCTGTCTAATTGTTCCTTAAATGTGTTCCAAAGCATTTTACAGCCAGTGAAGTTGTTGCTTTAATATGTCAAATACAGATTGTGGAAGCAACTCCACCGGCAGGAACATGAACCTGAGAATGAACAGAAAATCTGACCTTCAGTGATGATGACTGCAGAATGCTAGTTAAGGATTAAATGTTGGCTGGAAAAAAAACGGTGTTTTGTTTGGGACCATCTGAGAGGGATAACTCCTCTCAGAATGGATAGATTTTGGCTTTGCTTTGGCATGATTTAAATAGTTAAAATGGGTGTCATTCCCTTCATGTGAATATAAGATGAGGGTCAGAGATGTCCTGCAGAAACAAAGGTAAAAAAGGAATTCTACTTAAGCTGCGTGTTTAAAATGATAACAAGTGCAGTGTGTTTGTAGACCAAAAATGTAATTCTCAAGACAACCGGGCTATTATAAACAAGGATACCAACAGTTGGGAGCCATTATCTTGTTGTTAATTGTTAACAGTTTGATTGCTCGCCAGCCTCAAGCAACTAGTTGGAATATTAAAGAAATAAACATAATCTTGTTACATTAACCTCATCATTCTATCTACCACATCAGCTACCTTATCAAATGTAAAGGGCAATAGTACTCTATTGCAATAAGATGCAATTTGTCCCAACATTTTGTACCACCACCCATCATCCTTCCCTCAGTTACCATACAAAATAACAGATCAGCATGTTATTAAGTCTGAAGAAGGGTTTCGGCCCGAAACGTTGCCTATTTCCTTCGCTCCATAGATGCTGCCGCACCGGCTGAGTGGATGTCTTTACCAGCCGTCCACTTTTCCAGAATAATACACTAGATGTGGGAAGCATAGCAGGTGCAAGTTAGACCAAGGTTTTGCTATAATCCCAAGGCTGCCCGGTGCACAGCGGTAGAGTTGCTGCCTCACAGCGCCAGAGAGCCAGGTTCAATCCTGGCTACGAGTGCTGTCAATACAGACTGTACATTCTCCTCGTGACTTGTGTGGGTTTTCTCCGGGATCTCCAGTTTCCTCCCACACATACAGATGTGTAAGTTAATTGGCTTGGTATAATTGATAAATTGTCCCTAGTGCGTGTAGGATAGTGTTATTGTACAGGGATCGCTGATGGGAACTGACTTGTTGGGCTGAAGGGCCTGTTTCTCATCACTGTATCTCTAAACTAAACTAAAAAAGGTATCACATTATTTTAAAAAAGGTGGGATGCATTGATAACGATTAACGTCCAGAGTGTTTGTGGAAGAAAAGACAATTCAAGCATTAGTCATTTAAAAACAAAGCAAAAAGCCCATGTGTTAAAGAAGGAACTGCAGATGCTGGAAAATCGAAGGTACACAAAAATGCTGGAGAAACTCAGCGGGTGCCCATGTACCTGACTCACTTCCCAGGCAACGTTCTGCTTGAGCTGTGATTGGAAATGTTTGCACAAATATGCATTAGTTGTTCTGCTCTTCAATCTCAAGGACTGTGGCGCACTACATTATTAAATTAAACTAATCAATACTGACATTTCAAACGATACAATAGCCAGGATTGCTCGACTGTGCCAGTGATTTGGTTCTAATTATAATTCACTGTAAATGCTTCGGAAGAAAATATTCGGTCTCGCTCTCCTTTACTGAGTGCATCTGAGAAAATCAAATCATACAAAAAAATAGCAATTTGCCTCAGCAATCGTTTGGTACAACAACAACAACAACCAGGGATGGGCTTTGAGATGGGGGGGGGGGGGGTCATTTAAACAAAGGAAATAATTTCATTAACGTGCCACCATTCACAATCTCAGGAACTTGCAGAGCACATGACAGCTTCTCTGAAATAGTGTCGTTGTTGGAATAAGGGGAGGCAGTACGGTTCCACAAAAAGCAAGATGAACACAAAATGCTGGAGTAACTCAACAGGGCAGGCAGGATCTCTGGAAAGAACGGGTGATGTTACAGGTCAAGACCCTTCTTCCATCTGAGAGTCAGGGGAGAGGGAAACTAGAGATATGGAAGGGTAACAAAGACAATGCAAGGTGTGAAAACGACAGATTAAATCAGACAATGTTCAAGGAAATGTAGAATGGTCCATTGTTGGCTGAGACGGAGGTGACAACAAGGCATACAAACAGTAAAATTAATCCGGAGGACAATGAAACTAGTCGGAGAACTAGTGTGGAGGAGGGACGGAGAGAGGGGGAAACCAAAGGTTACTTGAAGTTAGAGAAATCAATATTCATACTGCTGGGTGTATGCTACCCAAGTGTAAGATGAGGTGCCGTTCCTCCAATTTACATTTTGGAGGCCAATAATCATAATCATACTTTATCAGCCAATTATGTTTTGCAACATGCGAGGAATTTGATTTGCCTTACAGTCATACAAATAAAAAGCAACAAAATACACACAAAATACAATTGAACATAAACATCCACCACAGTGACTCCTCCACATTCCTCACTGTAATGGAAGGCGAAAAAAAAGTTCAATCTCTTCTGTTCTCCCACAGTCGGGGGTCAGGCGCTCCGCGTCGGGGCGATCAAGTTCTCACATCGGGGGATCTCAGCTCCCCGCACCGGGCGATCGGACCCCGGGTCGTGGCTAGTTGAACCTCTTGCGACTTTGGAGCTTCCTGACATCAGTCTCTACCCAAGACTGCGAGCTCCCCGATGTTGAAATTCGCAGGTCGCAGTTGGAGCGTCCATCCCAGGCAAGGGATCGCAGGCTCCGATGGTAAGTCCACGGCCCTGTGGTGGGGCTCAAAGTCAGTCTCGAGCAAGGCCGCCAGCTCCATGATGTTAGGCCGCAGAGCGACCGGAGATACGATCCGGAAAACAACCACATCTCCGGCAAGGTAAAAGATTGAAAAAAAAGTTTCCCCCGACTCCCGCCCCCCCCCCCCCACCACATAAAACAAACTAGAGATCATTAACACATACTTTTTAAAACACACAAAAAATAACAGAAAGAGACAAAAAGGCAGACAGACTGTCGGCGAGGCTGCCATCGCTGACGGCGCCACCTGCAAGCTGTTAATAAGCAGGTAATCTACTTGTTATCAATGGAGAAGTAAATATTGACCAGGACATTGTCGGAAGATGCACTATTCCAAATAGTGGCCTGGAATATTTGAATTTCACTTTGTACGGCATATAGGGGAAGAGACCGGGGGCTGGGTGTAGGGGGAGATAAGTGTAAAGTAGGCATAAAGTGCTGGTGCTCTGCAGTGCAATACAAGCCCACAACTGACTGACCATGACTAGCTTTATTTCTAGGAAAAGGCTGCTAAAAATAAAAGTTAAGTAAGGGAAACGTTTCATTACAACTAATTATGCAGCCTGTGCAATGATTTATGCACCATGAGCCAACTGTGATGTGTCCTAATAAGAAATAATAAGATACAATTTGGCCTTTTGTAATGATATTTTTTACCAAAATGGACTGAGATGAAGTGTCGAGGGAAAATATAATAGGGGCAGTTTACAGACTACTTGGTAAGGGTAGGTAAGGCCACATTTGGAGTACTGTGTTCAGTTCTGGTCACCCTGTTATGGAAGAATGTCATTAAAATGGAAAAGGGGGTAAAATGATTTACCAGGTCTGGACAGAGGAGAGATTAGATTGATAGGGATTTGTTTTGCTAGTGTGCAAGAGGCTGAAGGGTGATCTTATAGAGGCTGGGCAAGGAGAACTGTACATAGCACTCCAAGTGTGATCCCAAAGAGATTTGTACAGTAGTAACGTTATGACCCCTACTCAATGCGTTGACCAATGAAGGCAAGTATACCAAAATCCTTCTTCACCCTGCAAGAAAAGTGAAAGCTAGTGAGTCAATGGCATAGGTCTGTAATGAGAGTTTTCAATAATCTGTCAGAGAAAGGAGGGAAAAGGAGAAAACAAGGATGGAGTTATTGTAGCTTCTTTTGACTTTCAAACAATGAGGATTCAATACTGGAAATGGTAGGGAAGCATCCTGGTCGTTGCGATTGTAACAATTGTTTCAAATAATAATCACAAAAGATCAGAACAGCAAAAAACTGGAATAAAATGATCAAAAGACAAACATGAAACTTGGGAAGGCAAACTGGAAGATTCGTTGCCAGACTTTGAACGGCAATGGGAAATAAGTTAAAAGGTCAACAAAGAGATGAGAAGAAGTGTTTTCTTCTAAAATATGAATCATCCAATCAAAAATTCTGATTGGATAATCAGACAGAGTAACATACAATTTAAAGAAAAAGCACACATACTGAGAGAGGTAACACAAGAGAATACGAGTCTCGGAATACAAAAAGGCATTTTGAGTATTGTGTTTAGTTTTGGTCACCTGCTTTAGGAAAGATGTTATTAAACTTGAAAGAGTGCAAAAAAGATTTACGTGGATGTTGCCAGGACTTGAGGGCCTAACCTATAGAGAGAGATTGGATAGGCTAGGGGATGAGGGGTGATCGTACATGAGGGACATAGAAAGGGCTTTTACCTAGAATAGGGGAATCAAAAACTAGAGGTCATTGGTTTTAAGGTGAGAAGGGAAAGATTTAGTAGGAACCTGAGGGGCAACGGTAGTTGAGGCAGGTACTATCACAAAGTTAATTTAAAAAATGAGGACATCTCCAATGCCCAGGTCTGGAACACCTCATCCTGGGTGCAGATGCGGCGTAGACAGAGCAATTGGGAGTAGGGGATAGAGTCCTTACAGGAAGCAGGGTGGGAAGAAGTGTAGTCCAGGTAGCTGTGGGTGTCAGTGGGGTTGTAGTAGATGTCGGTCAGTAGTCTGTGGCCTGCGATGGAGATGGTGAGATCTAGGAACGGTAGGGAGATGTCGGAAAAGGTCCAGGTGAATTTGAGTGCCGGATGGAAATTAGTGGTGAAATGGATGAAGTCAGTGAGTTCTGCATGGATGCAGGAGGTAGCACCACTGCAGTCATCAATGCAGCGGGGGTAGAGTTCGGGGATGGGGCCACGGTATGCTTGGAACAACGATTGTTTGACGTCCCCTACAAAGAGGCAGGCATAGCTGGGGCCCATGCGCGTGCCCATAGCTATGCCTTGGATTTGGAGGAAATGGGAGGAGTCAAAGGAAAAGTTGTTGAGGGCAAGGACCAGCTCCGCTAGGTGGAGGAGAGTATTAGTAAAGGGAGATTGGTTGGTTCTGCGGTCGAGGAAGAAACGGAGGGCTTTAAGGCCCTCCTGGTGGGGGATGGAGGTGCAGAGGGACTGGACATCCATAGTGTAGATGAGGGAGTGGGGGATTGGAAAACGGAAGTCATGAAGAAGACGAAGAGTGTGTGAGGTGTCTTGGACATAGGTGGGGAGGGATTTGACCAAAGGGAATAGGATGAAGTCGACGTATGTGGAAATATGTTCCGTGGGACTTGAACAAGCAAGAAGAACTTTAAAGTATTTTGCAGATATATGATTAATAAATCAGAGGAAGAAACTGGGCACTAAAGGATGTGCAAGATAAATCTCACAGTTAACGACAGCAAAGGTGCAGAAATATTGAATAACTTCCTTATTTTATTATTTACTATAGAAGCCAACAAGCTTGAAAAGAGAAGAGAATGAGAAATCAGAAAATAACACATTGTCAGATAGAAATACGTGAGATAATTGACAAATTTATAGCAGCCCTGGTCTTGATCAATTGCATTTGCACATATGAAGGGTTAGGTTTGGGAGAATAGAGGCACTGAACATATATAAATAATATGTAATAATAAATTCATTAGAAAAGGGAATAGTAGCAGCAGGCTGGCAGGTAGTTAATATTATTCTTATATTTAAAATGAGAGACAAAGCACATTTGGGGAATTTTAGGCCAAATAGATTAATGTCAGTGGTAGGAAAGATAATTAAATCTTCATTCGATGTGAAATAGAGAAACAGCAAGAAGCTGAAAATATAATAAAGAACAGTCAGCATGGTTTACATAGGCAGTCATACTTCTCGAGTTCTTGAAAAAGGAGCTTTTGATGAAAGACAAGGGAAATCCAGAGAATATATTTGAATTTCCAATAGGTCTACAATACAGTGCCAAATAGCAGACTTAAGATCAAGGTCAGGGCATGTGAAATCACAAGAGTAGGTACAGAACAGATCACAAGTTGAGTATAGAACAAAAAACAAGTGTTTGTCTCAGAGTGGCTAGTCAAAAGACACCAGGTTTTCCACAAGGAATTACTGGCATTCACAATTCCCAGAAATGGTTTGACTTATGAATCATGAAGACAATTTTAATATTTGCCAAACATGCCATTTGCAGAAAAGACGGGAAGCACAAGCATTAATAGATTTGCATAATAGACATGTAAACTTTAATATAAGAAGGAGACATCAAATTACTTTTGCAGGAATAGAAAGTCTACATAAATCTTGGATAATGTAGCTATGTGTTGGATGAGCAAACATATCAAGGGGCACAGATGATAATATTGAAAGATAATGAATCTATAAAGAGACATGGATAACATGGAAATTAAAATCAAATCAATGAAACTAGCAACAGATTAATAAAGCCATCAAAATAATGTTCAGAAGGCACAAAACTGCAGATTCTGTAAATCTGTAGGCTTCATCGGAGCACATACATATCTGTGAAGAGTTCTGATCCACTATCACAAAAAGGTGGCACTGTGGAAATGTAAAATAAAATGGTAAGAATTATATCAGAACTCAGAGATTGAACCTTACAGGAAAGGCTAAACACAATGCAGCTCTCTTCTATAGAAAAAAGAAAATTGAAGACTGACTTAATGGGGACATTTAAGATAATACAGGGACTTGACATAATGGACTTAAAATAATTCTATTCACAGGCAAGTCCAAAACTAGGGGTTAATTATGTATGGTAAGAACCTATAATTCTGAATCTCATTTGGGTGAAACCTGTTTATTCAGACTAGTTCGAATATGGGTCTGGTTACCATTAGGTAGAATAATGTAGAGCATTTTAGACAAAGCAAATGACTCCGAATGGAAAAGGAGATGGGGTTAAATGTAAAGCATGGAGCAAAGTTCAGTTGAATGAAATGGCCTGCTACCTCTCGGAAATCTGATGTAATAACATTGTAGCGGGGCTCATGTTGTTGACCTCCCCGTGGTGAGCCCTGTCAACTGACCTCAGTCAGGCGAACTACAACACAGAGACAGCAGCAGCACCGCAGCTTGGCACCAACCCGGAGAATGCGCCCTTTTTAGAGCAGGCAACTACAGATGTCGAACAGGATGGCATCACCCTGCTGCAGACTTCTGCTGCCTCAAACGCAAGAAGAAGAAGACCTTGTAGTATCATCTTGTTGGTGATCAAATGGAATCAGAACCTCTGTAAAGTAGGGGGCAGAGGAGCAGGAGGGTGGATTTCAGGATGGGGCATCTCAAGCAGAGGATCCAGCAGGGAGATGGTTTCGGAAATCATGGCTCTCATCACCAGCCTTGTGATATTACATTAACACACATAGATTCAGAGGCTGGGGAACTGTGGATCTGCAACCACTGGTCCCTGCAGCCACAACACCTGATGCAGTACCCATTGTCAGCCCTATTATAGGTCCTCCCTGAACTCCCCACCATGGACATCCCATCCATGCGAACAAGCTCCAAAAAATATGAAGTGCTGGAGGAACTCAAGCGACCTCTGTGGAGGGAATGGACAGGTGAGGTTTCGGGTCAGTACCCTTCTTCAAGATGGCTCCTAACCCAGAGTGTCATCTGTCCATTCCTGCCAAAGATGCTACCTGACCTGCTGAGTTCCTCCAGCACTTTGTGTTCTTCTCAAAATTCTAGCATCTACAGTCTCTTGTGTCTCCGGTAAATGTTATTAAATTCAAACACGAACCAGTCTTGAAGAAGAATGTGTTTACAAGTAAACCTCTCTGCGGTAATCAAACACTATTGTCTCTTCAGAACAGCTTCACCGCAGGAGGCTGCTTGCTTTGAAAATGGATAAGCAATGGCTTCTATTGTAACTTGCACAAGGATGCTGTATTGAACAAAGTAACACTAATTGATACTTCAAGCGCATCGAAACCAGCATGTGAGAACGGGACATCCAGTGGGGCATCCTGATTCAGTTTCATTGTCGACACAAAATCCTGGAGTAAGTCAGCGGGTCAGGCAGCATCTCTGGAGAGAAGGAATGGGTGACCTTTTGGGTCGAGACCCTTCTTCAGACCCGACCTAAAACGTCACCGATTCCTTCTCTGAGTTACTCCAGCATTTTGTGTCCATCTGCAGTTCCTTCATACATCAGGGACAGTGACATATTTCC
Organism: Malacoraja senta; assembly: GCA_038087875.1. Taxonomy (NCBI): domain Eukaryota; kingdom Metazoa; phylum Chordata; class Chondrichthyes; order Rajiformes; family Rajidae; genus Malacoraja; species Malacoraja senta. The sequence goes on from CM075982.1 coordinate 14,422,533, forward strand.
AAGTAGGGATGTGTGCTTGTAGGGATGATATACATCTACATCAGGGTGGTGGGGGGAAGGGGGAAACTGCTTTTCGAGTCCCTCCGAGGAGCGCCTTCGACCTGTCCTTGCGGCCTACCAGCGGGTCCTGGAGCGACGTTTCCCTGAGGGGACCTGGCCAGAACATCGGCTTTGGCGGCGGTGCAGCGCTGGAGCGCTGTCGTGGAGCGGGCGATGCCTTTCCTGGGTCGCCGCGCTGGAACTCCAGTATGCTGGGACCGCCGATGAGAACATCGTGGAGCAGCGGTTCTGTGGAGCGGCCCAGCTGCGACGCTGAACGGTACATCCCGGAGCCTGGGATATCTTGCTGAGATCGCCAGTGTGTGGAGCTCCGTCCGGCGCGGTCTGTTGGCTTGGAAGATGCGGTCTTCGGTGGGAAGGTGGTCGTTCCTGGTACCCCAAGCCGCTGGGGGTTCTCCCGACGCTGGAGCACCATCACCCGGCGAGAACATCGGGCGCCGTGGCGGCGACTGTGGAGGCCTCAGTGGGCCCGACTCTGGGTGGACAAGAGGATGGGGACTGGACTTTGTGCCTTCCCCCACAGTGGGAACCACTGTGGGGGGATGTTTTGGTGTTGAACTTCTTTTTAATACTATGTTGTATTTTATTAGTGTGCTGCAAGGACATCTGAATTTCCCCTGAATAAGGGGATTAATAAAGTCTAATTCAATTCAATTCAATTCAATCAGTTTTATTGTAACTAGTTTAGAGAAGACGATAAATAACTATTCATGTTAATTGGCCCTCATCAACACCATTCATTGTAATACATTGGGGGTATGGTTACTATATCATCCCTACAAGCACACATCCCTACTTGGAAATATGTCACTGTTTCTTCATGTTCACAGGGTCTATATCCAGGAAGTCCCCACTAAGCACATTGTGGAAGTATCTTCACCAGAAAGACTGCCTCAGTTCAGGAAGGGCTCATCACCTCAAGAGCAGTTAGTGATGGGCAACAAATGCTGGCTTTCCCGGAAATACCCAGATCCCATAGGATGAGTAAATATTAAAAAATAACCCATTAGCATCATCTTTATTGCAGAATACCAACTAATATTAAGAGGAATTGATTATTTAAAATTAATATTATTGATTTTATGCAGTAAATCACAAAAGGATTGGTTTAAGATGGAAGTAAATAGATCACATACACCTAATGAGGTATCGCTGTTTCTCCGGATGTTTGACAGTGGAAGACTAATGTTACAAAGAAGAAGCATAGATCCAAAACATTGGAAACTAACTGTTAACCAAACTGAAGTCTAATCATAATCACTATTGGAATACATAAAGGCTTGATTCATAACTAAATCGTTCACACTGATGTCATAATTAACTCCAGTGGCTTCAAGTCGACAGTTTCATCACCCCGTCAACCTAACAGTCAGAATAGTTATCAATTCAAGGAAGCTGCAGATTCCATTACTGGGAAATTCAATCGCAGAGAACAACACCTCCATGATCGTGCCTGGGATACAGGGCCATTGACTCCAGGAAATGCTCAGCCAAAGGCCCAATGAGTGATGGAGAAAGACAAGTAAATGTTGTTGGACTTTTGGCTGAATGTTTAAGGACATTTATTATTTATCGATGCAACATTGCTTTCAAGTGAATGGCCTTTTGTATTTCAGCAATAAACTAAACGATATCAACAATAATGTACAGTACGTGCTGCACAGTTCTATAACTCTACAACTAATTGCCGAGGAATAGAAGGTTACAGACCAAACGTGAGTGAATGGGGTTTGTATAGATAGGTGCATGGACACAGTGGGCTGAAGGGCCAGGTTCTGTGCTAGATGTTTCTATGAATGCAGCCAATCCTGTCTGGAGGTTAGGGAATGCAGGTGAGACTGATCCTTCTGGATGGTTACTGCTGTGTGTGGTCACACACCAACATCTTCTGGCAAGGGAGGGATGTGGATCGGGGTTCTTGTGCTATCTGGGTGCTGCAGTTGTTGTGGTTGCACAACTCGCAATACGTCAGGACTGCATTGTTGTGATAGAGAGAGGGTGCCGCAGTGGGCATACACTCAAATGGGGATTGCTGGGGTTTGGGGTGCATCAAAATGGCATTGTCTAAGTCTACTATTGCACCTGGTGGGAGTTCGAGTTGTGCATCGATTCACCAACTTTCTCATCATCTGTCTTCCACCTGCCTTGCAACAAAGGAAGGAAATGTGTCTGGAAATTATTGACGTTCTTGCAGATTGCATCTCAAGACCTGGCTCTTGGATTTGTCTACTGCTCCCACTGCCTTTTAGCATGTGTCTGACCCCTGTAACACACTGAACCTCTCCTGTGCTCATCCTCTTTCTCTACTAACATTCCAGAATAGTTCTGCAACTGTGTAGGAAAGATCTGCAGATGCTGGTTTAAATAGAAGGTGGACACAAAATGCTGGAGTAACTTAGCGGGACAGGCAACATCTCTGAAGAGAAGGAATGGGTGAGATTTCAGGTCAAGACCCTTCTTCAGTCTGATGCTGCCTGTACCCCTGAGTTACTCCAGCATTTCTCGATGCCAAAATTGGACACTTCCCACAGGACACTCAACACTTGCTCAAAGCCCAGTGCACATTTCCTCAAGGGTTCACCAAAAGACATGATGCCTCAAACCATTGTGACCTCCAAGCACTCACACCTGAGCCTTCCACACACACTGCTTCCCTGTGACCACCGGAACAGAAATACTCTCTCAAGCTCTCCAGATGGATTAATTTGCATTGCTAGTGTAATAGTCTTTTTGTTCCAGCCGTAATATCATTTAAACTAATGAACGAAGGTCACAGAGTCATGGAATATACAGCACAGAAAGGTGCCCTTCGACCCACCATGTCTGCACAGAGCGTGTTGCACCCATTTCCATTACTCCTAACTCATTTTATCGCCTATCCCCACACCCTCAGATTGTACTATTCACTCAGGGCAGGTTACCTGGGAACAAATACCTTACCAACTAACCTCTTTTGGGAGGAAACCGCAACATGTGGGGAAACCCACACGGTCAGAAGGAAAGCATGCAAATTCCACACAAACAGCACTGCCGGTCAGGATTGAACCCAGCACCCTGGTGTTGTGCGGCAGCACCTCCACTAGCTGTGCCACTGTGCTATCCTGAAATTATTCAAAGAAAGTAAACAAAACACAACTTTGTTTAATGCCTCCCTGATCCAGTTGGTGACAGTATCGGAGTGAGTGACCACTTACAGTCCTTGGACATATTTTCAGCACAAATGTGAGACAGATCCCTCTTCAGCCTGCTGGCTGGTGACCTTGGATAGAGTAGATGTGGAGAGGATGTTTCCACTAATGGGAGAGTCCAGGACTAGATGTCTTAGCCCAAGAATTAAAGGATGTTCTTTCAGGAAGAAGCTGAGGAGAAATGTCTTTAGTCAGAGGGTGGTGAATCTGTGGAATTCTTTGCCACAGAAGGCTGTGGAGGCCGTCAGTGGATATTTTTAAGGCAGAGGTAGATAGATTCTTGATTAGTACAGGTGTTAGAGGTTATGGGGAGAAGGCAGGAGAATGGGGTTAGGAGGGAGAGATAGATCTGTCATGATTGAATGGCGGAGTAGACTTGATGGGCCAAATGGCCTAATTCTACTCCTATTCCTTATGACCTCTAATCGAGTCCCTGGGCAGCATCGTTGCCCGAGTCAGGCCTTCATCCTGGCAACCTCACCATGGCAGATTTTGAAATAAATTAGCATTCTCATAATACTGTAAATCCCGGAGACACATGCCGGTGATATTAATGGATGGGAAGGAACAGGTTATTTAATCTAATCATTGCCCATCACCCTCCCACCAACTGTTAACAACGGAGACAGGGAGACTGACACATGGACGCGGTAAGCAGTTGTTTAATAAATATCAGCATCAGCCACTTCAAGGTTCAAGTGTCAGAGCTGAGTCACAGGAATGGAAATTGAAAGTAGCCTGTGGCCGATTAATAAAAAGATAGTGCTTGAGCAGTTTGTCTAAACTATTTGTTGCCACTGACGAGTGTTATATGGTCTCTCAAACTGATTAAATTATGGAAATGAGACACAATGAATAATAAAAGTCTATTCTATTATCTGCGTTGTACTTTGTGGTGAATATAATTATTCGGTCCACACTATCAAGGCCTTTCACCTTCAGAAACACTTTAAGCAAAATAATTTCACATTTGAGACCTTTTTTAAAGAGTCTGATGGTGAGAAATAAAACAAGGCACACAATGGGCATGGGCAGAGAGACCTTTCTAAACATGTTGTACATGTTTGTATTGTGCAAACATAAGAGGAAATCTAACACATACACTGACCTCAGATATGAAAGTGGTTTAAATGATCCAACAGCCCTTTGCAATCACATCTCTGCAGTATGATTACTTATCAGCTACTTTTATTATGATAATGACAGCCAATTTGAAAATAAGTCTTTCAAAATGTTTCATTACATTTATGGAAATTTAGTATTTTAATAACTGCAGGACAGACTGTAACAATCTGTAATTCGTGGCACCTCATTAGACACCGTCACCATAGCAATCTGTAACATTGACATGGTGTTTTAATGATGTGGAATATGTTTCTTCCTCCTTTTTGTGGAAAGCAGAGGTTTATTATTCTGCTGGTAGACACAAAATGCTGGAGTAACTCAGCGGGACAGGCAGCATCTCTGGAGAGAAGGAATGTTTCGGGTCGAGACCCTTCTTCAGCCTGCTACCTTCGATTTAAACCAGCATTTGCAGTTCTTTCCTACACATTTTGTCTGCTCCACTGCAAAATCTCCTCAAGGTATGTCTACTTTGAAGAAGTTCTCCTCCTCTCTCCGACGAGGGTTTATTATTCTGCTGATGGTTTGATTTTGATTTCAGCATCGCTCTCAGTAACTGGATCTTGCTTCCACAGTCCTAAATCCAGGCTGCTCCCTTATAGAAAGGAGACTTGAACGAGTTAGATACAGATTTGCTGGATATTCCCATCACACATTAATGCCTGGAGGGAGCGGAGATTAAAAATGAGGACGATATTGAGAATTTAATTTTAACAAAGATCCATATGGGACTTCTCAACACTATGTCTGTCGTTCATAATAAAAATATTCTTTAGTCTGGAACAAAAACTATAACATTAAGAACCTCAAGGCATTCCAAAGCAATTTTCAACCTATGAAGCAGTTACTATTATAATGTGGAAAATGCAATTCCAAATACACTCAGGATCCCAGAGACAGGAATGTGACAATCTGGTTTGTTTAACATTGACCAAGAAACGAGTGAACATCCTTACTGTTTCTCAGATACTCACGTTAAACAAAGATTGCAGTTTAACAACTTTTTTTTCATTTCTGAAGAGCCATAGAGTGACTGGTGCTGTAAATGTAATTAGTCTTTATTCAACACAACCATATAGGAAAGAGAACTCAACGTCCATCTATATCTTTGTCCTACGCTTTAATAATAACCGATGATTGAATACAATTTCAATAGTCCTGATGCATAGTTTATTGCAATATTTAGTGCTGCTCCCGGGTGAGAGACCGCTCCCGCAACGCAACTTCTCCAGCCCGAGTCGCGGGGTTGGAACGACCCGGAGCGGGGCCGTACATCGCCCGGCGCGGCTTTAATGGCCGCGGGACATTCCAGCGCCCGCCGGGGGCTCCAACTTTGTGACGTTTGAGCCCGGAGCGAGGTCGTACATCGCCCGGCGCGGCCTCAACGGCCGTGGGACTTAACATTGCCCGCCTGGGGCTTCAACATCGGGAGAAAAATGGTGCAGGGGAGAGAAAAGTCTTTGCCTTCCATCACAGTGAGGAGGAGATTCACTGTGATGGATGTTTTCTGTAAATTGAATTGTTTGTGTTTCGTGTAGGAATTGCTTTGTTTGTATGGCTGTAGAAACGGAGTTTCGTTTGAGCCTCTCTGAGGTTCAAATGACAAGTAATAAAATCTAATCTAATCTAATCTAATATTTAGTGAACAAATGGTTCCAAGGAATTATTTATTTCCAAGGGAGCACATCTTAAGCAACAAGTGTTAAGAAAGGCCAGCTCGCATTAATATTCCGAAAGCTGTAGAGGATGAAACCCAGGAATCATTTTCCACAGTGTTGTGAAGGATGACTTTGGATACACAAACATCCAAAGTACTGATTGAGAGAGCAGATATAACTAAAGACACATTTGTTATGCTAAATGGCAAAATAACTTCCTTGATATTATTCTGAGATTTAAGACAGACCCCCCTTTGTCTAGACATTTGATTCATAGCATCATAGTCACCCAGTGCCGAAACAGACCCTTCAGTCTTTCAACTGTGGAACAAGTGTAAATAGTAATTCAGCACCAAAACAGGCCCTTCGGTCCAACTTGCCTATGCTGTCCAAGAAGCCCCATCTACAGTAGTCCCGCCTGCCCTTGTTTGGCCCATATCCCTCTAAACCTTTCCTATACATGTACCTACCATGTGCCTTTATAAACGTTGTTATTATACTTGCCTCAACTACTTCTTCTGGCAGCTCGTTCCATTTACCAAGTCTGTGTGAAAAAGCTGCCTCAGGATCCTATTAAATCTTTCCTCTCTCACCTTAAACCTCTGGTTCTTGATTTCTCTTACATGAACATAGATATAAAGACTTTCTACAGATGTTTAAAAAAAACATTAACCAAGTGAAGATTGGTCCTTTAGAAAGTGAGTCCAGGTAAATGATAATGGAAAACAAAAGGACAGTAGATGATTAAATAAGTATTTTGCATTTGTCTTCAACACAGAGGGTACAGTAACATCCCAGAAACAGCTGTAAATCAGGAAGTGGAAACGAGGGAGCATCACAGAGAAATTACAATCACCAGTGAAAAGCCGCTGAGCTGCAGTCTGATTAGTCTCTGGGTTCTGACGGAGTGAACCTGCCTGAATCTGAGCCTCCCTCTGCTCTTCACTCATAGCTTGTCCCCTCCATCAAATCATAAAAGTGGGGCAGACGCCAACAACTTGGAATAGTGCAGATTTAGATCAGTTTACGGTCAGATACACCAGGGTGGAATGAAATTCATTTTTCATACGAACCTCATCGAGTAAACAGTGTAGCTAAAACAATGATAAATACGACAGCAAATACAACACGTGTAAAACAGCAGAATGGAGCAAGATTGCACTCCAAAACCATTGCACAATGTGTGGTTGAGAGTGGGGGTTTGGAGGAAGAGCAATTACAGTCTCATAGGGATCCCTGCTGTTAGGAAATCATCAGATTCAGACCCACATGCTGTCTTGTCTCCCAGGTGGCAGGATACAGAACGCCACTGAGAAGGGACGAGATGTTCTGTGAAGGAGAACATGTTGATGAACTACATCAGAGGGAGGGCTTAGCTGTACAAATAGGGGTCCTATAATCAGACAGTCGGCTGCTATGAAAGTAGTTTAAAAAGTGGTGCATTGAAGGATATTAGCTATATGGAGATTGGACAAACTTGAATTGTTTTCTCTGGAATGTTTGAGGTTGAGGAAGTATGCATCGGTTGCATGTTCCAACAAGAAAGAAAATGGACATATCGGTTGGGTTATGTATGGTTAACAGCATAGTTTGGGAGAGAGGGCTTCAGATGTTTGTAAAGGAGGAAGAAGTTGAAGACGGATGTGTTGCACTTCAATGTAACTGGTTCATTAGCAGGGTTGGGAAGAGTTTAAATTGAATTGGCGATTGGATCAAACTAGTGCATAGTAATTTAGATAGATTTAGATTTAGATATTTATTTGTTGTCATTTGAACCTAAGTTCAAACGAAATTCTGTTTCTGCAGTCATACAAACAAGTAAAAAGAACCAAGACACAACACAATTTACACAAACATCCATCACAGTGAATCTCCTCCTCACTGTGATGGAAGGCAAAGTCTTATCTCTCCCCTGAACTCCACATTCTCCTCCCGATGTCAAAGTCAAAGCCCCCGGCGGGCGATTGTAGATATGTCCCGCGGCCATTAAAGCTGCACCGGGCGATGCAAGGCCACGCTCCGGGTCTTGATGTTGTAGCCCCCGGTAGCGCCAGCAAGTCCCAATGCCACCAATGCCTCGCCGGGCGATGCCAGACCCCGCTCCAGGTCATCCTCAACCCCGCAACTCGGGCGGGGGTAGCTGCCGTTGCGGGAGCCCCGAAAAGCGGTCTCCCACCATGGACCCGCGAGCTCCCGATGTTACCATCCACCAGACCTGCGGCTGAAGCCTCCGAATCTCCGGGGTCGGGTAGCTGCAGCGCGCCATCACAGCTCCTCCCGCTCCGAACTCGGCCAGCTCCACGATGGTGAGTAGTCCGCAGGCTCCGCGACTGGAGCCCCAGGTCGTTCCAGTTGGAGGCCGCTCCACGGTGCTAGGCCCCAACGACAACGGAGACCCGACAGAGAAAGGTCGGGTCTCCCGTGCAGGGAAAAGATTTTAAAAGTTTCCCCCACCCCCACCCCCCGCCCCCCGCCCCCCCACACATACCCAGTTTTTAAAAAAACACTATACAAAATTCAAACGAAACAAAAAATATATAGAAAGGAGGAAAAGGTGCGTAAACAAATGGAAATGTTAGATGGGAGTAGGGAAGGCCATAGAACAATGCTCATTCAGCAAACTAAGAGAGACTGTGGAAAGTGCAAAAAAGGATTAGAGAGCCCGTATTGAAATGTACAAAGTACAGTTGATGATCTCCAAATACAAATAGCATGTGGGATGACAATGTTGAGAGAATTGGAACTTGGTTCAAAAGACAGGTGGGAGTTAATATTCCAGGATATATCCTGTTCAATAAAGTGAATTGAAGAGGGAAAAAATTGGATAACAGTGCTAATTAAGGAAGATAACATGGAAGATATCTAGCTGGCAATCAGAAGGCAATTCTCCAATGATAACCGAGTCCAGGGTTGCTCCATAATTTGCTGTGCTGAGCAGTCAGATACATGGTGTCTCTGGCCTCTTGGCTTCATGCCAGCCACAACTGACACATCTAGTGCAGGCCTCTTCATAGGAAAGGATCACTGACCTGCATTAAAATGGTAAGTGGCTTGTTGTTTTTACTTTAATTTAATTCTAATGCTTTTAATCCATTTCCATCAGTTACATGTATCTTTAAATGCATTTTCTTTTTTTTTTAAGTCTGTTAATTTTTTTCTGACCGTTTCTAAATTTGTCTACTCATCAGAGGCCTAGAAGAGAGCATCTTCAACCAATGCACTCAAAATCGTTCACAATCATTAACATTTTCTGAAGAGGAGGAATTATTGTCACTGCAGATTGTATTTTATAAGGTTGACATTCTTGTGGAATTGGACTGTGTGTAAACACTGGAGTTACATTTGCCATCAAATACCTGCATCCATTCTTCTTTTGACATTCATAACATATATTACATTCAGGCCTGCCCAAAGCCTTATGTCGCTCCCACCATTACTTTTGAGTTTCATATGTTATCAAAGAGAGGTGCATCTTCTGCCCTTGCACCGTTATTTTCCCAGTTAAACTGATCTGGAAATAAGTTGCTTCCCATGGGCTTGAATTTGTTACGAGTGTTTCTCACTGTATGCGGGGTACATGTTCTAAATTATTCTTATCTTGTGCTACGACCGAGGTTTATTCAAAGGCTGGAGTCTGCGGACAATCTTGCTGGAACTGTGCAGAACCCAATGCTCGGCTGGCTGGTCTTTATGTAGTCGCAAGAGCACCACAAGCCATGTTTGTTACCTCCCTCTCGAGACTTCACATGGCACAATCTGGAGATTTTATTGATTTGCAGGAAAATAGTTAAGGATTAGGGTGGAATCTTACTACCTTTAACAGGCAGGTATAATCAAGGGAACTCAGCCCACCCCCTCCCCAAGTCACCCAAACTACCCCCTCCCCAGATACCTTCCCCTGCAACCGCAGAAGATGCAACACCTGTCGCTATACCTCCTCCTGCGACTCTGTCCAGGGACTATCCTTTCAGGTTAGGCAGAGGTTCAGTTGCACCTCCTCCAACCTCATGTACTGTATACGTTGTTCAAGATGTGGACTCTTATACATCAGCGAGACCAAGCGCAGACTAAGCGATCATTTCCTGGAAAACCTTCGCTCAGCCGGTGTGAACCAACCTGATCTCCCGGTTGCCGGACACTCTAATTCTCCTTCCCATTTCCTACACAGACCTTTCTGTTCTTGATCTCCTCCATTGTCAGCGTGAGGCTAAATGCAAATTGGAGGAACAGCATCTCATATTTCGCTTGGGCAGCTTACAGCCCAGTGGTATGAATATTGATTTATTTCACTTCAGGTAGCCCTGGCATTCCCTCTCTCTCTATCCCTCTACCACCCGTCGCACGAGCTTCTCGTTTTCACCTTACAAACAGCTTACAATGGCCTTTTTCCTTTATTATCATTACTTTTTTGCATATCTTTCATTCATTGTTCTTTATCTCGTCACCTCTATATCTCTTGTTTCCCTTATCCCTGACCAACCTGTAAAAGGGTCTAGACCCGAAACATCACCCATTCCTTCTCTCCAGAGTTGCTGCCTGTTCCGCTGAGTTACTCCAGCTTTTTGTGTCTATCTTCGGTTTAAACCAGCATCTGCAGTTCCTTCTGACACAACTCAGTACAGGAACTGATATCATGTTTTAATTATCAGCTCTTGTTCATATCTAGAGAGAGGATTGTCTTTTAAATGCATTTAAAACAGATTGGATGAAACAACCAGGCATGGTCCTTTCATCTCAAAGAAATCCAAACTGCAGAGAGAAAGAAACAATCCTCATTTTAATCCAACTTTCATTTTGTGAGACAAGTTTCCACATTAAACATGCCTCGGTCACTGTTGTAAGATGTTGTTGTAATTGGCCATCAGGATCCAATGTGAATGAGTGCCCCTGCATGGTGATGGTGTGTCAAAGGTAAAATGTACTTTTATTTGTGAAAGGATTAGTTACCCATTAAGTTGCAATGGAAAGGAATTTGAAGCCAATGGAAGCTAGGAGCCAACAGATCCAACTCTTGCAGCCACCCACCTACTTTTGCTAAATCAGTTAGAATGTCAGAACTGTAGAAGAAAGCAGTTTCTATGCCCAGGGATGTGGTCGGGATAAAGAAAGAAGCAGCTTGCTGTACACCTGTGTGTGATATTTTGGTTCATTAGTGCTTAAAATAGCACAAAATTATTGTTTGATATCTTCCCTTTTACTAGGTCTGTGAAACCCTGTTATTTTTCAAGTTCATGGGAGTAACTTAATACCAATCTAGGAAGCTATACCATTCAGCTAATAACTGATAACATCCACACTGCATCTAATCCTGACATATACTTTATTGTTATCTTGAATGTTGTAGGTATATTTGCCAATCCTCAAGAGTTGCTTCAATAATTTATGGAGTTTTACTAATTCCATGTTTTTAATTCATTAACAGGATTTTCCAGTGGTTCTTACAGATTGTTGGCCTGTGCCCAGATAGCCTTGGATCCAGGAACTTACTTTGTGTGTACAAGATTTCTGGAAAGTCTTGTGAATTTACACCTTCAAGCTTAGGCTTTAAGTTGTCTCACGCGTTTCCCCATGTCAAAGTCTTACTTGATTTGTGCTATAAGAGTTTTTACCCTGACCATTTCTGCCTGGATAACTTACTTTGTATTTGAATCAGTAACTGCTTTTCTGTGTACGATTTATTCACATGGTTTCATAGCATGAGTTTACAGAATATTTTATTGATGTTATTTGATGTGGTCTCTAATATTAACCAGGAAAAGTATCTTCCTGTTGTGTTCAGTTAGAATACCGGGTTAAAACCAAGTAAATCCTGGATTCACTAGGAACCTTGATCTCATGAACACCACTGTGAGTAACACCAAGATGATAAGCACAGTTTTAGCACAGGGAGATAGGAAAGCAGAATGCCAGTATTTGGGAAGGGAAAGTGGTACTTTGGGGATAACAAAGGAAATATGGGAAAGCCATAAGGAATCTGGGTGTAACAGAGGAATAAACCATTCAGCCAGAGTACATTATACCATACATTCAATCATTTGTCATCTAATTTACCTCAACTCTATTCCTCCATTTTGTTCCTCGTTTTTTGATCAGGACACCTTAACCTAATAAATATCTCTGGGTCAGTCTTTAAATTCCCTACCAACCCAGTATCCACTGGTTTTTGATTAGGAAACTCAGCAGGAGGTTCAGAAAAAGAAAGGAAAGAACTCAGGAAGCAGGATTAAACCCAGGTCCCTGCAGCAACTACCAGCTGCACCATCATACCAACAACATCTTGGGAGTCCCCACGTGCTCTGGACAACAATCAAACTAGTCTGACACTTTCCCATCTCTTCCCCAAAGTTCTGCTTTCTTTTGGCCTTTTCAAGTCAATCAATCAATGACTTTATTGTCATTCAAAAATACACCAACAAATGCAAGTCTGAACGAAATTTTGTTGCATCTGGCTCACCGTGCAACATAAAATAACAAAAGGATAAAATAGATAAAAAGATAAAATAGATAAATAGAAAAAATAGATACTAGTGGCAGCACATTATATGGAATTCAAGAGTCTGATGGCTCAGGGGAAGAAGCTGTTGCAAAACCTGGCCGTTCTGCTCCTTATACTGCGATACCTTTTGCCCAAGGGCAACAGAGTGAACAGTCCATGATGGAGATGTGTGGGGTCTTTTATAATGCTGTTGGCCTTGGACAAGCGACGTTTGCACGCAATGTCCCAGATGTCATGGCAAAAACAAGGGGGCAGATTATTATCTCAATGGGATTAGGTTAGGTAAGGGAGAGGTGCAGCGAGACCTGGGTGTCCTTGTACCCTGTTGTTGGCGTGCAGGTACAGCAGGCAGTGAAGAAAGCTAATGGAATGTTGACCTTCATAACAAGAGGATTTCAGTATAGGAGTAAAGAGGTTCTTCTGCAATTGCATAGGCGAGACCACATCTGGAGTATTGTGTACAGTTTTGGTCTCCTAATTTGAGGAAGGACATCCTTGTGATTGAGGCAGTGCAGCGTAGGTTCACGAGATTGATCCCTGGGATGGCGGGACTGTCATATGAGGAAAGATTGAAAAGACTAGGCTTGTATTCACTGGAGTTTAGAAGGATGAGAGGATATCTTATAGAAACATATAAAATTATAAAAGGACTGGACAAGCTAGATGCAAGAAAAATGTTCCCAATGTTGGGCGTCCAGAACCAGGGGCCACAGTCTTAGAATAATGGGGAGGTCATTTAAGACTGAGGTGAGAAAAAACTTTTTCACCCAGAGTTGTGAATTTATGGAATTCCCTGCCACAGAGGGCAGTGGAGGCCAAATCACTGGATGGATTTAAGAGAGTTAGATAGAGCTCTAGGGGCTAGTGGAGTCAAGGGATATGGGGAGAAGGTAGGCACGGGTTATTGATAGGGAACGATCAGCCATGATCACAATGAATGGCGGTGCTGGCTCGAAGGGCCGAATGGCCTCCTTCTGCACTTATCAGGGCCTGCCGCCTTCCGTGTGTTCACTCCTTTTAGGGTCCTCCGGACATCCACTGTATCAAGACTGAGTGCCTGTTCATCATAGTGAGGAATACCTTTCCTCGCAGGTGTGTTGTTGAATGCCTCGAACGGTCCAAAATATTTATTGAGTTCATTGAGGAAGTTTATGTTGTCTTCACAGGGTACAAATCCAGTTCTCGTGAACACTTTGATTAAATCTACCTCCACTGCTGCAGCAGACCTAAACAATCATGCTCTTTTTCCTTTTCGATTTTTCTCCCAATCACCTTCATTTTCTGTCCACTGATACTTGACACACCACCAATGAAAGAGATTGGTCATCCAGGGAACACAGGTTTTAACAGACCTATCCTTTCTGTCAGTGGAATATGTATAGGTTCTACCAGACCATTGCGTTCCAACCAGATCTGCCCTCATTGAAATCAGCCCTCTTCTAATTGTCCATTTTTACATTTGAATTCTCCACACCTTTTCCATAGTTATTCTAACCATGCAATTGTCCAGTTCCTAAATGCTCCTCTGCTGATACCTGCTTCACTTAGCCCACCTTTCTTGGAGCTGCGTTACCTTATTCCTCATCGAACCAGAAACATACCAGTTATAGTTCTACCCAAGATACTTCAATCATTCTTCCCCACTTTGGGAAGTGGTTGATGAATGGAGACTTGGAATGGGTGGAAGACAAGAATAGGAATGATAAGCTAAGCGAGAGGTGAAGAACAATTTTGGTGACTGAAGACAAGGTAAGAGTAAAAGGGATGACACTTCTGTGTGGAGGGGCATTTGGTAAGGTGAAATGCTTAGTGGGCAAGGAGATGGAATGGATGTTCAAGGTATGGGGAGGAGAAACATGAGAAAGTAATGGGATAATGGAGACATAGAAAACAGAAAAAGATGACAGCAAACTACAGAAATAGTAAAACAGAAGGGTCTGGGAAACTGGGCAAGACAGAGGAACATCGGGAACTTTAAGAGCGGGGAGGCCAATGGAGAGGAAATATGGCAAACAGTAATGATGTAGAAGAATAGTGAAATGGAAACCAAAGATACTGAAGTTGATGGGAAACCTGAATCATGATTACTGGTCGATGAGGACACGAATATCTCAGGATTATTCCATGGTAACTTCAAAGCTGAGATATTGCATAATACCAACTGGTGTAGGTACATCAAAGCTCAGCGCTTTTACACCAACACATTAAGTGACCATGAATCTTCTTGAAAGCCTGAGTGAAATATTTTAGGAATGAGTGGCAGTAACTTTACTGTAACGACTGAAGCTTAAACTCAATACTGAGGACCTCACCCTCAGGTCAGATTAGTCACATTGCTGGGACTTTTCCACTGGGACAAACCTAAGATGTTACCAGGTGGAACTCAGTAGCTGTTAATAGCCTAATTTATAATCTGTACAGCACTTGTCTCTGCTTTAGGCTTTGATGGATGAATTCAGACCTGGCAACAATGATGAAGCTCTCTGCTCATCGATGCTTTAAGTACTTACCATGCACAAGTTCCTCAAATTAATTTAATGGGATTTTGACAGTGAGCAAAACTGTTTGTAAATTAATTAACAGATACATTTTGGAACTGAATGCACCAGCTTTCCACTCAACTACGCAAATTGAAAATGGTGTAAAATTATTTTGAATGCTTAAAATACTTTATTACTTGACTGCAACCTAACCAAAGGTTTCGGAACAGCAGGCACAGTTGCAGCCTGGGATCTAATTGAGAGATGTGGGTGATTGCAGATAGAATAACATGTCTCTGGTAATGGATTTCAGACTGGGATCAAAGCATGGGATTATATAGTTCACATATAGAAGACACAACACTTGACAGGTTGTAGGTTGGGATCTAATTAAAGTTTAGATAGTTTATATTTGAGTTATGGATCCATCAAAGTGGAATGTAGGCTGGATCTAAATTAGGGCTATGTCAAATAACTATCTGGCCTGTGTCTACAAACAGTTAATTTGGAGTTTTGTACACAAAAATGCTGTATAAGTACAGGCCATACATGTTATTTCATCAGTTGCATTTTGTCTCACCTGAAGTTCTCAAGCACCAGCTCAGAGAAAATTAAATTAAATTATAAATAATGGCAATCCTTCAGTGACAAATACCCCAAATGTTCTATTTAGTTCAGCAAAGCTACAGTCTAAATTCTCATTAGATTTTTTTGCTAAAATAGTGACGGGCCGGTGCAATTTACTACAGCACTACAGGGTAGAAAGAGAAGGGCATCCACTCCCAATTATTGGCCAGCAAAATTAATGACCGTCCATGAAACGCAAGTGTTGGCATGAGCAGTGACTGGGATCGAATCCCTCCCCGCTCTTCCTCCTCTTGCAGTAAGTACTGCCGTATCCTGTAACTATGCTTATTGAGAAACTAAGATAATGTGAACCTAACCATCCCTCATTAAAACCCCTGTCATATTTCCTTCTAATAAATGCTCCATTCTGCATCCTACAAACACAAACCTAGAGAAACTGGCAGGGGAACAGTGAAAGCGGATTTGTGTGGCGTTTAAAAGGGAACTAGGTAGATGGTTGAAAGGAAAATATGTAGAGGGGAGGGGAGCTGGAGTGGACTACTGCATGAAGCTGATATTCTGTAGGATGAATCTTATTCTATACTGTAACCTTGCTGTGATTGGATTGTATTATCACTGAGTACTGGATCTGGGAAGAATGGTATTGTCACAGTGAGATGTTTGGTGAGCAGTGTCAGAAATGTTGCAGATCAAAGACTACATGGATAACCACAACTTCAAGTGATCATAAAAGATTAATGAACTCTTTTTCATTTGATGGATCATACAATAAGTCCTTAATAGGCTCTGGGATCCCAGATATGTGAACATCCAGTCTAATTCTGATTTTGCAACTACTGAATTTAGTAGCAGCAGAGCTCTCCAGGCTCTGATAAGTAAAGAACCAGAAAGTGTCCGAGGTTCAATGCAGATTACTGATCACTGGCCAGTCCTTCATAGTATGCATGGATGGATATGGGATTAAACAATGAGACACACATACAACATTTACCATAATCCAATAATCCGTCAATACTGTCTAGACAGGTATACATGGATTAGCCACTTACATTAAGTATGGGAAGACAGTGACAAGCAGCACAGAATGTAGGAGAGTGGAACGATCGGAAAAATGATAAGGAAAATAATCAGCATCACCTACAGCCCGTTTAATGATTCGTTTGGTGTGGCAATGTTGCCCTCTGCTGGTCCAAAGTATTTTATCAGGAAGAACAAACTTTTCGACACATGCCATTATTTCCAGCCTGAGCAATATCAATGGTTAGCTTGGATTACGGACAGCACATGCCCTCAATATTAAAATAGTTTATTTTATGAAATCAACTTTTTTGATGACATTTGATGATATTAATGAACTGGATGAGGGAATTGAAGGCAACATCTCCAAGTTTGCGGATGACACTAAGCTGGGGGGCAGTGTTAGCTGTGAGGAGGATGCTAGGAGACTGCAAGGTGACTTGGATAGGCTGGGTGAGTGGGCAAATGTTTGGCAGATGCAGTATAATGTGGATAAATGTGAGGTTATCCATTTTGGTGGCAAAAACAGGAAAGCAGACTATTATCTAAATGGTGGCCGACTAGGAAAAGGGGAGATGCAGCGAGACCTGGGTGTCATGGTACACCAGTCATTGAAAGTAGGCATGCAGGTGCAGCAGGCAGTGAAGAAAGCGAATGGTATGTTAGCTTTCAAAGCAAAAGGATTTGAGTATAGGAGCAGGGAGGTTCTACTGCAGTTGTACAGGGTCTTGGTGAGACCACACCTGGAGTATTGCGTACAGTTTTGGTCTCCAAATCTGAGGAAGGACATTATTGCCATAGAGGGAGTGCAGAGAAGGTTCACCAGACTGATTCCTGGGATGTCAGGACTGTCTTATGAAGAAAGACTGGATAGACTTGGTTTATACTCTCTAGAATTTAGGAGATTGAGAGGGGATCTTATAGAAACTTACAAAATTCTTAAGGGGTTGGACAGGCTAGATGCAGGAAGATTGCTCCCGATGTTGGGGAAGTCCAGGACAAGGGGTCACAGCTTAAGGATATGGGGGAAATCCTTTAAAACCGAGAAATCCTTTAAGTTCTTCTCAACTTTTTTCACACAGAGAGTGGTGAATCTCTGGAACTCTCTGCCACAGAGGGTAGTCGAGGCCAGTTCATTGGCTATATTTAAGAGGGAGTTAGATGTGGCCCTTGTGGCTAAAGGGATCAGAGGGTATGGAGAGAAGGCAGGTACGGGATACTGAGTTGGATGATCAGCCATGATCATATTGAATGGCGGTGCAGGCTCGAAGGGCCGAATGGCCTACTCCTGCACCTAATTTCTATGTTTCTATGTTTCTATTTGATATTCACCCAGTGGGAGTATATCAGGCAATTCACTCTCATTCTACATGTGGCCTTGTCGTCTTTTTTAAACCTGCATTGTAATTACATTTTGCTCACCTACTTCCTTGGACTTGATGATAGACTGAATATAGAGTGTATTGCCAGGGAACAGTTACATATGGAATGAATGGGACAAGGTTCAGAGCTTTCACCATTAAGAAATGTCATTGGAAAGTTCCACCAAGATGCAGGACGGAACGCCACTGGAGATCTTTCTGCCCTGTGGCTATCAAATGTACAACTCCTCCTCCTTCTGTCGTGGGGTAGACTGAGGCTAACTCAATCCCCCCCTCCCCCCACACACACACACACACACACACACACAATCTCTGCACATCCCCAATCCTTTCCACTCGTCACTTTAATTTCATGTTTCATGTATTTTGTGCCTTTGTGATCTTTATGATTGTTGGCAGATCAATTTCCCTCCTGGGATAAATAAAGTTCCATCGTATCATATGGTTAATGCAACTGAATTAGAAGGGAACAAGTGTGTGGAGAGAACAGAATCAGTTTACAAGGAATAAAATTGGTCCATTAGAGAGTCAGAGTGGACAGCTATCTGCAGAGCCAAAAGAGATGGGGGAGATATTGAACAATTTATTTTCTTCGGTATTCACCAAGGAGAAGGATATGGAATTATGTGAGGTAAGGGAAACAGGCAGAGTAGCAATGGAAACTATGAGATTCAAAGAAGAGGAGGCGTGGACACTTTTGAAAAATATGAAAACGGATAAGTCTCCAGGTCCTGACAGGATATTCCCTAGGACATTGAGGGAAGTTAGTGTAGAAATAGCAGGGACTATGACAGAAATATTTCAAATGTCATTTGAAACGGGAATAGTGCCGGAGGATTGGCGTACTGCGCATGTTGTTCCGTTGTTTAAAAAGGGTTCTAAGAGTAAACCTAGCAATTATAGACCTGTTAGTTTGACGTCAGTGGTGGGCAAATTAATGGAAAGGATACTTAGAGATAATATATATAAGCATCTGGATAAGCAGGGTCTGATTAGGAACAGTCAACATGGATTTGTGCCTGGAAGGTCATGTTTGACTAATCTTCTTGAATTTTTCGAAGAGGTTACTAGGGAAATTGATGAGGGTAAAGCAGTGGATGTTGTCTATACGGACTTCAGTAAGGCCTTTGACAAGGTTCCTCATGGAAGGTTGGTTAAGAAGATTCAATTGTTGGGTATTCAATTGTTGGAGTAGCAAGATGGATTCAACAGTGGCTGAATGGGAGATGCCAGAGAGTAATGGTGGATGGCTGTTTGTCAGGTTGGAGGCCGGTGACTAGTGGGGTGCCTCAGGGGTCTGTGTTGGATCCACTGTTGTTTTCGTCATGTACATCAATGATCTGGATGATGGTGTGGAAAATTGGATTAGTAAGTATGCAGATGATACTAAGATAGGTGGTGTTGTGGATAATGAAGTAGATTTTCAAAGTCTACAGAGAGATTTAGGCCATTTGGAAGAGTGGGCTGAAAGATGGCAGATGGAGTTTAATGCTGATAAATGTGAGGTGCTACATCTCGGCAGGACAAATCAAAATAGGACGTACATGGTAAATGGTAGCGAATTGAGGAATGCAGTTGAACAGAGGGATCTAGGAATAACTGTGCATAGTTCCCTGAAGGTGGAATCTCATGTAGATAGGGTGGTAAAGAAAGCTTTTGATGTGCTGGCCTTTATAAATCAGAGCATTGAATATAGAAGTTGGGATGTAATGTTAAAATTGTACAAGGCATTGGTGAGGCCAATTCTGGAGTATGGAGTACAATTTTGGTCGCCTAATTATAGGAAGGATGTCAACAAAATAGAGAGAGTACAGAGGAGATTTACTAGAATGTTGCCTGGGTTTCAGCAACTAAGTTACAGAGAAAGGTTGAACAAGTTAGGTCTTTATTCTTTGGAGCGCAGAAGGTTAAGGGGGGACTTGATAGAGGTCTTTAAAATTATGAGCGGGTTAGACAGAGTTGACGTGGATAAGCTTTTCCCATTGAGAGTAGGGAAGATTCAAACAAGGGGACATGACTTGAGAATTAAGGGACAGAAGTTTAGGGGTAAAATTAGGGGGAACTTCTTTACTCAGTGTGGTAGCTGTGTGGAATGAGCTTCCAGTGGAAGTGGTAGAGGCAGGTTCGATTTTATCCTTTAAAAATAGATTGGATGGGTATATGGACGGGAAAGGAATGGAGGGTTATGGTCTGAGTGCAGGTAGATGGGACTAGGGGGATGTAAAAAAAAATGTTTTAAAAAGTGTTCGGCACGGACTTGAAGGGCTGAGATGGCCTGTTTCCGTGCTGTAATGGTTATATGGTTATATGATGTGAACTTCATCATTGACACAATACAAGTCCACGAGAGCTTTGCAGCTAAGAACAGAATTAACAATGGGAGAAGTATTTATTGTGTCTGTAATTATATTTCTTAATAAATTTGAGTTTGTAGCTTGAGCCATACAACCTGGTGTTTTCAAGAGAGGAATCTGGGGACTCAGTGTCAGGTTGACATCCTCCGTAGAAAATGCTTCATAACACCGTCGATCATCTGATCACTGTTGCTGTTTTTGCAAGCTTGCCGTGCAGAAACCTATCTATATTACAATGGCTACAAACTAGAAGTACTTAACTGCCTGCGCCACCTACAACCTTGACATGAACACAATCATTTAAAACATGTCATGTTTACTGCCTACAAATGCAATTGTGTATCGTAAGCACAGGTAAACTATATTAGGCAGTTGCCCAAACTGTTACAACATTTAAATCTCTAGGTCTGGATGCATATTCCATTTTGAAAGGACATGCAAGCACAGTGGTGAATGGAAGCATGAAAACAGTATAACTGAACTAAGTGCCGATTCAAAGCAAACAGTTAGTCAAGAACTAGTCAAAACAACATAAGCTGAAAATCTCTATTTTTATGATTTAAAACAAATATTAAAAAGTATAAAGTCAGGCTGGTACAAAGTTGGAATAAATTCATTACAGGAGCATGGGTGCAGAGTATTGTTTCTGTAAGTGTGCTCAGTATTAGAGAATAATGCCACAGCAATCAAATCCCTGCAATAGATCAGTCACAGTTTGCAATGAAAGGGGAAACATTCTCAGTAGACATCATCCATGGATCATTGCTGGTGCGGTCACACAACCAATGTTCAACTGCAAAGAGCAAGTCATGTCAAACTTTCCTGCTTAAAATTTTTTTTAATGTTAAGCTATGAAGGGAATTAGAATGTCTAATATTTTCAGGAAAGTAATAATCAAGATATTTTGAGATACATTAGCAGATTTGTCATGGGTAAACTTAATTCATTTAAAATAAATTGTTAAAATCATACTTTCTCCCAAGGAGTTATAAATCTGAGTGTTTTATCTCTCAACCGATGAACCCCCTTCACCAGCACTGGAACGGTACATTATTGAGTTGCAGCTGCTGACCAGTAAACTAATATAAAACTTTGCTTTCCTCTCTCTTCCTAAAGCTGAAATTAGATTAAGTAAAAGTCAACACCACAGGTCGATATTGCTCTTTCACTTCTTCCTCTGCAAATCTCAATATAGCATAGAGCATTGACATAGCAAGAGATATTGTTCTGAGATAGTCACTGTGCAGTAAGTTCTACCATGCATGAAGCAGAAGGGGAATAGGGACGGTAGGGGTCAGTGGGATGAACTGGAGGGAAGAAAAGGTTGGATAAATACAAGGGAGAAAATAAGAAAACATAGCAATAGAAAACAAACCGCTGGAAGAATTCTGCGTGCTAGGCAACAACAGAAGCTGCTTAAGTTCCCCAGCAGTTTCTTTTTTGCTCCAGACTCCAGAATCTGCAATCTCTTGTGTCTATGCCAGCATTTTCAAAGGGTAGGGTTAAGTAAATGGAGCATAAACAACAGCAATGGTCAGGCCCTGCTGTGCCGTAGAATGCAGTGCAACAAGATGGCAAAGAACTGCAGCAGAATGTAAGGGCAAAGGCAGCAGCGACAAGGGAACGCTATGACATGCATGTTCCCTTCAGGTTGTACACCATTCAGACCACATTTCCATTTCCTCATTGTTAGATCAAAATTCTCCACCTAATAGCTTTCAATAAGTACTATCACAGGTACACAAAAATGCTGGAGAAACTCAGCGGGTGCAGCAGCATCTAGATGCTGCTGCACCCGCTGAGTTTCTCCAGCATTTTTGTGTACCTTCGATTTTCCAGCATCTGCAGTTCCTTCTTTAACACAAGTACCATCACAGTGTGAATGGGACCATTAAGGAAAACAGCCCCACCCCACTTTCTCATGGACAATTATACATGGGCATGAAATGGTATCCTTTCTTGCATTGTCCGCAAACCTTGTGGGATAATAAAAAGCTGCCACTGGGCTGCGAAGATGGGCGAAGAAATCACACTGGGCTCTTGCAATGATTCTGGAGACATGTCCTTTGTACAGGAAATACAACCAAATTACTTATTCTGACCACTTTTAAAGAAAGTACTGGTGTTGTGCCACATTTCCAAATTACACTGTCCATCCTCCGGGAATGCATATCAAAGAGTATTTGCGTCAGTCAGACTGGACAATAAGATACTAGGTGAAGGACAGCAGCATACACTCCCTATCCATTACAAAATGGAGTACACAACAAAAAGAATATTGGCACTCTTTTCATTTCTTCACTGACCTGTTAGACCTACAATAATTGCTACCCTGATTGCTGATTTGGGCTGAACACAGATACCTTGGGACTCTCTGGTCTCTGTCTTAACAATACAGCAAACCATTGCTAACCAGTTAACGTAGTTTTGAATAGAGGAAAAAGCAAACCACTTGAAATGTTACAAAACTGTCATATCTTGCTGCAGGTTACTGATATGTGCCGGCAAAGGGGGTATAAATAGTCAAACTAAAACTTGCTGCAGGTACTGGAAATGCAAAGACTAGCATAATACTTACCACTGGTGTGCAAAAACAAAAGGTAAAAATATACATGTAATAAATAAAGGAACATAACAGTGTTGTGTCAATAGTGACAGAATCCTGGAATACAATTGGAAAACACTGATGCAGAAGTGTAGGACCATTCTGGCCAAGGCTCGCGGTTACTGCATGTATCCTCTCGAAGCTGGAGAGAATGGAGTGGGTTTTGTGTGCTCAGAGTTTCAATGTTCATTCAGTCTTTGATTGGAGGATACATTCTCACAATCTCCGTGTCTCATTCTCTACTCAGCACCTATTTGGTATCTGTGTTTAAAAAAAATAAGATGTTTAGTTTCTGCCCAAACTTTGATCTGATGAGAGGTCATTAGCATGAAACATTAACTCTGTTTCTCCGTCCACATATACCACCTGAGCCGCTGAGTATTTCTAGATTATTTTTGTGTACATTTTGCATTTCCCTAATTACTAACTTTACATTATTTAAAAAAAATACTTAGGCCAACCCTGCTTTATCCCAAAACACATTGTCATCGTTTTCAGCATGAAATTATAACCTTGTAAGCTTTTGCTCCCTATTACATTTCTTATTTTGCCATCTATCTTCTCATCTCAGGACTATGATTCCTTGTTGTGTTAACCACATCATTAATATAATGAATATAGTGTACGAAATCATGAGGGGAGATGATATTGTGAATGCACAGAGTCTCTTACCCAGGGATGGGAATCAAAAACTAAAGGTCATATGTTTTAGGTGAGAGAGGCAACATTTAATACGGTGAGGGGCAGCTTTTCACTCAGAGTATGGTGGGCATATGGAACAAGCTGACAGAGGAGGTCATTGAGGCAGATACTATAACAGCATTTAAAAGACGCTTGGACAGATACATGGATAGGAAAGGTTTCGAGCAATATGGGCCAAATGCAAGACTAGCTTAAATGGGGCACCTTGGTCGGATTTGACAAGAGGGGCTGAAGAGCTTGTTTCCATGCTGTACTATTCAATGTAGCAATGTTACAAAATTTTGAGATTTTAAAAATAAAGTCTGCAATTTATCCCATCAGATAAAGCATAAAAAGAAGTTTAATTTGACACCTAATTCACTTTCATATCTTCAGTATTAAAAAAGTTATGGCCATTTTCATACTTGGAAATTAGCATCTTGTTCCCTATTGCTTTTCCATTGACTTAACACAAAAGCTGTGATCGAGGACAGTCAAAAGTCCATAACTTTCTTAAAAATTAAGAGAACTGAAATAAATTTTCAGTTATTATAGATTGAAGCATTCTGAAACAAATATGAAACAATCTTACTTAGATGACATGAAATTAAAGCATATAATTAGTTAGTTACCTAATTGTAGCTAATTACAAAATTAAACTACTAGATCTAAACATCTATCAATTTCTTAAGAATAGATTAACATTTTTAAATAGCCTAAGTGTCCAAATAACATTCACACAAGAATTCACAATATAACATAATTTTTAAATCTCATTGTCATGAATTTACAGGCCAAATGGAAGGAATTGAATGTTTAATACCTGTAAATTAATGGGCATTTAAATCATCTTGTGAGTGAGGATTTCTGGAACGCGATCTTTTGGAACGTTGATTTGCGGTGAATTTAACCCCGTATTGGCATGAAAAATACTGCCGTTAGTTCGGGGAATAAAATCACCGTTTCGCATGAAAAAATGTGAATTAAAGGCTTCTTAAGAAGCACTTTTATACATTAAAAGAAACCACTTTCGTTTACCTGTCCCGTGTGTGAAATCCGTCCCCATTATCGGCGTTGACGGCTTCAGGAGCTGATTTCAAAATGACTCCAGGGCTGACATTGACGATTTAATAAAAATAAAAAATTCACAAAACGCCCCTAGGAACGATTTTTCAGCAAACGCTTGTACTCCAACTAAATATAATTCAGGACAAGGTAGGAGAAACCCGCGTTTTAAGCCCGCCCCCCCCTTAAAGGCGCCAAAATCGCGCACAGGGCCAGTGGCAGAATTACAGCGCCATTGAAGGTAAGTATTGTAACATACCTATTCAATGACTCTTTTTGATTCTAATAGCTGAAGCCTCATCATTGATCCCTGTAGGACCCCAGAAATTACTTTCTTCCAGCTCGACTGTACACCTATTAGTGTGCTGTCTGCGTTCTATTGTCTGACCAATCTTCTAAACGGGTCAATGACTTGACTTCAATTCGATTGGCCTTAAACTTAAATTTCCTGGACGCAGAAACTTAGAGTATGTTCTGGAAAACAATTATGTTGTGAAAGGAAAACCCGTTTGAAGTAGGTAGTTTCTAATCAGCGCAGATTCCTCAAGTGCTCAGTCATTCTCTCCTTTATTATAGATTCCAATAAATTCCTTGCAACAGATGTTAGTCTATAGATATAGAATTTCCAGGTCTGCCCATTTTTATCTTCAGGTAATAATGAATTTATATTTGCAATTTTCCACTTCAAAGCAACATTTTTTTAGTTATTGAAGGAATCTGAAATGTTAAAAAATTGGGCAGCAGGAACCCATTTTCTAGATATGTTTTCTCATAAAATCCATCCAGTTCTTTAATATCCCCCAGTGAAGAAAATCCTTAACACCGAGTTATACCAAAATACAGTGATACTGCAATATCCTCTGTAATTCCCTTGGCTGGTCAAGGGATTTACAGAGGATATTAAATACTAACCTTGTCAGTGGTGCTAACGTCCCAGGAAATACAACAGTGAAAACCTTCAGTTGCAGAGAATGTTTAAATCTTTAATGCCAATTTCATGGAGTCTCAAAGCAATACAGCATGGTCTTTTGGCTACTGAGCTATAGGCCAGCCATCAAACATCTACCTATACTATTCCTTTCTGCATCTGCAGTTTCTTGTGTCTCTAATCCAAAACGAATTCCATTTTTACTCTCCCCACTTCTCATCAACTCCCCCCAGATTTTACCACTCTTCTGCAGACTACGGCCAATATGTAGTGGTGAATTAAACTACAGCTTGTATGTCTTTGGGATGTGGGAGGACACTGGACCACCTGGAGGAAACCCACACAGTCACAGGGAGAATGTGCAAACTCCACACAGACAGCAGCTGAGGTCAAGATCAAACCTAGGTCACTGGAGCCGAGGGACAGCAGTTCTACTAACTCTGCTACCCACTTTTCCGATCATCATTAATCCCTGACAGCATTAATTTTAATGAATCCATTTCCTTAATTTTTTTGTGGGTTTCTTGGAATATAAAGCCCAGTACTGGTACTAAGAAGAATGACAGAAAACAAATTGTTCAAATGACGTGCAATTCATTTGTTTTTCTAAAAACAATGTCTTTCAGTAAAAAAACAATGCTCAATTTTGAATGTATCATCAAATCTATCTTTGCATTTATATTCCACTGCATAGTGCAGAGAAAATATGGCATTTATGTTCTGGGGGACCAACATGAATATTGGAAATGTGTTCTGAAAGCCTGTACCCTGGGAATGGTTGAAAAAGGTGATTCTCTAGTTTCAGTCGTGAATTCTAACCCATAAAACATTGGTAGTGAATAGAAAATAAGTGTTGCACAAACTGTTTGCAAACAGGTGTAAGGATTTGTAATAAACTTGCCTACCCCACCCGCCCCCAATTACTGCTGGTGATTACTTCGTGGCCCTGGTGAGTAGTTTATCATTACTATTCCAAATATCTCGGTTAGTATTGAAAATAAATTGCACACACCTTCATCCCAGCCCTCAGAGACTCCTGCCAGCTCATAATGCTTTTTCCGTAGTCCACCCAGCCGCTCCCTCTCTTTCTGTAGCTGACTTTCCAGTTCTAAAACACGAACCTTCAGGGTAGGGATAAAAACATAAAGATATTAGCATTTACACTTTTATTTCACCCTGTTATAGAGTCATACAGCATGGAAACAGGCTCCTTCAGCCCAAGTTCCCACACCGACCAACATGTCCCATCTACATTAGCCCCACCTGCCTGCATTTGGGCCTTATCCCTCTAAACCTGTCCTATCCATGTACCTGTCAAAATGTTTCTTAAAGTTGTGATAGTACCTGCCTCAACTACCTCCTCCGGCAGCTCGTTCCATACACCCACTAACCATTCTTTGTGTTCTTGCAGAGGAACCTGTCTCAAAGTGAACTTTCAGCGACTTTACAGTTTTATAGTACAGATTAAAAACAGATGAAGAGCAAGAGAGGCTCACCAATCCCATTTTTTTCTTCAGACCGCTTGTTCAACCTCTAAAGGAAAAACTCATACAGAACATTATTACCATTACAATGGTAATCAAGCAAAAACTCCTGAGCATGCATTAATCTTGTTCTCTCCACTGACAGCAAAACAGCTTTTCACCTGACATAGAACTAACTATTTTCATTCTTTGTGTGATTCTCATCATGGGGTACAGCTTCTGATAAGCTGCAAGCTGTGGCTTCCAACTATCTCATTTATTAAAGAACATATTAACTCTGATTAGAATGCAAACTTAATGTTTATTCCCCTAAATTGTACCCCTTCTGGTGGACCATGCTACATGAACGATGCACTTAATTCAAGGGAACTGGACGATATAATCAGACAAACGCTTTATCTTTTTCATTACTTCAAGAAACAATGGAAAAAAAGCAGAGAGCCATGCAATGATAGTTTTACAATACCTGAGAATCCATTTCCTGTCGCTTGATTTGTGTCAGTGTCATGCTGGAGAAATCCATTGTATCTGGAACAAATCAATGAAAGTGGCAGGCCATGCATGAGGAAAAATAAAATCACCAACAGAAAATACACAAGATATGGTTCATCATCTGCAATTTATCTTCTGCTACTAACAGAAGTATGTTTTGCTGGATATAGTTCTGTGGGCAGTAGGTATGGTCCAATAATTTGCCCTAAAGCTCTTCCTTCCTGTCAGCCTACACATAGAAACTGCACCACGTGGCCCAAATGCTACATCCAAACAATCGTGGAAAACCCAACAGCTGATCTGAGGGAAGATAGACACAAAAAGCTGGAGTAACTCAGTGCGACAGGCAGCATTTCTGGAGAGCTGGAATGGGTGACGTTTCGGATCGAGACCCTTCTCCAGACTAGCATCTTCGGTTTAACCCAGCATCTGCTACACAGCTGATCTGAGGGAGTATTGCACTGGCAAGGTGCTGTCATTCAGGGGAGAATAAACCTTTTCTGCTTTCTCACTAGGTGCAAAGCCCGCATTGCATAATTTTGAAGAACAGGGAAGCTCTTTCAGTGTTCTGGCTAATATGTAATCGTCAACCATGAACATTAAGAAATGTCTGGCCACTAACTCATTACCATTTGTGAGTCCTTAAATGACATTTCTCAGCTAGAATTTTTAAATTATGACAATGAATGTAGAATGTATCATGTTGTTGAATTGAATTCAAATTAATAAAAATTTATTAGCCAAGTATGTATACGTACAGGGAATTTGCCTTGGTGCTTTGCTCGCAAAAGGATAAAAACACGATATACAGCAGACTATTAAAAATAAAACATTATAATTTAAACACGTGAAAATAAAGTACATGTAAGTAAAGGAGTAAAAAGAGGCAACAGACTTTTGGCTGTTGAGTAGAGCTACTGCTCGTGGAAAAAAAGCTGTTTTTATGTCTGGCTGTGGCAGCTTTGATAGTCCGGAGTCACCTCCCAGAGGGAAGTACTTCAAAGAGTTTGTGGCCAGGGTGAGAGGGATCAGAGATGATCTTACCCGCTCACTTCCTGGCCCTTGCAGTGTTCAGTTCGTCAATGGGGGAAAGGTTGCAGCCAACAACTTTCTCGGCTGATCGAACGATGCGTTGCAGCCTCCAGATGTCATGCTTGGTGGCTGAGCCAAACCAGGACAGACTCTATGATGGTAGTGTAAAACTGGACCATCATTGCCTGTGGCAGGTTGTGTTTCCTCAGCTGCCGCAGGAATTACATCCTCTGTTGGTCCTTTTTGACTGTGGAGTCGATGGTGGCTTCCCATTTAAGGTCCCTGGAGATGATGGTTCCGAGGAACTTAAATGACTCCATAATTGTGACTGTAGTGTTGTTGATGATGAGTGGGGGGCAGGGAGGGGGAGCTCACCTGAAGTCTGCCATTAATTCCACTGTCTTAAGAGCATTGAGCTCCAGGCTGTTGCGATGGCACCAGGACGCCAAGTGTGTCACTTTCTGTCTGTAGGCAGATTACTCCCCATCCTGGATCAGTCCAATCAGGATTGTGTCATCCGCAAAATTAAAATGCTTGACAGAGGAGTCTGTGGAGGTGCAGTCGTTGGTGTAGAGAGTAAAGGGGAGAGTACGCAGCCTTGGGGTGCTCCTATGCTAAGGGTCAGCGGATCCGAGATGTACTTTCCCAGCCTCACATGCTGCTTCCTGTGTGTCAGGAAGTTGGTGATCCACTGACAGTCGGGTTCAGGCACAGTCAACTGGGAGAGTTTGGATTGTAGTAGCTCTGGCACAATGGTGTTGAATGCAGAGCTAGAATCCACAAACAGAATCTTAGCATAGGTACCCCGGCGGTCTAGGTGCTGGAGGATGAAGTGCCCAAAGGGTTTGGGACATCTTGGGTTCATGAAAGGAATTAGATAATAAATTCAACCCTTTTTTTTTTTTTAAAGGATAAGGCCATCAGTTGCAGGAACACGGAATGATTTCCTGCACCTTGGCCCAGGGATTGGAGACCAACTGAAGTCCCAACCACAGTGCAACGATTGAACCTTATGCCTTTTAAAACACATCACTTTAAAAATCAAGCGTGTTTGAAGCTGTAAACCTTAAGAATCTGGTAATTTTTCTGGTTAAATACTTATCCTCGGGAGCCGCCGAACAAAAGGGGCGCCGATAACTGGAGCGACGACCGACGACCAGAACGCCCCCCCGGTTGGCCTGACTCACCCCACAGGCCTCTCAGGGCACTGCAGAGAAGCCGGGCGGCGAGGCCTGCCTGGGTCAAAGGAACCTTAGTGGCGATGGGAGACTCGGTGGCGGCAGCGGGAGACTCGGCTGCAGCTTGAGCCTCGACGGCAACGGGAGCCTCGGTGGTGATGAGGCCTCAGCGACACGGGAGCCTCAGTGGCGGTGGAACGTGTGAGGAGGGGGCGGGGAAGACAATGGGGACCCGGCGTGGAGGGACCACCTTGAGGGACGGTGGGAGAACAAAGGAGAACAAAGGGGGATGTGTGTTGTGACTGTCGGCAGACAAATTTCCCTCCAGGGATGAATAAAGTTTTATCATATCGTATCGTATCCTTTATTAATGCAGGATTTCTATTACAATTTGGAAGAGCTGGTCATAACAAAACACTTCTTCTAAGATTTTCAATCATCTTATTATTCTCCTGAAATGACCCAACTCCCATTACTGTTCGGTAACTGACATTCTGAGCACCCTACTCCATAAAGAACAAAAAGCCAACGGCCAATTATTCTGTTTCTGGTGATATTAAGGAGACACAGTTCATCAAAATAACTTTTTCCAATCATATCGATATCTTTTAACATCCCATCGAAACCACATTTCTGGGAGATAAGGCCGCTGTTTTATCTTAACGGAAATGTTTCCAACCAAACAAAATATTGTGAAAATTTAAATCTAGATTACAAGTCAAGAATAGGAGGCTGAATGAACAATCCTCTAACTCCAGACAAAGAGGAATGCTTTACAACTGTCACAAATGATAGCACTTGCAAACTCGACAAGAGCCTTTTCAGTATCGAAGTGAGGCAAAAGGCTGATTGAAGGTCTTCCAGGAATGGTAGATTTCCTCCTCATATAACGTGGGAAAGATTGTTGCCAACTACAAAACCATCGCTCAACATGAGGAACGGGAAGTTGCTACATTAAAGATAACAAAGACAACCAACTTCCACTTGGTGACCTTTTTGCTGCTACTATTTGAAATATTCAGTCATTCTGATGAATTATAAAAATTCATAAAATACTCCATATGTTGCCAGAGATTCTTAAAATGATGTAATTTGTGACTTTTAACTATCAGTATTAAACTTTCCAGCTAAAAGTGTACAAAATGCCACAGACTCTGCTTTTCCAGGATGATTCCGTTAGCATGCATCCCAATCTGCATCAATGAAAAAGCAACACAATAAAAACAGAACATTCTGGAAAAGCTCAACAAGTCAAGCAGCAGCTGCAGAGATAGAAGCACACAAATAATTTAGGTCAAGGACCCTTGATCAGAAGAACAAGTGAAGAACAAGTTGTTCCTCTGTTCCCCAGATGAGATAACTTTCCAATGTCCAACTTTTAATTGCCATTACTATTCGGGAATGTCAGAGTGAAAGAACTTACGTAGTCGCTGATAGTAAAAACAAATCTTCGAGTCGTTATTTCCAGTTTAATTGGTCCTTTATTGAAGTAGTAATACAAATAACAAGTGAATATATCTGATCCTCTTAATTCTTATACAAGCTGTAACTTTTCGTTCTTACTGTGTTGTGTGATAAGAACTGTTGTCTCTTCAATCCCCGAGGCTAATCTGATCTGACCACTCCCTGTGGCTTCGCTAGCCTCCTCACATGTAGACACGCCCATCTACGTATCAAAATCCCTCACCCAAGCATACAAAAAAGATACAGCTAGAAATATCCAAACTAAATACTAACAGTAACTAACTTAAGCATGAATGGCTCCTGGAGGGCTAGTTATATTTCTATCCCCACAAATATTGCCAGATTTACTGAATATGTCCATGTTTCCAGTGTCTGCAGTATTTTGCTGTTAGGTTGTATAGAATGGATATATCCACCTCTCGCCACACATCCCACATTCCACCCCTTTATATTCTTTCAGGTTCATACATAATGTGAAAAGTGAACTACCTTTCTCCTCAATCTGGAACTTTCCCGATTTGGTGGAAGCCACTACTTTGGCTGTGGCTTCGTTAACACCCTTGGACGCTCCCCGCAGCCTTCCAAGGTTACAGTTGTCTTTATCTGCTTTTACCTACAAAAGAAGGCGGCACATGTATAAGTTTATCAGGAGCAAGAGGGTAATCAGGGAAAGAGTGGGTCCCTCTCAGGAACAAAGGGATAATCTATGTGTGGAGGCAGGTACACAGATCCTAAATGAATACCTCTCATCTGTATTCAACAAGGGGAAAAATGCAAAAGAGAGAGTTCAGGGAGGGGTATTGCGATCGACTGGATCATGCCAATATAGAGGTATTATATGTCTCGAACATGGGTGAATAAACCCCCAGGGCCAGAAGAGATCTTCCCCAGGATGCAATGGAGACCAATGGAGGAGATATTGGGTGCTGTGACAGAGCTTTCTACATCTTCCTTAGCTACAGGTGATGTGCCAGAAGGCTAGATGATAGCAAATGCTATTCCTCACGTTATGAAAAGCAGCAAGAAGTATAAGCATGTAATAACAGGTCAGTGAGCCTTACATCAGAGATTGGGATATTATTGGAGAAAATCCTCCAAGTAGGATCCATGTTGGAAAAACAGTGACTGATTGGGGATGGTCAGGATGGCTTTGTATAGGGGAAATCCTGCCTTACTAATTTGAAGAGATTTCCGAGAAAGTAGCTATGAGTATTGATAAATGCGGGGCTGTATTAGTTGTCTATATAGACTTTGATAAGACATTTGACAAGGTCCTGCATCCAGAAGGTTGGGTCCAGGGCGAGCTGGCTAATTGGATCGGAAATTGGCTTGGTGATAGGAGGTAGAGTGCAGAGGTGGAAGGATGCTTTTCAGATTGTAAGTCTGTGACCAGCGGTATACTGCAGGAATAAGTGCTGGATCCTTATTGTTCATGGTATATATCAACAATTTAGCTATGAATATAAGAATCATGTTGAGTAAGTTTACAGATGACACAAACGTGCTGTTGTGTATAGCAAGGAAGATTGCCTAATGCAACAGCAAAATGTAGATCAAATAGAAAGATAGGCATGGAGAGCAGAGGAGATTCACCAGGATGTTGGCTGGATTGTAGTACTTTAGTTATGGGAGAGACTGGACAGCTAAAGAGGCTGAGGGATGACCTGCTACAGGTATATAGCTGAATTGTTTCCCCATGTAGGGGTGTCAAAGCAGGTGAGAAGCCATTTTAAAGGATATTTGAAGTGAAAAGTTTTTCTAACAGAGAGAGAGAGTGACATCTGGAAACTGCTGCCAGAGGAGGTGGTAGAGTCGGATGCAATCGCAATGTTTAAGAGGCACTTAGCCAAGCACTTAAATAAGCAAAGCATGGAAGAATACAAACATAGTGTGGCCAAATATGGTAAATGTAGATGGGCAAAATGACATTTCTGTGCCGTACAATTCCATGACTCTAAAGGTCTAGACATTAAACCCCTGACTATGTTATACTATTTTTCACCATGTCACAGTCAGAAGTGAAATTGATAGGAATGATCCCGAACATACTGAAACAAGCGTACTTTGTTGTTGTGGTAAAGTGAATAGCCGGTACTCTCCTGCACTATGGGATCATATATAAGACTGCTCTCTCACATACTGCAATGGCATATAGAAATCTGTGAATGTTAAATACTGAATCACTCTTACTGTCCACCTGTTCATTCAGTGGGAATTTATTTTGGACACAAATTAACTCTTCAGCTCTTTGCATTTCTTTGTCGGAAGGTTTCTATTCAGTTTCCTTCCGTTTCACTTGCTGTTATTTTAATGAACAAACACGATGACTTACCTTGGAGGCAGCAACCAGTTGTGCTGTACTGGCTGCAATCTCATGAGAACACACCATTAACTCTTCAAACTTCCCCTTTCCCTGGACAACCAAGTCTGCAGCATCCCTGAATAGACACATGGAAGAATGCTAGTTAGGCTCCAGACCATCCATCAAATCTCAACACTGCTAAATAAACTAGAGTAAGAATATAATTTACTAACACAAGCTCTATACTGAGATTTACGAGAATGTTGCCAGGACTTGACAGTCTGAGCTATAGGGAGAGGTTGGGCGGGCTAGGACTATATTCCTTGGAGTGCAGGAGGCTGAGAGGTGATCTTATAGAGGTGTAAAGATCATGAAAGGAGTAGATAAGGTGAATGCATAGAATCTCTTACCCAGAGTAGGGGAATCAAGAACTAGAGGACATTGGTTAAATGTGAGAGGGGAAAGATTTAACAGAAACCTGAGTGGCAACATTTTCCACATGGAGGGTTGTGGGTGCATGGAACAAGAGGAGGTAGTTGAGGCTAGTACTCCAACAATATTTAAAAGACATTTGGACAGGTACATGAATTGAAAAGATTGAGAGGGATAATGGCCTCGGGACTAGTGTAGTGTGGCATATTAGTTGGCATGGGCAAGTTGGGCCGAAGAGCTTGTTTGTGTGATATAGGACTCTATAACTCTATATTAGGTAGACATGCATCAATGAAAACTACACCAAGGACTTAATCAGTAAATACACGTCCCAAAGTTGAATCACATAAGCTATAAAATACATTATTGCCCAATAAAACCTCCTCTCATGCATATAAACTCCAGACTTTGATGGCCTGTATTATACAGTCAACTGATGGGTCCACAGCTGACCTCTAGCTGCCCACAAACATCAAGTGTTCACTGTGGGGTGGATTTCCCCTTTCCTGACAGTTTGTT
The DNA here is from genome assembly GCA_038087875.1 of Malacoraja senta. NCBI lineage: Eukaryota > Metazoa > Chordata > Chondrichthyes > Rajiformes > Rajidae > Malacoraja > Malacoraja senta. The sequence continues at coordinate 14,457,060 of CM075982.1, forward strand.
TCAGCTAGGTCTCGGGATCTGTGGCATACAGTGACCATGATGTCAAGGTTAGCAATGTATCCAGTCACATTAAAGAGTTATGAACCTTTGCATAATGGAAAAAAACACAATTTCTAGCTAATTAGACATAGCCCAAAAGTTTCAAATGGAAGCTACAAACGACTGACTGTGGAGGAGTATTGATTCACTGACAGTAACTTCAGGATTTCTCAATTAAAGTGAACATGTGGAAATCCCAAAACTCCTGTCTGATGCACAATACAATGATGAAGCAGGATGATCGTTACACTGCCATTAAATAGCCATAATTCAGGCAATCACATACTCAATAACTTGATAATATTGATTGAACATGTCCTTGTGTATCACTGTTAACAGCTTCATTTCTTGTTTTGTGACATGACCTAATACTTTGAAATCACAACATGTTGAGTGGTGTGGGCTGAATCACCTGCAACTCATTAGGAGAAGAGGGACAACCCTGTTCCCTGCCTCCATCAATGGTGTGGATGTGCACTTTACCAAGGAGTACAAATACCTTGGAGTGTACCTGGACAGCAAACTGGACTGGCCCAGGAACGCTGAGTCGCTGTACCAGAGGGGATAGAGCCGGCTGTACTTTTTGAGAAGGCTCCGCTCCTTCAATGTCTGCAGTAAAATGCTGCAGATGTTCTACCAATCGGTGGTAGCCAGTGCCATCTTCTTTGTTGCCGTGTTCTAGGTCAGCAGGATCAAGAAACTCATCAGGAAGGCTGGCTCTGTTTTGGGGGCAGAGTTGGATTCATGTAAGGTGGTCTTGGAGGGGACGATGCTCCTCAAACTGCAGAGCATCTTGGACAATACAGCTCACTCCCTCCATGACACACTGGTCAACTTGAGGAATACCTTCAGCAACAGACTGGTTCGACCAAGATGCACAGGGAGCCACAGGGAGATCCTTCTTCCCTGTGGCTATCAAACTGCACCACTTCTCCCCCTTCTGTCGTGGGGTAGACTGACTCCCTTTCCATCCCCCCCCCCCCCAATCTTTGCACATCCCCGACCCTTTCCACTGGTCACTTTAATTTCATGTATCTTGTGTTTTTATAACTGTTGGCAGATCAATTTCCCTCCTGGGATAAATAAAGTTCTATCGTTTCGCATGTAAACTACTGATTCCATATGCTTGCTTAGTTCACATCTCTTTATTTCCTTTTCCTTCTGACTATTCTATTCTATTGACAGAGCTTCTGCGCCACAGCTTTATTCTTACAACTATTTACTCTAATTTGAACTATAAAATGTTTTTCTTGCTGTGTCCTATTTTACTTGTATTTAATGTTTGTTGTATATTTGTTGGCCCCTTAACTATTTGATCCTATCTCACGCTTCTATAATTTTAAACACCTCTGTTAAATGATTGTATGATGTTCTACTTTAATGAACATTTAATCTGAGTTTTCTTCCTTCGCGGCACATAAGGCAGCATCATCGTAAATCTGCGTTAAACTTTATTACCACAGCATTCTGTCATATAGTGATGAGCCCAAAACTGAAAACCTGGTTGGTTAAGCTTTATACTGATTAACCACTGCATCACTGCACTGATTAACCAAGCGTACAGAGAAGATTTACAAGGATGTTGCCAGCAGGGCTAGAGCGTCTGAGCTATAGGGAGAGGTTGAGTAGGCTGGGATTCTATTCCTTGGAGCACAGAGGGATGAGGGGTGATCTTATTGAGGTGTATAAAATCATGAGAGGAATAGATCGGGTAGATGCACAGAGTCTCTTGCCCAGAGTAGGTGAATTGAGGACCAGAAGACATAGGTTTAAGGTGAAGGGGAATAGATTTAATTGGAATCTGAGAGATAACCTTTTCACACAAAGGGTGGTGAGTGTATGGAACAAGCTGTCAGAGGAGCTAGTTGAGGCAGGGACTATCCCATGGATTTAAGAAACAGTTAGACGTACATGGATAGGACAGGTTTGGAGGGATATGGATCAAACGCAGGCAGGTGGGACTAGTGTAGCTGGGACATGTTGGTCAGTGTGGGTAAGTTGGGCTGAAGGGCCTGTTTCCACACTGTATCACTCTATCTATCTCAAATCTTAGATTCTATATAAACCTAATATTTCACATGCACAGTGCACATTTTTATCTTGACAATAAATGAATGACACAGATATCAAATCTTTGCCCATCCACCACTGCAACTTCATTGGTCCTTTGAAAAAGTTATCAACCTTCCACTTTTCTTACAAATGTGCATAGCACACCGATAGCCGAAAAATCTCTATCTTAATGAACATCCCCAGTTCCAGAAACTGCTGTCACTTGCAATCTTCTGAGAAACTGTGCCTGCAACTTTGATGCTATCTTTCCGCCTTTTAATATGGATTACATGTCAGCAGATACGATTTGGTCTTGGTATCATGTTCGGCACAGATATTGAGGGCTGAATAGTCTGTTCTTGTGCTGTACTGTGCTGCTCTTTGCTTAATCTGAAAACATGAACAGTATCTGTAGTAGTGTAACTGCTTAGGAAAGAACTGCAGATGCTGGTTTAAATCGAAGGTAGAAAACAAAATGCTGGAGTAACACAGCAGAACAGGCAGCATCTCTGTAGAGAAGGAATGGGTGATGTTTCGGGTAGAGACCCTTCTTCAGTCCCGCTGAGCTATTCCAGCATTTTGTGTCTACCGCAGTGTAATTGTTGTTGGATTCCTCTTTAAATTCTCAGTCTTTTCTGGTGAAAATTGTCACTTCTTGGAACGTCTACACCAGAGGCAAGGACTAGGAGGAACTCAGCAAAGGCGCCAGATTTTTAAACTCATTAATCATCAGGAAAATTAAGACCAAGTCAGTTTACAATAATAGTTTGCGTATTACAGTAGATGTAGACACAGAAATCTGTTATGAGAATACTGATATGAAGTGTTAATATTTCAAACTGTAGATTTAGAATTGTAGGGGAGCAAATAACTGTGACCTGACTTCTCCTCTCCAGCACCTAATCACGCTGTACTCCATTCTCTTGTGGATATTTGGAATTGCACAAATAACTGGTCTCCTAAATATCCACATTTCTTGCATCCATGGACATCTGGCATTAGTTTTGGACTGTGTCTGGAAGGCAGCAGAGGGAATGCTTACTAAATGAAAAGAAGGTAGCTGAGATAAAGGAAAGTTAAATGGGGAAATAGAAAAGCTAGCCTGTGTTGAAAGAAAATAAGTGATCTGATTTGGATGGGGTGAATCGTAAGGCAGAGTGCATGTTACAAACATCCAATCCTCCTGAAGTACCCTTTCATAAAGAGTGATAACAAAACACCCACCACTAATTATAGATCAGTCTGTTTAACCTCAATGATAGTGAAGTTCTTAGAGTCTGTAATCAGGGAAAGAATTAAAAGGCACGTAGAGAAGTCTTCATTATAAAGAAAGCCTGCACAGATATATTAAAGAAAACTTGCATTTGACTAACCTGATTGAATTTTCTGATGAGGTAACAGAGATGGTCAATCAAGGTAATGCAGTAGATGTCATTTATTTAGATTTTCAGAAAGCACTTGACGAAGTCCCACATAAAAAGCTGGTTAGTCAAACTGTGGCACATGGAGTAAAAGGGTCAGTGCCAGAGTGGATAAAGAACTGGCTTAATGATAGAAATCAGAGGGTGGAAAACAGTTGTTTTTCAGATTGGAATATGAAAGACAGTGATGTTCCCCATTTTTTTTGGATAAATTGTCAATGGTGAGGCATGAGCAGCAGGGCAAAATTTTGAAATGACACAAAAATGAGAGATGAGGTAGACAGTAAGGAGAATCGTGATATACCGCAGCAACACAGGCAGAATGTGTAGACAATTTAGCTGGCGAAATTTAATGCAGAGATGTGTGAAATTATCCATTTTGGTAAAAAAGAATGAAGAACAACATTGTGGATCAAACGTCATATTCTAATTTATATGGATGAGAGATATTTATGTTTGTGAAACTTTAAAGCTAGTGGAACACATTGAGAATGTATTTGGTAAAGTCCATGGGATCTTAAGCTTCATAAACAGAGGCTTGGAGTGGAAGAGCAGTGTCATTATATTAAAGCTTTAACATTGGTTAGCTCGCAAATAGAGTACCCCACGTGAAATTGTGGCCATCAAACGATAGGAAAGAGTTGAAGGTTTGAGAGAGGTCGAGGAAAACATTCACAACAATAGTTCCAGGCATGAAGGATTTTAGCCACAATGTCTGACCAGAGAAACTGGATTGTTGAACTCAGAGCAAAGGAGGTTGACAAATGCTTTGACAAAAATGTAGAAGATTGGATTCATTAAAGAAATGTAGAGAACGACTAATCCCATTAGAACACAGCTCAATAAGGGAAGACAGATTTACAGAGATTAGCAAAAGGCATGGAATGATATGAAGAAATTTGCTTTTAAAAATGTAAAAATGGTTATGACCTAGAAACTGCTGCTCTGTAAGGGTGATAACACCTATCAGGGTTCTTAAAGGGAACTGAATAGAAAGTCAAGGGAGAATTATTTTCAGGTCAACAAGGAAAGATTGGAATAATGAAACTAACTAAATCGTACTATGTGGATCCGATGTGCCAAATGGAATTCTCCTGTGCTTTAACAATCCCGTTTCTCGGAAAATAATTCATGTATTTTAGTGGAATATTCAAACCTACTGAGGTAGCCAAATGCTAAATACTTAAACTCACATTGGATCCGTGTTAACCAGATATGATTGCAACTGTGATCCAGATTCAACAGCACACCTGCACATGTGACCGAGTCCATAGGTGACTGGGAAATGTAATAATACTTACACCAATACAGTGGCTCCCCAGCCTACAGCCTTTGATGCAGAGATGAGGCCTTCAGTCCATCTGGAGTTCTTGGCGTAGAACTCTTTCTGGGACGCTGCCCCCTGTTAACAAGAAGCACAAATTTCTCATGGCATTTTCTCTCAACTTTCCCATCCTGTGCTGAAGGTTCAAACATCTTGCTAGATGTTCTGGATTAATTATCTCATCCAAATACCCATCCTCCATGCACCAGTGGCAAAAGGAAATGGAAATCCAGACTCATTCAAATCACCTCAACATCAGCGCAGAGGAGGAATCTGTTTTGGGACCTTTGCCTGAATCACAAATGATCAGAAGGGTGGCTTTCTGATAATTTGCTAAGGATAACATAGTATGGCCTTGCAAGGAGGGCCAAATATATTCCCTGCTGTATTTTCTTGACCTTCTGCCATCACTTCAGTAGAAACTCCAACAAAATGGTAAAAGCAACCATGGAATTTTAGATGGTTTACACATTGTGGGTAAGTAGTCTTGCAAGTCTTTGCCACTGTTGCTATTACCTTGCCCCTGAAAATGCATTGATGACAAACCTATTTTAATAGCACGGAGCACCATTATGTACTGCCATTAACAGTAAAGTTCCTTCATACTTCACATGCGAGTAATCAGACAAAAATTGAAAACTAAGCGCAAGACGATGATAATAGATGACTGAATGCTTGGATTAATGAAGGCTTTAAGATTTTTTTAATTGGGAAGAAATTGCAGAGCTCAAGGCTCAGGCATTGTACGGAGCAGCACAGTGGGTGCAGTCAGCAGTGAGGCATGCCCAAGAGGCTAGAAATTAAGTTCAGAGTTATGTTTTAATGTATTTTATCAATACGTTATCTTGCAACTTAACAAGTGACATCTTATAATTGAAAAATTCTGTGCTTTCAACAAGAGGAGCAACGCATTAGTGCCACATAACTCCAATGACACATGTCTACATGGAGTTTGTGCATTCGCTTCATAGCCTTGTGGATTTCTTCCCACATAATTGATCACTGTAATTTGCGCCTAGTGTGTGTGTGTGTGCGTGGTAATATCTGGGTAGAGTTAATGAGAATGTGGGGAGAATAAAACGTGCTTGACGTGAATGGGCGATTGATGGTTGCGTGGATTCAGGAAGCCGAAGGGTTTGCTTTGGTGTCACATGACTCTATCACCAAGTTTTACAAGGCTCTTACCCTTCCACTCTCCACTATGTCTCTCTGTAGATCCTTTGATGACAGAACCAACACTTTGATAGCATGCATCAAGCCTGTGCAAGATTCAAGGATCCTACAAGAAACAACACAGAATGAAATTGACACAAACAAACTTGAGGATGGAAATATGATTTAAAGTAGTCCATTATAATTCTGGTCAAAAGGAAGAAAAGTGCAGTGAACCAATCAATTTTATTTTTTGAACCAATGGCCATTACACTAAGAGGAAATGGATCCATGCACAAAACAGCTGCAAAAGACTGACAGCTGGCTGGATCATACCACGGGAAGATTCAAAGCCTATAAGCTAATTAAATTATTTCAAAAAAAGTTAAAAGTAAAACAAAATAAACAAGTACTGCTGTTCCCACCTCAGATCTAAAGGTGGTGTGGAAATGGTCCAATTTCACAGCTCCATACTGCCATCAGAGAATACTATTGAAGATCATGGCAGAGAGGTTCATTTGAGACATCCAATATCAGGTGGGCATTTAAGTTGCTGACAACAGGGATAAGTTGTGATTACACGGGAGATTGCTGACATTTCAGAGTCCCAAACAACTGCTTTTCCCATTGAGGATTGCAAGGCACTTTGAGCCAGAAACTTGATATTGAAACTGTACACAATGGTCAACAGTCCCAATTTGATGTAGACTGATGCAATTACCTCTCATTCACCTCCAGCTTTGCACCAGTGTCTCCTGCCCTTGACTTGTTCAGCATTTCCTGGTTACAAGATTTTAAATGGAAAATAAAACAGTTTTAATCATTGACAGCTTTGCAATCCAACAACTAAATGTCATCCTATTGAATTGGTCAGAGTTTTAACGACGAAGAAATAAATACTGTATCATGTCAAACTACTCTTGCACTGCGACTTGGAAGAAAGTGCAGCTTCGACAAATGTAACTGTTTGAAAGATACAGTGTTTCAGGTAAGATGTGTTTCAACTGTGTTGGGGGGTCAGGAGGAAGACGTGAGCAGTAGCGGGTATTTTACTTAAAATTGAATAATTCAATGTTAATACATTGGGGTTGTGCTGATCTTCCAGTTTGCATTGACCTCACTCTAGCAATGGAGGAGGCCTAGGTCAGAAAGGTTTTATGGGAATGGGAAGGGCAGTTAACGTGGTTAGCAACTGGCAGCTCCAGGAAGCCTTAGCGGATAGAGTGCAGTGTAATGACTGTCAAGTCTGAGAAGGACAAATAAGGTACAGAAGACCAACAAATGATAGAATACCCGCATTATACAGATGGAGAGTACATGCACAAACAGGTGAAGTTGGAAGATGGATATATCAAGTGGTTAAGGCAGCACGAGAAATGTTTTATTTTAATGATCAAGGTATAGAATAAAAGAGAAAGAAGGTCATGCTAAAACAGTTTAAACCCCAGTTAGACTACTGTTGGAATACTACAAACATTTCCATATTATACGATGTGATGGTGCTAGAGAAAGTACAGAGGAGATTAATGAGAACATTTCCACAGCTGGATAATTCAATCAATGAGGAAAGATTCACTGGGCTGGGTTTGTTTGCTTTGGAACGGAGGAGGACATGGAAAGATTTATAGGTGTTATATAAAATCACAGCTCCACTAGTTAAGCTGAACAGCAATAATCCATTTCCCTTAGAAAGAGATCAATAGAGGTAAAGATTAATATAAGCAATAAGATTATAAGGAAACTGAGGAATTTTATTTCAGCTGAAGTGCGACAGAAGGCTGGAATTCACTGCCTGATAGATCAGTTGGGGGAGAAATCCTCATCACTTTAAAAATATATCTGGATAAACACACTCAGGGAACTGGGTATCTGTGCGCATGATTCACAGTAGACTATATGCAGGTACATTAATTATGAAATCTAATGGAATGTCATCATAAGGGTTAATTTGCAAGTTGAATTGGTAGTGAGGAAAGCAAATGCAATGTTAGCATTTATTTTGAGAGCACTGGAATATAAAAAAAACAGGGATGTAATGCCGATGGTTTGCATTTGTAGTATTGTGAGCAGTTTTGGGCCCCATATCTGAGGAAGGATGTGCTGGCGTTGCAGAGGGTCCAGAACAGGTTTATGAGAATGATCCTGGGATGATTGGGTTAATATAGGAGTGACACAACATGAGTGACACAAAAAGCTGGAGTAATTCAGCGGGACAGGCAGCATCTCTGGAGAGAAGGAATGGGTGACGTTTCGGGTTGACCCGAAACGTCACTCATTCCCTTTCTCCAGAGATGCTGCCTGTCCCGCTGAGTTACTCCAGCTTTTTGTGTCTTTCTTCGGTTTAAACCAGCATCTGCAGTTCCTTCTTACACATGACATGTGATGTGCATTTGACGGCACTGGGCCTGTACTTGCTGGAGTTTAGAAAGATGAGGGGAGACCTCATTGAAGCTTACGAATAGTGAAAGGCCTGGAGAGAGTGGATTGGAGAGGATGTTTCCACGACTGGGAAGAGTCTAGGATCAGAGGGCACAGTCTTAGAATAAAAGGATGTGTCTTTCGAAAGGAGATGAGGAGGAATTTCTTTAGTTAGAGGATGATTAATCTGTGAACTTCATTACCACAGATGGCTGTGGAGGCCAAGTCATTGGGTATTTTAAATGTGGAGATTGACAGATATTTGATTAGTAAGGGTGGCAAGAGTTATGGGGAAGAAGGCAGGAGAATGGATTGAGAGGGAAAAATGGATCAGCCGTGAATGGATGGCGGAGTGGACTCAATGGGCCAAATGGCCTAACACTGCTCCTATGACATGAACATATGTCGTCAGGGGAATTAAATATGTATGAAAGTTTTGCTTCAGTTACACAGGAAGTGATGTGACCACATATGTAATACCCTGTATGGCATTGGTCTTCTTATATAAATAAGATGGTAAAGCTTTGGAAGCAGTCCAGAAAGATTAGTAGATTAAAACATGGAATGGACTGGTTGCCATGTAAGGAAAGGTTGGACAGGTTAGTCTTTTACCTTGTTAATTAACAGTGATACATGATTAATTGAAAGATACAAGGAAATAGTCCCTTTGGCCCACTGATTCCAAGCCGACCATCGATCACTCATTCACACTTGTTTTACGTTATCCCACTTTCTCATCTTCTCTCTACATACTAGGGGTGATTTACATACTAGGGGCGAATAACCTATAAAAAAACACATCTTTGGGATGTGGGGGGGGAAACCAGAGCCCCGGAGGTTACAGGGAGAACCTGCAAATTCTACACAGTCAGCACCCGAAGTCGGGATCAAATCAGGGTCTCTGGCGTTGTGAGGCAGCAGCTCTACCAGCTGTGCCACTGTGCCCTCCTTCGGCATTACTTGATTGAAATATACAAGGTTCTGTTGCCTTGATATGGTGGAAGTGGAAGGAATGTTTCCTCGTAGGACAATCTGAACTCGAGATTACAGTTTAAAATTATGGAGTTGTCCCTTTAAGACAGAGCTGAGGCTAATTATTTCCACTGAATATTGTGAATTATTTGAACACTCTTCCTCAAAGTCCAGTGAAAGATTAATCTTTGAATATCTCTAAGGCAGTAGTAGATAAATTCTTGTTAAGCAGGGGATGATAGGTTTTCAAGGATAGATATCACAATCATATCATCCATGATCTTATTAAATGGTGGAAGGTGCTTGAGGAGTCAAGGGGGTTCCTCCTGCACACAATTTATTGGTTTGTACATGTGATTGCCATTACCTACATAGGTACTGACAGAGCTGGGAAGGAGGGCTTAATCCAAATAGCTTATTTTGACAGGTCGAAGACTCAATGGACCAAATTCTTCCCTTTGCTGCTGCAAATTACTGAGATTCGAAGGTTCTGCCCGCTGTGAGATCGCATCTCAATTTTCTAAACTCTAGGAAACATATCCTTTTTACACATTATTTTCTCACAAACAGACGTATATCCGAAAAATTGATCTTGCCTTTGGGCAAGTATACTCTTCATGTTGAACTATATCATCTCCTCCGGAAATCCGCTCTCGGCATAACCGAAAACCTTTGTACCATTTTTTTGTTCTAGCTAGTGAAATGGGCACAGATACTGAACCAAATCACCTCTATCCTCGCAGTAGCTGCCTCTACAGCTGCTGATGTGGCACCCATCTCCTGCTCCACAAGGTCACCCAGTTCCTTTTGTTTGATATCTCTTCCTTTAGGCCTCAGTTCCTAAAATAAACGTATATACAACAGTCAGTCGCGTAACAAGATAGAGAGAATTCATAGCAAACTCAGTCAATATGGAATTTCATGAGCGGCCACAAATAGTGGTATTTGATAGAGATATATTTTATCTTAAATGTTGGTGTTACACATTGACAAGACATCCCAGCCCCAGATCTTGAACTGTGTTACTTCAGCTGATCGCAGGTGGAGAACCAGTGTGGGTAACTCGGGGTGGATTCAGCAACCTTCCCGCAGATTAAATTGGCTCAATCTGCTCCCAGCTTCGTCCAAAGTTTTTCCAAACTTGCTTCTTACCTCTGCGATGGCGTTTATCTGGTTCAGACTCTCTCTCACTTTTGTGCAATCTGCAATGCTCAGTGTTGTAGAGTCCTTCAAATTGGAGAAGTAGGAGAACACGTCACTGCCACACCGCTTACACGCATCCAACAGGTCTAAAAAATTGAAAACAGAACCAATGTAACATCTGAGCAGAATAGTATGGCCAAGATCATGAATGCAAAACACCGTGGCCAACTGGTTTATTCCAAGTTTTCTCCTTATTTGCTCAGTTTAGACTAAATGCACAGTTCTACTTTGAACTTCTAAGTTATGGAACAAAAAATGATCAGCCTGACTCATAAAGTCCAGGACGACAGATGGCGCAATGGGCTAAGTGTTCGGCTGGCAACCGGAAGGTAGCCGGTTCGAATCCCGCTTGGAGTGCATACTGTCGTTGTGTCCTTGGGCAAGACACTTCACCCACCTTTGCCTGCGTGTGCATGTGTGTGAATGTGTGTGAGTGATTGGTGGTGGTCGGAGAGGCCGTAGGCGCAGATTAGCAGCCATGCTTCCGTCAGTCTGCCCCAGGGCAGCTGTGGCTACAGAAGTAGCTCACCACCACCGAGTGTGACTGAGGAGTGAATGAATAATGCGATGTAAAGCGCCTTGGGTATTAGAAAGGAGCTATATAAATCCAATCCATTATTATTATTATTATAAAGACCAGCTGATCAAACTGAATGAACTCCAGTTGTAGAATAAAAAACGACAGATGTTGATTTGCAAAAAAAAAGTGCTGGAGAAACTCAGCGGGTCAGCCAGCATCTCTGCATGACATGGAGAGGCGACACTTCAGGTCGGGATCCTTCTTCAGACTTTCCTAGTCTGAAGAAAGGGCCCATTCCAAAGCATCACCTATCCATGTTCTCCAGAGATGCTGCCTGACCCGCTGACTTACTCCAGGTCTGTGTGTTTTTTAAAGCTCAGCTATGATTCACTTGTGGCTAAACAGTCACCACCCTCGTCCAAGACTCAGATCTAAGATAAGGTGCTTGGGAGTGCAGCACCTATTTAACTATCCACAATATTGCACCAAAAAATCAGAACACCAGGAATAAAGACAAGAAAGAAAAATCAAAGAAGATCCTCATTACAACTAAATCTTTTTTAAAAAAAAAAGCCCTTTATTGACAATTTATCACTTTTTTTTAAGAAAGAGCAGGAAATTCCAAGATCTACTTGCACCTAAAACACCATTTAACAGTCAGACAATTCAAATCAACCTTGATTGAGGAGGAAATGATCAGAGGAAAAATAAGGTTCCATCCCAAGTTCTGGTTGAACGTGAACTGAGCTGACATTGCTGCTATTCTGGGAATGATGTGCACTCGGGTCTGAATCATTGATGACTGAAAGGGTGACTCTGCAAACATACTGCCATGTGGATAGAATACCAAAATCAATTTGGATGAAATTTCTCTCCCAACCAATAACTCCATCCCAAGTAAGACTATGTTCTGAAGGATGCAAAGTGCTGGAGCAACTCAGCAGATCAGGCAGCATCTCTGGAGAACATGGATAGGTGACATTGCAAGTCGGGGTGCTTCTTTGGACTCGTGCTCAATACTTCAAGACTATGTTCTGGATCTCTCAAACATTCATTAAACTAGTGAAATTATCTATGTCCAATTATTTACTTGCTGAAATTAAGAAATTATTTCCAAATTACCCATATTTTCTAAGGAAGCTCATGGCAAGAAATTAGGAAATGTAGAAAAGATCGATACAGTGGGAAAAATGATTATGTCAAACAAATTCCACTGATTTACTGTGCAATTAAAATATCTGGATATTTCATAATCACTACCATTCATTCCAAATCACATGCAAGAACCCACCACCTCTAGGCCAACAACTGAGACAATAGTGGCTCTTCGTTTGAAAAATTGCAAGGAAGTTGGCAAGAACAAAGTGTTCCACATTAAGCAACTAGCTCGCGGACAGTAAACGGACAGCATTACTCACTGTCTGTAGACAGGCCTTCCTTGGGTTACGAATGCCCGATTAATGGGCATTCTTATGCACAAACTATCTCCCATAATATTATTAAATTCAAAATTCAAATACATACATACCCAAGTTACTACCTATGAAGTTCAGAACTCGTTCTTTTCTCTCCTTCCATTTATAGTCATTGTTCTTTCTTATCATAGAATCACAGAGACATGCAACATGAAAAGGACCTTCGGCCTAACTCGTCCCTGCTAGTCCATTTCCCACATTTGGCCCAGATCCCCCTAAACATTTCCTATCCCTGAACCTGTCTTAATGTTTTATGTACCTGCCTCAACTACTTCCTCTGGCAGCTGGTTCCATATACCCACTGTGAGAAAAAGTTGCCCATTAGGTTCCTATTAAATCTTTTCTTCTCACCCTAAGCCTATGTTTTCTAGTTCTTGATTCCCCTACTGTGGGACAATTACTCTATGCATTCCTCCTATCTATTCCCCACATGATTTTATACACCTTTATAAGATCGCCCTCAGTCCCATGTGCTCCAAAAAATAAAGTCATAGCTTGCCCAACCTCTCCCTAGAGCATAGGCTTTCGAGTCCTGACAACATCCTTGTAAATCACCTCTGTACTCTGTAGACTACCATGTGGAACTTCATCAAAGGCCTTGTTGAAGTCCATATAGACTAAGTCTTTGGCGCTGATCCTTGTCATCCTTCATGGTTATTTTTTCAAAAAGATGATCAAATTTATGGGAATAACCTCCCGCACACAAAACATGCTGACTATCGCTAATCAACCCATCTTTCCAAAATCCTCTCCTGTACCATTCCTATTGCATAAGGTAGGTTTACTGGCCAATAGTTCATAGGCTTTTCCTAATGAGAGGCACAACATTAGCCGCCCACCAGTCTTCTGGTACCTCAACTGTGTCAAGCCATGATTCATATATCTCAGCCAGGACTTCTGCAAATTTTTCTCTAGCTTCACACAGCATCCTTGTATCTATCTGATCAGGCCTGGGAGATTTATCTACCTTCATACAGCTTACGATGTCCAACTGGATGACTTTCTCAACTATAATATAGACTGTACTCAAGGCATCTCCATTACCTTTCCTAAGTTCCCTTATCTTCATGTCTTGCTCCGCAGTCAGATAAAACAGATAAGAAATAATCCTTGAGGAATTTTCCCATTTAATGCGACTCCATGTGTAGATGATCGCTTTGGTTTCTAAGGGGTCCTATTCTCTCTAAAATTACTCTTTTTCTTAATATATATATATATAACATCTCTGGATTCCCTTTAATTTCATCTGCCAGAGGCATCTCATGGTCCCTTTTTGCCCTCCTTCTATTGTATGCTACTCAGTCCCCTATTCTGCTCCAGGATACCCTTGATCCCAGCTGCCATGCCGCCTCCTTTTTCCTGACCAGAACCACAATTTCTATCATCATCCAGGGATATTTACTCCAACCTGCATGGCCCTTCATTCTAACAGGAATATGCACACCAATAAACTCTCATTGTTATACTTTTAACAGCATCCCACTTTCCGGGCATCTTTTTGCTCCAATCATCTTTTACAACACCATGTCTAATACTGTCAATGTTAGTCTTGCCCAATTTAGAACTTATTAGTTTTGCGTCCTTTTGATGCTATTCATTGTAATACATATTGAGCGATTTTTGTGTATTTTTGTGTATTTTCCAACCTATAGAGAAAATCGGCCCAATAATGTCAGTAAAAGCTGAACCTTTTTCGGACGGTCTGTATTATTTATCATTTGTTTACAGCAGCCTGACAACAGTACCAACTGTCCGCAGACAATGGGTTAAGAACATGACTGCCATCTGCAGCCAATGGGTTAAAAACTTTGCTGACCTTCAGCAGACATTGGATTTATAACACTACCAACTGCAGACAAAAGACTTTACTTACTATCCGCCTGCTCCATTGGAACCATATGGGATGTGGCGCTACCTTGAACAATGGTGTCACTCATCAAATGGGTAAAGAGGGTCACTGACTGCAGCAGAGAGCTAGCGTCTGAAAAATAAATAAATATTTGAGAATTTAAAAACTGAGCGCAGTTGTGCAAAAAATTAGATACAACTTGCATGATCTACAATGAGCCACTGTTTTTATTATAAATTTCCTCCCTCTTTATCATCCCTCCCACTGAAAGTTTTGACCTTGCCGGCATGCACTTTGGTGCAAGTCACTCTGTGTCTGAAACTTCATTAGCCATGAAAATCACATCCGTAAAAGAAGCACAAGTTCAAAAATATAAACTTTACTGCCAGCTGTACAGCACGCATTTCAATTTGTAACTCCTCAGGTGACAAAGCAATCCAAATTCACACCCAGTAAGTCTTAAAACACTTTTTTTGATATGGCTCGATAAGTGGCAAGGAATATTAATGACATTTAAGTGACATTAGGTGGGGCAGAGTAAAAAAATACTGGCATTCAGAAGAAAATGGGTAATCTTGCACAAAAATAACCCAGACGTTGTCATATTTATCAGGCAACTATGAAGACATATTACTTTAGTAATTACTGGAGAGGGATTGCAGTAAAACAATCATGAAATGTGACAGCATTTTCATGAGGCTGTGTGGTTTTGTTAACTCATTAAGGAAGAATATGTTTGCTGTACAATAATGTAACTAAGAGTTCATGGGATTCCCTGCAGTGATGAAACAGCAATCCTAGAAAACAAAAGTGACACTTGTCTTCTCTGGAATTTACAAGGACAAAAAAATGATATATTTGATCACGTAGTTGTTGAGAGGCTGATTTACTTGCCAAGGGTCGAGAACTTTAGTCAGAGCCTGAGAGTAAGGGTCACTTATTTGGAGCCAATGGAAAGAAGTCTTCACTTAAAGATTTAGATCATCGTAATTCTCCATCATTAAGTAGATTCAAGCCTGAGATTGATGGCTTTTTGAACCTTAAGGGAATGAAGGAATATGGCGATAGTGTAGAAAGGTGGATTTATGTTGGAACATCTTACAGTCTTGGTCGGTTGAGTAGCCATTTCCCAATCCTATTTCTAATGGCAGTAAGAGGCTCTTGTGAAGTACTGAATGAATCCCAGATTAGCAGAGATGCCATTTTTCTGATTAATGCTAAACCAAGGTCTTGTCTGCCCTTTAATGGATTCTGAAACAAAAGGTATTGAAGCAATAATGTTTGAGTAGCTCCCCCCAATTGCACGGGGTTCCTTCTTCCACCAACATCACCAAAACAGACAATCAGATCATGATCTTTGTGGGTGTGTTTCTGACAGTGTCCAGTTTTCACACACTGTCCAGCTTTTAATCTGAGTCTCTTGCCCAGAGTAAATGAATTGAGGACCAGAGGACATACATTTAAGGTGAAGGGGAAAAGATTTAATAAGAATCTGAGAGGTAACTTTTTCACACATAACGTGGTGGATGTATGGAACAAGCTGCCAGATGAGGTAGCTGAGGGAGGGTCTATCCTAACATTTAAGATGCAGTTAGACAGGTCCATGGATAGTAGACACAAAATGCTGGAGTAACTCAGCGGGACAGGCAGCATCTCTGGAAAGAAGGAATGGGTGACGTTTCGGGTCGAGACCCTTCTTCAGGCTCCTATGTCCATGGATAGGACATGTTTGGAGGGATATGGACCAAATGCTGGCAGGTGAGACAAGTGTGCTGGGACATGTTGGCTGGTGTGAGCAAGTGGGCCGAAGGGCCTGTTTCCACACCAGGCGCTGCGTCTGCGGCTCACCTACAGTCTGTCTGTCTTTCTTCCTTCTTTGTCTTATAGTTAATGTTAGATGTATGTAATAGTCAATTTTTAGTTGTGTATTATGTGGGGGGTGGTGGGGGAAACTTTTCTTTAATCTCTTTCTTCAACGGAGATGCAACTTTTTTCCGTGTCATATCACCGTTCATGCTGCGAACTAACATCGAGGAGCTGGGCGACCTCCAGCTGCGATCAACCTTGAGGGCTCCGGTCGCAGAGCTTGTGGACTCGCGGTGCAGGCTGACTTTCGGAGTCTGTGGTGGCGCTGCGATTGCGGCTGCGACTCGACTTCCCGAGGCTTCGGAGGATCCCTGGTTGGCGACCGACTTTTCGGGAGCTCCAGTCACAGCAGCTTCGTCCGCCCCAAATCGCAAGGCTTGAATCAGCCCGTTCGCAGGACCTTTCATTGCCCGGCGGGAGCTTCAATATTGAGAGCCTCGATCGGCTCGACGCAGCAGTTTGACTGTCTGACCGTGGGAGAAGAAGCAAGGAAGAAATAATACTTTTTTTACCTTCCATCACAGTGAGGAGGTGCCTGGAGGAGAGTCACTGTGTTGGATGTTTATGTTAAATTTATCTAATTGTGTGTTTTGTTTGCTTTTTATTTTTATGACTGTATGGTAACAACATTTCGTTCAAATTTTTTGAATGACAAATAAATTAAATTCAATTCAATTCAATATCACTCTATGACTCCACAAACCGGGCACAGTCCTGCATGATTCATGATCAGCTACATCTTGACTGAAAAATCGTCCTTCCCCTGGGTTGGATGTTAGATCACCTATTAATTACACGCTTGCCATCAAAGACACCCATTATGGTCTGCAAGTCTAGAAGATGCAGAACTCCTTCTGTACTGTTCTGCAATGTGTATGAGCATAAAAAAACATAAGAGAAATACAATTCAGCCCATGAAACGTTATTTTCCTGATTTGTCTCTGTAGAAAAAATTCAAACCCCTTTTATGCTGAACCAATAATGTCTATTAAGAAGTTGACATTAGAGTTCTCGGTTTAAACATTCATAGGCTACAATTACCCAATTCTAATAGCATGATTATTTGCAGCCAGGGAGGAGTGAAGAGACTGTGGTTAATAGCCACGATAACTTTCAGTAATGCAAGCCATACACAGTCACATGGCAACATAAGCATGCAAGTGTTGAACTGTTGTATAGATCTGTGGAACCCTAACCAAACAGCATCAGGTTACTAATCAATTCCTGAAGCGACGTTAGATCACAGTACATATGGAGTCACTGTGGCTTTGTATAAGCAGCAGCCCCAGCCTCTAGTGTTCACACAACTGCTCCTTGTATATTCCTGCCTGTAGCTGCCCTCAAAGCTCCTCTTCCTGCAACCACACTGATGCCAAGAATGGGACCATTCTTGCACAGTGAGCTTTTGAGGATGTAATAATAAATATTCAAGAACATTGACACCAATGTAGATTTTCCACTTAAATTGTATGCAAATTTCTCTTAAATCAAATTTTGGTCACAGTTTTAAAACCAATCCTTCCCAAAATTACTGAATGAAGTCAGGGCTGGGAACCTTAAACAATTTCTAGTGATATTATTGAAACCTGCTCTGAAAACACAACTGAAGTTCCCACCTGCATTAGCCAGGGGAGTTGAATACAATTCTGAAATGGCTAGACAAAGTCACACACGCTACAAGCCAAATAGTTAATGTTTGTCACACTGGTAGATCCTCAGATCTCACCTTTTTTGTCAGCCAGGTACTTTGTATGCCCATTCTGTAGTCTGCTGAGGGAATCCTGTGTAGCTTGGGCTCTTGTTATGAGATAATCTGTAAAACAAAATTAGAAGCATTTAGGATTGGTGCGAATGTGTAATTTTCTCTCCCAGATTTGAGTAAAGCTTTTCAAAAGTTCTGGTTCTAAATACTGCCATGAGATGAAACATCTTCACATCCACCTCAACATCTTCTACATTTCACTCAAGGCCCACTTACACTTCTAAATGCTTACAATAGAAGCCTAGCCTGCACAATCATTCCTCATATGAAAATTTGGCCATTCCAGGCATTGATCCAGAAAAAGTTCTCTGTGCTGCTTCAAACACAACGTACTAACGCATAGTGAAATGATCTGCCCAAAATGTTCACATCTCTTCCCAGATTCTTAATATGTAAAAGTTATTTAGTTGTCAAGCCTTACGGTAAACCATCTTCAATACTACTTAACACTATTATTTAGAACCAACAACAATGTATATTTGGTTCAAATTCAGGCCAGCCTCTGTGTTTACCTGCAGAACTGGTGCAGCCAAAATGAAGAGGGTCCTCCAACCTATTCAGAGCATCCTGAATGATTCCCTCCGCTTCCTCGACGGCAGAGCGCAGAAGAGCAAACTGTTCATCGAGCAGCTGCTTCTCCAGAGCTTGCTCATGGCTCTCCTAAAGAAGGCAGGTACATAAACCTTGCATGATGACGAAAGCCCAGTTGCACCGCGCATCCAAACACACACACAAAGCCCAGTTACATAGTGCATCCGAAAGACACAGCTGGAACAGTTACCCAGCACAGCCCGCCAGTTACACAGCACAGCCCCAACACACAGCCCACCCCAAGCCCTGTTGCAGTGTAACCAATTATCACTCTGCCCAGCAGCATGAACAGACTGTAGGGAGACACACAACAGAAGAACCAGTCGGAAGCTCACACCAGTACACGTACAAGCTTACACCTTACTTGCACATTATGTGCAGATAATATTCTTCAAGTAAAAGGAGTCTCCTCAACCTCACAATTGTTATGGATGTTGAAAAATCACGTCCTTTATCTGTTCAGCTTGATTGTAATCATGTAGCACACGACATTCATCTCAGTCTATTTAATCAGCAGGTATGGTAAGATATTTAAACGCCAAATTCAACTTGATTCCTGAGTTTTGACCAGATAAACTTCCCTTGTACCTTTTCATTCAGCTGATTTTGCAGCCCCTCGACCGTTCGATTCGTGCTGTCCTTCTCCGCAGTCAAGGCCTCCTTCGCCTGCTCCAGCTCGCCCCGCAGCATAGTTAATGTGCTCTCCTTCTCATCCACAGCCTGACTTAGAGCCGTCTTCTCTGACGCCAGCGATTCAATGGTTGATGCCATCACAGTGCTCGTCTGGTGGGGGGGGGGGGTCAGACACACAGGACACTAATTAATGAAGCATCTCAGATTTACTGAGGGAATTTCTTCTCTGTCTTAATATGATTAATTTCTGTCCTGGTGAATGTTTCTAGCATTTTTTATTTTCATGATATGAGCAGATAATTGCCAAAATTTATCATTTATCGGTTTTATAATGTTTACTGATACTCAGAATTGAACTCAAGTTTACATGACGCTTGCTCTGACCTCACGTTTTGCATTAAATCTTTAGTCAAGAATTATTCCGTTCTCCCTGCCTCATGCCCAGGAATCAATCTTCTTCCCAATCTGAAGGCAAGTTTTACTCCAAAACAGATTGTTGTAGCAACACGAAAGCTAGATTCATTCTCAATTAAGCAAATATCACCCTCATTGTGGAAACGGGTGATATCAACCACAGCAGCAGGGTGTCTAGAATCAGTTCAGATCCACGAGGATCAGGGCAATAGTCTCGTGGTATCTGTTGTCACAACACAGAATGATTCACCACACACGTCCTACTGCAATCTGAATACAGCACAGCACCATTGGTTGAAGCTACACACAGGACGTGATTGTGCTGGAAAGTGTGCCGTGGACATTAACCGGGACGGTGCCTGTATTGGAGGACTTTAGTTACGAGGCGAGATTAGATGGTCTGGGATTGCAGTGAAGGAGGATGAGGAGCATAAGCATCTAAGATAATGAAAGACATAGATAAGGTAGATAGTCAATTTTGTTTTTACCAATAGTAGAGATACCTAATACAAGAGGGCATAGATTTAAGGTTAGAGGTAGAAGAATTAAAGGGGATCTAAGTGAATGAGTTAGAGGATCTGAGGGTTAAATTTTCTTTGTACTGAAAATATATGATCACTACGTTTAAGAGATGTTTAGACGGACACTTTAATGGGCAAGACATAGAAGGATACTGTCCTAGTGCAGGCAAACCATATTTGTGTGGATAAGGAGAAAAGTTGACTTAGATGTGGTGGGCTTAAGGGCCCATTTCTGTGCTTTAAAACTTTATGCAATAGAAGCAAAAGGCTGTTTCCTGTCCTGAGCATCACATTATACACAATCTTCAGATTGCAAGGACTAGGAAAATGAAGAGGTTGCAGTCTGCATGTGACTTTGTATATCTCTTAAAGCCCTGTTGTACAATGGGAGCAGGTCTTTAGTCCAGTCACCCAGTTGACTCAGTACTGGGGGTTTAAAATTAAACAAATAAGAAGGACACTGGAACAATCAGTGCTGCAATGTTGAAGCCCAACACCTGACCATGTATAGAGTGTGGGGATTGGATTGATGCATTTAATTACATCAGGACATTCAACCAAGGAGAGCAACAAATTCTCACTGACTGTCCTCCCCTCAATCCATGGACACTTTAGATGCAGGGAATGTTGTGATCAGGAGCACCAAACCTCATTGTTTTATCCTTGATCTAGCCAGGATATTCAGATGACGTGCAGCCACAAGTATCTGCTCCAAGTAAGCTCTGGATCCAACTTTGAATCCTCTGGTTTACAACACTCATTTTCACAGAACCAGCACATGAATCATATTAAATGTTATTGTCCAGTAAAATCGCACATGCAAGCCAAGCTAATGGAGCAGGGGTCCAGACCCCACCCTCTAACTTGGAAAGAAAGTCATTCCCATACAATCTCACCTGTTTAGAATCCTCGTGGGTGCTTTTCAAAGATAAAACTTCTGCATTCCTGGATTGCAGCTCTTCCTGTAGAGCGTCTAATTTGTGAGTCTGCTCCTGTTCCTGTTGTTTCAGGAAAGAGAAATTCATAATTTTTAAAGACAGAGACAGCAAACTGCCTGTTATTTTATTTATTTTAATAGACTTCATAAATTGCTAACAATAAAATCTTCATCACAAAGAAAATAAAATCAACAATTGAATTTCTCCCCACAATTGCCTTCGAATTAACCCTCTATCCACAAAATATGCTCAAGGCTGGTGAACACTTACCAAACACTTGCTGCTCCATGGCCCCTTTTAAATTTACATTTACAACAAGAACAAAGAGACCAAATACCGATTCTTGTGAATTCTGCTGGTAAACAACTTTCCAATCACTTCCGACAACCACTACCTACTGTTTCCTGCATCTGAGCCAGCTTTGCCACATTTGGATCCCATTTTTTATTGAAGCAGCGAGCTACTTGTGTCCTGTCGAATATATTGCTAAAATCCATGATGGCTTCATCAAAAAAAACCTGCTCTTATTAATCAGGGTGCCAAACATAAGATTCATCGCAAACAGGTCATTTTGAGTGAAATCTTGTTTGGCTTTAATTTACCTGCACATGACAATGTCACTGAAAAGGCAAAATTGATGATCCACATCAATTTCCAGCAACGTTACTGAAAGTGTCAGTGTGTCTACCTGAAACAGGGGCGGGATTAGGTTTGACTGTAAAATTCTGGAGACAGGTAGCTGCTTACACATGGATAAATTGCATTAATATACCATCTTTGATATATTAAGATCCCAAGATGTATTGCAAGAACAATTGCAAACAAAAAAGTGATACTACAGTTCAGTTCAGTTTGACAGTTTAGTTAGTTTATTGTCACATGTACTGAGGTACAGTGAAAAGCAATTAATGATTACAAATTTGGAAGGAATTTTAAGGACTATCTTGAGGGATTGAGAGGAAGATAGATATTAGGAAGGCTGAGGTAGAGGACACTAAGAGGGGAACATGAAAGAGAGGAAAGAAACACATTAGTAATAAGCCCAAACAAATCGTATAAGATTCGTGATTAGGCATGCACTGAAACAGACTGGAATTACTGCTCCAACTTTTAGCGTTCTGGAAAGGAATTAAAGGTAGATACAAATTGCTGGAGTAACTCAGGCAACATCTCTGGAGAGAAGGAATGGGTGACGTTTCGGGTCGAGACCCTTCTTCAGACTAATGTCAGGGGAGTGGGCAGGTCAGAGATAGAATGTAGTCGGAGGCAATAAGACTGGTGGGTGAACTGGGGAGGGAGAGAGGGAAAGCAAGGGCTATTTGAAGTTAGAGAAGTCAATGTTCATACTGTTGGGGTGTAAGCGAAATATGAGGTGCTGTTCCTCCAATTTGCACTAGGCCTCACTCTGACAATGGGAGGAGGCCCAGGACAGAAAGGTCAGTGTGGGAATGGGAGGGGGAGTTAAAGTGCTGAGCAACCGGGAGATCAGGTAGGTTAAGGTGGAATGAGCGGAGGTGTTCAGCTAAACGATCGCTGAACCTGCGCTTGGTCTCGCCGATGTACAGAGGAGTTGACACTTGGAACAGTGGATACAGTAGATGAGGTTGGAGGAGGTGCAAGTGAAACTCTGCCTCACCTGGAAAGGCTGTCGGGGTCCTTGGATGGAGTCGAGGGGGAAGGGAATTTCTGATTTATGGTGAATGCTGAACTCACTTTCTGCTCCATGCTGTCTTTCAGGTGCTGCACTGTTTCCTCCAGCTCCTTCATCATCTGTTCCATGTCTTCCTGCGTCTGACGAAACAAAGTCATTTGTTTCATGACCTCTGCGTTCTGTAAAAATGACAGTAGTGGTTGTCAGTCAGGAGAATAGGTGGATGAGCAGTGTCAAGTTTCCATGACACATAGAAGACATTGAAAGCACGACTCGGGCCATTGACTCTAACAAGCAGCTTCCGAAAACTTTCAGAGCTTCAGTAATTATCACTTATGTGAGGTGTTTAACGATCATAGTGTATCTGCTACTACTTATTTCTCTCCATCTTGAGTTCCCTCTTTATAAAAACCATGTGTTGTGCTAGAACATTTACTGAACTATACAACAATTTAGCTTAACATCTATATTCCATTTTTCTTTGCCAGTCATGCTTAAGAACAAATCTGAATGACAAAATGTTGTATTCTTTTTTTTTTTAAAGCCACTTTAACCAATTCTGTTAAACGTGTTGCCGCTGCTAAATCTAGAAATTATCTCTGCATCTCTGGAAACACCTCATTACAAAACTTAGCACGTTTGCAGATACTAATCCTGCTCTTCAATAATCAAGTGAGTCAAGGTACCAAATAATGGGAACTGAGCCAGGAGTTGATGACCTTGGGCTTCCTTATTGTGCAAAATGTGGGGCTGCTGTTTTACATGCAAGCACCAATGCTGAGAGAAAACAATGTCGCACTTTTCTGCTCTATTTTTAAGTTTTCTACTACATTCCAGGGGCAACAAGCAGAAAGATTGCTAATTTTTAGTTTAGTTTAGATTAGAGATACAGCGCTGAATCAGGCCCTTCGGCACACCAAGTCTGCACCGACCAGCAATCCCCGCACACCAACACTATCCTACACACACTAGGCACAATTTTACATTCATGCCAAGCCAATTAACCTACAAACCTGTACATCTTTGTTGTGTGGGAGGAAACCGAAAATCTCGGAGAAAACCCACGTGGTCACGGGGAGAAAGTACCAATGTACAGACAGCACCCATGGTCGGGATTGAACCCGGGTCTCTGGCGCTATAAACACTGTAAGGCAGCAACTCTACCGCTGCGCCACCATGCCGCCCCAAATAAAAGTAGATACTGTTGAAAGTACACAGAGATTTTATAAATATATTCAGGGAAAAAGAGTAATTAGGAAGAGAATAGTGTTCCGCAAAATACCAAAGTGGACATCCAGGGGGGAACTGCAGCAGATGGGCGCGGTCCTCGATAAATTTGTCCTCTGATTTTACTATTGAGAAAGACATGAACTCTAAGGTACTCAGGAAGGCTAATGGGGATATCTTAGAGACAGTCAGCATTACAGCAAAGGAAGTGCTAGACATCTTAAAACATATGAAAGTACATATATCTCCGGGACCTGATCAGGTATATTCTAAGTTAGTAAAAATACAGATGACACTTAAATAAATGGTATCATAAACAGGGAAGAAGCTCATCAAGAATTACAATGGAATCTTGATTAGTTGGGTAAGTGGACCTAGGAGCAGCAAATGGAGTTTAATTTAGAAAAGTATGAGTGCTGCATTTGGGAAATTCAGACCAAGATAGAACCTTCACGGTGAATGGTAGGGTGCTGGGGGGGCGTTATAGAACAGAGAGACCAAGTACTGACTTCAAGTACACTGTTCCCTGAAAGTGGCATCATAGATAGACAGGACGGTGAAGGGTGATTTAGGCACACTTGCCTTCATCAGTCAGGTCATTGAGTATAGAAGTTGGGATGTTATGTTACAGTTGTATAAGACATTGGTGAGGCCGCACTTAATGTGTTCAATTTTGGTAATTCTGTTACAAGAAAGATGCCATTAAGATGGAAAAGGTGCAGAGATTATTTATGAGGATGTTGCCAACATTCAAGGGCCTGATCCCTAGGAAGAAGTTGGGTAGGGTATTACTTTATTCTCTGGTGCGCCGGAAGTTGAGGAATGATCTTATAGAGATGTATAACATCATGAGGGGAACAGATAGGGTGAATGTATGGGGTCTTTTTTCCCAGAGTTGGGGAATCAAGAACTATAGGGCAGACGTTTAAGGTGAGAGGGGAAAGATTTAATGGGAACCTGAGGAGAAACATTTGCACACAGGTGTACATATGTGGAAAAATCTTCCAGAAGAATTGGTTGAATCTGGTAATAAAAGACCACCAGGGGCGCCCGGGAGATGGCCAGTCCTGCCGGCAGTCTGTTCGTTTTTTTCATCTTTTTGTTATTTTTAGTGTTTGTTAAAAGTTTGATTTAATGTACTTCGGTTTGTTTTATGTGGGGAGAGGGGGGAGGGGATCTGGGGAAACTTTTTTTTCAAGTTCTTACCTTCCCGGAGATATGATTGATTTTCGGATCACATTCTCCGGGGTCTGCGGCCTACCCTCTCTGGAGCTGGAGGCCTCCTCGGACTGTCGTGAGCCCCACCGCGGGGCGCGGACTTAACATCGGAGCGGATCCCTGGCCTGCGGACTTACCATCAAGGGCTCGCAGTCTCGGGAGAGGTAAGTCGGGAGCTCCAACGCGCAGAAGGTTCGACCAGCCCCGACGCAAGGTTTAATCGCCCGGCGCGGGGAGCTGACAACCCCCCAATGCAGGAGCTGAACGCCTCAGCGCGGAGGGCTTGAACGCCACCGGCTACGGGAGTCAAGATCATCCCGTTAACGGGGGCTCGAGGCCCCCGACCAAGGAAGAACACAAGGGAAGGACTTGAGCTTTATTTCGTCTTTCATCACAGTGAGGAATGTGTAGGAGTCACTGTTGTGGATGTTCATGTTTAAATGTGTTTTTGAGTCTGTTGCTTTTAATTGTATGACTGAACTGGCCAGTGAAATTCCTCGTATGTTGCAAAACATACTTGGCGAATAAAATCCGATTCTGATTCTGATAATAACAACAACATTTAAAAGACATTTCGACAGGTCCATGGATAAAGAAAGGTTTCGAGGGATATGTGTCAAACATCGGCAAATGGGACTAGCTTATATGGGCATTTTGGTTGGCATGGACGAATTGAGCTAAAGGGCCTGGTATCATTTGGTATGGCTTTATGACTTAGCAGGTCAAGCAGCATCACCAGAAAGAGAAACAAGTCAATATTTCAGGTCAATGACTTACGTCAAACAATTGTTGAATAGCAATGAAATGATGACTAATCCTGGATTTGATTTTCTGGGCTATAAAATTGACCTCCAAATGAAGGTCCCAACCAGGTGTCATACTGATGGACTCATCTGAGATTTGTGTACATTGAACTATTGGGTGCGTCTTATATCCAAATGATGAATGCATATGTCACACTAAATGTAAACAGAAAACTGCATGCACCTTCACTCCAACTCTAATAAAACTAAACTATACAAAATACTATTAGGTCAGGCAGAGTCTGTGGAGAGAAAAGCACAGCTGATGAAAGCAATCAACCTGAAACACTCTTTCCATTGAAAATCAGAGGCCAGAGCGCTTGTCAGAGTGCTCCTGCTTCTTACAGAAGAGCAGAACATGCTGAAGGGCAGACACAGGTATATCTGACTTCCTGCCCTGCCACTTGACTCACACATTGAGTACAAGCCTATTAAAAAATTGCAGAGACGGATGCACTTCATATCTGGCTCCTCGTCACTGCCTGCAGCCCAGTCACCGTTTGTGTTGTCTTGTCAAACCAACATGGCAATAACACAGGCAGTGCATTGAGAACTACATGGCTAATAAATGTTCACACAGGGGTTTGGAGTGACAGTGACCATGTGGTAGGCACCAGGGTCCAGTGTGAATTACTCTTATTTTCTGAATTCTGATGAAAAATCATCAATCTGAAACAATAACTGCTTCTATCTTGCATCAGATGTTGCTTGATCTGATGAGTATTTTAAGCATTCACCAACATCGAAACAAGGACAACGTGAGCACTTAATTATCGGAACTAATTGAGACATTTTCTGATGACTTGACATTTTTCTGCCATTTGATTTGACCTATTACTTGGTTGACCCGCCATCCAGCGAGGTAACAGCGTAGTTCCCCGTTCTACGCTGTCTCAGAATCGTATTTCTACAAAGTCAGCAGCTTCCTGCAAAGTAGGCAGGCAAATGGCAAGCACACAGATTGAATGCCATCTCAATGCTATATTTTTCCCATCACTTATCTCTAATGTTCGATCTTGCAGTTATGTTTGATTTTGTGAAAATCCTGTGACACTTATTTTTTAATCCCAACTTTATCACTTTTGTTATACCGGGGGTTTTGCCTGTCACACCTGAGAGTGGCAACTTTTCATTGAAAAGTGATGTGTAATGTATTAAAGACAAGTTACTGTCCTCTCTCACCCTGTAAAATCATTAAATTCAGTTTCTCAGCTACATCAGAATCTCTTCAGCCATTTAAGCTCAGTTATTACTTTCCTAATTAAATCATTTATTTAATTTTCTCATTCCAGTATCCGCTTGCCATAAGTTCCAACATTATTTAATTAACTGGCTTTGGTATTATTTAATCTATTTAATTTTATATACTCATGCATTTACTGAATCCCTAATATCCAATTTTACTTAATCTTCCAACAATAATAATAATTTCACTCAAAGGATTTATTACTACCTCACAGATCTATATGCGGAGTATTACAATCTCCTGTAATTGCCATCCATCTAATTGCAATGAATTTTGACTTGACTGTACTTTTATCTCAGACAAATATTTGCAGTGCAAACTCCTTTGTAGGCTGTCACTTGCAATACTTCTGCAGGTTTTCTACAATGAGAAGGTCTGAGAACGAGAGTAATGAAATGCTCAATTATTTAGAGTAATTATTTAGAGCCCTTGTGAGACCACACCTGGAGTATGTGCAGGTTTGGTCTCATTACCTTTAATAACTTGTCATAGAGGTAATGCAATAAAACTTTACCTGGGATGGCAGGTTTGCCACATAAGGGGATATTGTATAGACGAGACTTGTATTCTCCAAAGCTTAGAAGAATGAGAGATCTCATTGAAACAAAATTCTCACAGGATTTGACAGAGTGAACAGAGTATTCCCTTCGGCTGCGGAACCAAAAGACATTGATGCAGAATGAGGGATAAACCATTTAGTATTGAAATAAGAAATTCCTTCAGAAAAGGATGGAGAATCTTAGGAATTCGTTGGCCTGACAGGTTGTGACGCTGACATTAATTTCATTCAAAACAGATGGATAAATCTCTGGATATAAGGTGAATGTAAGGATAGTACGGGACAGCGGTGCCGAGGTAGAACAGCCGTGATATTGAAGAATGACAGAGCAGGCTCAAAGGGCCAGTGGTTACACTTGCTCCTAATTTTAATACTCTTTTATCATCTTGTCCTGCCACAAGGACTATAACCTTTCTTTGTTCTTCTCCTGCTAAATGGGGATTTTCCATTCAACAACATTTATAATATTAATTATTTATCTGTGTTGGGAAAAAGGTGCTATTTGTAAATTTAAAAAAGTGAAATTGTGTTTTATGTGAAACATGTGTAATACTTAGCGAATACATAGCATCACTTTTCACAATGGAAAAATATATAGGCAGTGACAAGCAAAAGCTGCAACAGTGAAAGTAGCAAGCTGGAACAAACTCAAAGGTGTCAAATGGCCTTCTTCAGAATGGCTAAAGGACATTGCTATTAATTTTCTAGCATGCTGCCCACCCCATTCACAAGTGCTTACTACTGATCAATTTCTGGCACACTGTTATACTCTGTCCCTTATATTCTACTGCTCTCTTAATTTACTTCAGTGTCTCTACCATTCTATTAGTTAATTGATCTGGTGATATAAAAATTGAAACCTCATGGAGTTGCTGACCCATTCTGTAATTAATTTGGGAAAATAGTGTCCAATTACATAGTTAATTCATTGTTTGTTGCAGCAATTTATTCTGTTGCTGATAAATTATTTATTGATTTGAACACAGCTACTTCACTTTTATTTACCGGCCACTATTAGTTCCATGAATTAATCTGGTGTGTCCTTGGCTCCAAAATTCAATACAATTGCATGATTTAATTATACCGGTGTACTGTTTGCACTATAAATTTATAAAATTACTGCTGCCCCCCCCCCCCCCCCCATAGTTTTATTTTAAGTTCAGTCTCAGAAAATGAGTGGATGGAAGGTATCAATCAGGTCTGAATTAACCATGATGATGAAAAGAGTTTTATCAACAATGTTGAAGCTGTACTCATCCAAATAGATGGAGATTATTCCATTACGTTCCTGGATTGTACCTCAAAGAAACTGGAAAGATTCTCGGAAAGTCAGTGTACTCAATCAAGAATCCGCCATGTTTATGTGATGAGCATTATTAAGTTTCTGTTCAATAATGTTTTTGAGGATATAAGATCATAAATGATAGGAGTAGAATTAGGCCATTCGGCCCATCAAGTCTACTCCACTATTCAATCATGGCTGATCTAACTCTCCCTCCTAACCCTATTCTCCTGACTTCTCCCCATAACCTCTGACACCCGTACTAATCAAATATGACAGTGAGGAATCCAACATTTGCAATGGCGTCATCCAGCACATGTGAGCACACATTTTAGATTTAAATGTAGGAGCTCCAGTAACCCTTAAGTTCCTCTAATTCATAAATATGGCAAATAAATGCATGACAAAGCAGAAAGACATGCAACAAGTTAGAACCAGGCAGAAAAGGAGCATCGACAATTTCCACCTCTTCCACTAATGCAACATTTCAAAGTGCTGACATTCTGCTATTCAGCCCACGCAAGAGTGGCAGCTTTTAGTTGGCCACTCAGTCGAGGGTTGGTCTTGGCATCATGTTTGTCAGACATTGTGGGCCGAAGGGCCTTTCCTGTGCTGTAACGTACTGTGTTCTTGTATAAGCAGGAAGTCCATACGGTCCATATTGGAGGAAGAGCATCTCATATTTCGCTTGAGCACCTTACAACCAATGATATGAAAATTGATTTCTCTAACTTCAAGTAACCATTGCATTTCCTCTCCCTCCATTCCTCCCCCACCCGTCACACCAGCTTCTTGTTCACACCTAGCAAACAGCTAATGGCCTGTTTCCTTTATCATCATGACTTTTTTGCATATCTTTCATTTAATTGTTCTTTCTCTCTCTACATCGCTGTCTATATCTCTTGTTTCCTTTTCCCCCGACTCTAGTCTGAAGAACGGTCTTGACCTAAAACATCACCCATTCCCTCTCTCCAGAGATGCTGCTTGGCCTGCTGCGTTACTCCAGCATTTTGTGTCTATCTTCGGTTTAAACCAGCATCAGCAGTTCCTTCCCACACAATTCCATAAGGTCACCTGTTTCATGAAGGAGCCAGCAGAAATTTACATTGATCACTGGACCGTTGTCTCAATGAGAGCAGGCTGTGGTGCAGAATAGAAACATTTTGAAGTCTGCTATGAAATTAATGTGCTGCTTGGAAGCAAAAGCGATAGAATAAGACAGGTTTGTTGACTCTGTCACAGTCCACATTAGCACGAAGGATACACAGATCATATTGCCTTGGAGGAAGTGCTTGAAATGCTCACTGATGTTCCAGAATTTTGAGGAATTTGCAGCAATCTCATTGAAATCTTTACAATTCTTTGAGGCGCAGATGCTGTCAACTTGCTTCTCTTTTCGTAGATTTTGCCTGACCTGCTGAGTGTTTCCAGCATTTCTGCTTCTATTTCAGTTTTCCCAGGTCTGCAGTTATCTAGAATTTCTTCTTCTAATGTATTCCCCCTGTTTGGGCAGCATAGAGTTAAGGATCCTAGTCTCTGGATGAACAGGTCTGCTACTTAATATACAATGTGAAATTTCTTCAATCCTGGGCTGTGAAATTTTGGACATATGCATTACTTGTGGATGTTACGTTGATTCACAATTGAAATTTATGGATTTTGGACACTAAAGAAACTAAGGGATATGATGGGACCAATGTAGATGAGCCAATGCAGCCACTAGTCTGACTATGAGTCTGACTTGAGGTATACATTTGTTTTACACCTCATCCTCCACCCAGCTCCATTGAAAATTGTAACCCCTCCACCTTTTTCCAAGTTCAGGTGTTGTATTTGTTTGAAATACAACACCAGAGACCCGGGTTCGATCCTGACTGATGGGTATTGCCTGTACGATATTTGTACGTTCTCCCTGTGACCTGCGTGGGTTTTCTCCGGGATCTCTGGTTTCTTACCTTCCAAAGACGTACAGGTTGGGAGGCTAATTGGCATGATAAAAACTGTAAAT
>CM075982.1:14488403-14794863 GCA_038087875.1 Malacoraja senta
GCAGTCGACTGAGTCCTTGCCAGTGGCTTTTGAGCACAAGGATACCCCCAAGACATTTCTTAATGAACCTCTTAACTTTACCCAATGACAGAAATGCATATTTAGCTTTCAGCACAACCTCTTTAAAATACAACTTCACCGTCTTCTGTTGCTTCTAATCTACCACCAGCTATTTCATGTGAAGGAAATGGCTTTTCCACAGTTGCGACTTCATCGAAAAAGGGGTCAGAGTTAATTTCACCCTATATCCATCTGTGGGATCATTATGTATCTCACAGCCGAGTGTTCAAAGAGTAGGGAGAAATGCACTGCGCACAAGAAAATAAATTCATTATCTCAAATTAAACCTGTCCTCATGCATGACATTAAATGTGAAGACAAAGCGGTTTCCCATTTAATTGTGGCTCATCAGAAGTCTCTAGACTCAGGCTGCATTTTGGAAATATGAGAAACAAGAAATGACAGATGTTGGAAATCAGTGCAAAAGAAAAGTCAAACTGATGGAGAAACAACGAGTCAGGCAGCATTTGGGAGGTGGTGGGGGGGGGTGTAGTCAGGGCTTCCATCTTTTGCATAGGATTGTAAATGAGTTGCCTCATGGTTTACTAATAGAGGTTATAAGCACATTATAAAAGGGCAACAGAATTCTCCCAAAGGCCCTTGCCAATGCATTAATGAGCATTAATGACAGGTAACCTGGCCATTAGCTCATTACCATTCAAGGGATTGTTGCCTAGAAATTGGATCACGCAGCAGAGTTCTTTTTAAGCACCGATCCAAAAATGACTTTAACGAGCTTAAATTGCATTAGCAATCACCTCTGGGTGAAAGCAATCCAGTCATTAAATTGGACTGGGTGTTTCTGGTCACAATCCACACCTGACATTTTCAGAACGTAGCCACAAACCAGACCAGATGTCAGACGTAGACCGACCATCATGCAACACACATCTCTGCTCATCCTGACAGAAATTAGAGCTCAAAATTCCAAACATCATGGAACAGTCTCACATAAACCAGGAGTGAGAACATAGGCATCCCCTTGCTTTACTTGAGATTTAAAGGGAAATCAAGGACTTCATAAGGCTGCCTCAGAACCGACTGCAGAATGTTCAAATACCTCCTGAGCTCAGGCGAGTTTGCCGAAACTACTAGGGAGCATTTCGTGGTGACATTGGAGACCTCGGGATAGGTATCGCAAGTAACATAAAGAGGGGTTGTGAAGTATGGGGCAGGAGACATATATATATACACTCAGGTAAGCAAACAATTGACAGAGAACCTTCAAAGACAACACACTGAACCGAGAACTCTGTTGAACAATGACTTTGCAGGCTCAGAATTTCTAGACATGTAGTTATGGAGATATTCTTTGGGATATCGCTAATTGTGGGGTTTTCTTTGCCTGAATTGGTCAGTGTGTGAAGATGAAGACCTTTGCTCAGTCTGCCAAGGCCTACGTGATCTCCTGTTTGCCAAACACCAACTCTACTTCCCATACTAACCTGTCTGTCCTGGGCCTCCTCCATTGTTAGAGTGAGGCCAACTGTAATTTGGAGGAACATCACCTCAAATTTCACTTGGGCAGCTTACAACCCAGTGGTGTGAATATTGCTTTCTCTAACTTCAAGTAAAAATTGCATCCCCGCTCTCTCCATCCTTCCCCCACCCTAGTCGTGGTACTAGTTTCACTGTCGTCCTGTCGAATTTCAATGTCTCTATAACTTGTTATCACCTATCCACAGCCAACAATGGACCATTGTGGGCTCTACCTTTCCTTGATTATAGTTGCTTTTTGCATATCTTCAATTCATTTGGCCTGTACCTCTTATTTCCCTCTGCCCTGACTGTCTGATGAAGGGTCTCAACCTGAAACCTATTCCTTTCCTCCAGGGATGCAGTCTGCCCCTCTGAGTTACTACAGCTTTTTGTACCTGCATTCATTTACTTGATATCATATTTGCCTGCATCGTTGATATCACTCAAGTGGCATTTGAGGGTAAAGAAACAATTAATATTTCAGGGCAGAGACCCTATATCAGAACTGGGACATTTTGGGTCACCCTGCTACAGGAAGGATGTTATTCAGCTGGAAACAGTGAAAAGAAAATTTACGAGGATGTTGCCAGGACTCAAGTGCCTGAGCAAAAGGAAGAGGTTGGGCAAACTAGGACTTTATTCCTTGGAGTGCAGGAGGCTAATGAGTGATCTTATACAGGTGTATAAAATCATGAGGGTTAAGGGCCTGTCCCACGGGCATGCGACTCCATGCGGCAAGCGCGACCTAACCGAAAGCGGGGGCCGCGCGGAGGTTGCGGGGCCGGTCCCGCTTCGATCGCCGGAGCCGTATGGAGTTGTGCGGAGCTGGTCCCGACATCGCGCGGGTTCCGAAAAACTGACACTGTTCAAAAATTCCGTGCGGCAACGGCCTGCCGCCCCGCAGCCGCATCGAGGCCGTGCACACCGCCTCGCCGCCGTACGCACCGTCTTGACGTCACTCGACCTCCGCGCGGCCCCCGCTTCCGATTTGGTAGCGCTTGCCGCATGCAGCCGCATGCTGGTGGGACTGGCCCTGTACGGGGATCACTCGACCTCCGCGCGGCCCCCGCTTGCGGTTAGGTTGCACTTGCCGCTTGGAGTCGCATGCCCGTGGGACAGGCCCTGAAGTGATCGGGTGAATGCAGAGTATTTTACCCAGGGTAGGGGAGATTAAAAACCAGCGAACATAGGGTTAAGGTGGGAGGGGAAATATTTAAAAGGAACCTTTTTTTAGTTTAGTTTGGAGATACAGCGCAGAAACAGGCCCTTCGGCCCACCGTGTCCCTACTGAGATCTGCACTTGCTGCTTTCACACTGCTCCTTGGAGTCAGCTGGCTGTGAATTCTGAACAGGTATGTAGGATGGAACTGCAGATGCTGGTTTATACACTGAAGATGGACACAACTCAGATGGCCAGGCAGCATCTCCAGAGAAAAGGAGGTTTCAGGTCGGAACCCTTCTTCAGTCTGAACAATGTTGCCTATTCCTTTTCTCCAGAGATGCTGCCTGACCCACAGAGTTGCTCCAGCACTGCGTGTCTATAATCTGAACAGAATTCCCCTCACGATGAAGAACAATGTGGAGAGGGGAGGTGTGGCATTTCTCTGCTGCTGCAGCAATTAGGACAGGTTTCCACACGCCACATCCATGCCCCTGCCTGGCATCTCTCTGCTCATGAAGGATGAACAATCCCCTGATCGTTCCGTTTGTGAAGAACAGTTGGCGTCCTTTGCTCTGGACAACTGTGAAATGCCGGTGTACGGCATCCTTCCATTCACTGGGAGCAGCTGTCTGCTTACAAGTGGCTCAACAAGGAACCAAGCTGTTCCCTGGTGACGTACTCCTCTTCATGAAGATCCTCAAGTTGATTCCATGTGGCAGAGACCAGACCTCCGGCTGTATCATTGCAAGACTGCACAGAAAGAGGAAGACTATGTGTGGCACGCAACTATGCCTTCACAATGGCTGTCACTGTGCACCGTGAGACGAGATTGTTGCCAAGCACAATGTAGCGATGGCTGTTTAAAGGAGATGGCTGAGTAATTTCAAAGGGGTGTGGAGAAGAATTCATGACATTGGCTCGGAGACAGCCAGGATCTGAAATGAGCTGGAAGAAGATGGAAAAAGTGACCATACCTGAGAGAAGATGTTAATTACACTGCTTAATCTATGGATGCTGCAAAGCATTTTAAACTTAAAAACATATGAAGAATAATTAAGGTTAGGGAATTGGGTTTGCCGTTAACCAATACACATTGACTCTTCCTTTCTTCTTCCCGCCTCCCCCCCCCCCCCCCATGTGAGTCTGAAGAAGGGTCTCAACCCTAAAACATTGCCCATTTCCACAAACTCCATAGATGCTGCCTCACCCACTGAGTTTCTCCAGCATTTCTGTCTACCTTCGATTTTCCAGCATCTGCAGTTCCTTCTTAAACAATACATGTTGACTGATCTATATTAAAGTATGCTTAGAATCAATCGGGGGCTGTGTAGAGGGATTCTCAGACAATGTCTTTGAAGTTTCTTATGGCGTAAATCACAAACACACTTGGAGGGATTGACCTGTGTACTAATGGTAAAATGGGGAGGAAAAAAAGTTATACGGGTAAATAATGCGTGAGCAACTACTGGGCAAGAACCATGGGTTGGTTTGTTCTGTGGCCTTTCAAAAAGCAGTAACTCCAGATCGTTAAAGGTTAGTTTCAATGCAACAAGGAAACAGCAAACTGGTAAACTTGTCTTGCGAATTTATCAAACACAAAACTCCTCGCAATGTAGCTACAAACTAAACCCGAGTGACAACATAATGAGGAAGAAACATAATGCAGACATCTAGTAATTAATGTACAGGCGAGAGCAGCCGAATGGAGCTGTACATAATTAGCAAAACAGATATGAAGTGTGAACATTGGTACTGCAAACAGCGAGGAATTGACCTAGTCAATCAAACGTTACAGCCAAGAAATGTTCCTACACAATGAACATTAACCAAGTTGGGATCTGCAAGAGTTGCTAAAGGAATTATGCTAAAGGTGTCATGTTAACTCTGCTGGACACTTGTTTTAGAAGGGGACCTAATTTTGCAGATGTTATATATGCCCAATAAAGGAGCAATCATGTCTCTAGGCATCTGTATGCAAACAAGAACCATGTTTTCCCAGTACAAATAAGGCCCAAGCACGAGGACATGAAAGGGACCCAGTACACATGGCAAGGACCTCAATTCCACTGAAAGATCAAATTAATAGATTGATTTTAGTTTCATTTAGATAAAACAAGTGCTGCACAGTGGTGCAGCGGTAGAGTTGCTGTCTTACCGCGCCAGAGACCTAAGTTCGATCCTGACTTATCTGAACGGTGTTTGTATCTTCTCCCCGTGACCTGAATGGGTTTTCTCCAGGATCTTCAATTTCCTCCCACACTCCAAAGACCTACAGGTTTGTAGGTTAGACACAAAGTGCTGGTATAACTCAGCGGGACAGGCAGCATTTCTGGAGAGAAGGAATGGGTGATGATTCGGGTCGAGACCCTTCTTCAGATTTTAATTGGCTTGGTATAATTGTAAAATTGTCCCTAGTGTGTAGGATAGTGGCGGATGTGCGGGGATCACTGGTTGTCATGGATTCGGTGAACCGAAGGACCTGTTTCTGCGCTGTATCTCAAAACTAAATTTAAAATACCTGCTGTTTACAACATTTTCTGTTTTGTTTTTATTTCAGAACACATCGCCTTAGCTGCACATTGACTCACTCATCCTAAGGTCAGTATTAAACCTTGCAAATCAGTAATCTCCACTGGAATGAAAGGATTAACCCATCCGTAATCTTCATTTTCACACATAGTGGGGAGAACGGCCTTGGTTTCATTTCCCACAAGAAAATCACGCTAAATATTGTTATAATAACTTTTGTCAAAGTGGTAATTTTATATTTTTAATAATACATTAGAAACATTGTCAACTTCCATTTTATGTTGTGCAACATTACCATTACCACACAAGTGACCAACCTCAATGCAATATTCTATTGACTACATGGGCAACAATATAAAATACACATTGACAGGGGTGGAGTGTGTGGGGCTGTGACAGGAGAGAGCTGGTGATGTACACATATGTTTTATCCTGTATAGTCAGTGCACACAGGATCGTTGCTGCTCCTTAATCAGGCCCATGATGTCAACAAACAGCACTAACGGTTATCACAAAATGCTGGAGTAACTCAGCAGGTGAGGCAGCATCATTCGGATGGCAGAAGTTAAGGGTGATCATCAGTCTGAAGAAGGGCTCGACCCAAAACATCGCCTATTCCATCTCTCCATAGATGCTGCTTCACCCGCTGAGTTTCTCCAGCATTTTTGTCTACCTTTTCTCTAGGGAGGTACGGTGGCACAGCTGGTGGAAACGCTGCCTCACTGCTCCAGTCACTTAGATTCAACCCTGAACTCCATTGCTTTCTGCATAGAGTTTGCATGCTCTCCCTGTGTTCCCTCTGTTCCCTGCTTTCATCCCACATCCAAAAGGAGGGCTTGAATGGTAGGTTATATCACCACTCTCAATTACATCTAGTGAGTAAGTATGTGGTAGACCCTGGAGTGGGGGTTAGAATATTGAATGGAGTATAGGATAAAATGAGGTTAGTGTAGGAGTGACATAAATAAGTGATTGAGGGTAAACATGCTGGGCTGAATGGCCTGTTTCTGTGCTGAAGGAGTCTATGAATCCATGAACTCTGAGCTGTGCTTCAGAGTGAATAGCCATGAGGTTGGTACATCTATCTATCTATATTACTAAAAGTCTGATCTTGACCGCTTTTGGCTCGCTGTGGTGTGATTTCCGAGAGAACGCCGCCACCTATGGCCGTTATTTTTGGCCATCTCGCTCAGAGCCCCCTCCCTCCGCCTTCCGAGACCGGAGGATTTTTCCCATTGATGAAAAATCTGAGAGATATTAATGTTTTTAAATAATTAGCCATTCTCTCTGCTGCCCCAGCTGGAGGGAGGGGGAGGGACTATAAAACCAGGGAGTGGTGTGCCTCACTCAGTCTCTGCAAGATGGAGGAAGCCAGAGGGTTCCATCTCTCTGAGCTCTGAATAACACTGAACACATGTATACTCAACTGTGAGTGCCCTTAATGTGGTTTGAAAATGAAAATATGGTTGGTTTGAAGTAAAAATGCGCTGCTAATGGTTGTTTGGGTTGAAGTAAAAATGCACTGCTAATGGTTGTTTGGGTTGAAGTAAAAATGCACTGCTAATGGTTGTTTGGGTTGAAGTAAAAATGCACTGCTAATGGTTGTTTGGGTTGAAGTAAAAATGCACTGCTAATGGTTGTTTGGGTTGAAGTAAAAATGCACTGCTAATGGTTGTTTGGATTGAAGTGAAAATGCACTGCAAAGGGTTGTTTGTCTAAACTTGACAATTTCCTGTTTGCATTATATTGATTTTAGGTAAAACGCTACCACTTACGGCTGTGATTTTTGCCCATCTTACTCAGTCCCCCTCCGCTGATCAGGTGCAGAGGATTCTTCACATCAATGAAAAATAAAAGTGTTATTAGTATTTAGAAAATGTTGAAAATCTCTCTCCTGTCAATCACGCCATGAAGGCCACACCTTTTCCAGTGGAAGGGGAGGGATTATAAAACCCGGAAGTGTGGGTGTGGCTCAGTCTCTGTATGATGGGGAGGGGGAGGGAGAGGTCACAACTCTGTCCGAGCTGTGAATCAACTGAACACACTGAATGTCTACTGAACTGTGAGTGTGGTGTTTTGTGTGGTTTTATGGTGGTTTCACCTTGCATGAAATGGTATGAAACTGCATTTGAATGTGGTGGCCTTGCACCCTGCATGAAATGGTATGAAACTGCATTTGAATTTGGTGGCCTTGCACCCTCCTTGAATGATATGAAACTGCACTTGAATTTGGTGGCCTTGCACCCTGCTTGAAGTGGTTGGAAACTGCACTTGAATTCGGTGGCCTTGCACCCTGCTTGAATTGGTAGGAAATTGAACCTGAATTTGGTGGCCTTGCACCCTGCTTGAAGTGGTATGAAACTGCACTTGAATTTTGTGGCCTTGCACCCTGCTCGAAGAGGTAAGTAACTGCACTTGAATTTGGTGGCCTTGCACCCTGCTTGAAATGGTAGGTAAATGGATTTGAATTTGGTGGCCTTGCACTCTGCTTGAAGTGGAATTTTAAGGAATAGCCGTGAGTCAACTGCCAGCCCTCCAGCTGTGAGTGAGCTGCCAGCACATGAGGCTTGAGGGACTGAGCTGCCACCCCAAGAATCCATTTGGCCCACAATGTCCATACTAGCCCTGCAGCCAACAACACCCATACCAGCTCTCCAGAAAGCCCCCCCCCCCTCCCACTGGCCACCAATATTGGAATTGGTGGAGAGGTGGAATATTGCGTCGGGGGACCAGCCCTCCCGTGTGAACATGGGACCCAACGGGTCCCACTTAGTCTAGTAATAAATAAAACAGTCATTATCCCTCCCTCATTTGATTTGCATCCTATCCACAAGCCAAAATATTCAGTTCCTCCACCAACGGATGCACCGCGGTTGCAACATGTACCACAAACAAAACACAATGCGGTCTCTCATCCAGGCTAAGCCTGTGGCCTCTACCGCAAAGAGGCATGGACAGCAGATGCATGGCATCTCCTCCAAGTTGCACATCACCTGGATTTGGAAATATATCGCCTGTTCTTCACCCTTAACTGCTGGGCTTAAATCATGGAACTTCATCTCCAATGTCACCACAAAGAAACAACTGCAGAGGTACAAAAAGGCAACTCAACACAACCTTTCCGATGGCAATTCAGGATAGACAATAAATGTTGACCTTGCCACTGGTATCCTGGTCCCAAAGGATGAATAAACATCCTCGATGCAACATTCGGCACTGGAGCATAAGCCTATGTCATGAGCTCCAATTCTAAACTGGAATTTGCGGTTTTTATTACCATCAGCACCACAGGATTCATGACGTTAAATAACATTGAGAGTGCAGCAAATATATGCAGAATGTTGGTAGGTGGAGTAAAATTAGCCACAAATAGATACCGAGAATATTGGAAATGCTCTACAAGTCAGGTGGCATCTGAGGAGAGAAAAATAGAGCAAATCTTTCAGGTACATGGATGGCCTTTCCCTGGAAACTGAGAGTTTAAGTGCATTCCATGGACCTCCTCAGTAACTGGGCTCAAAGACTAGGACATTTTTCCAAAAGCAGTTGAAGAGGGGAAAGAGTCTGAAAGAATTTCCAGCTGGAAGCTTCAAGCAGCAGATGCCGCTGCCTGGAAATGGTTCACCTTTATTTGCTGCATCAAACAGGCTCTATATTTACTGCCAACATCCTTCTTGGGACCTCCAAATGATGATCAAACAGGAAACATTTATCCTTGACGACAGAATTGTTTTCACTCTGATTGCTGTATTAAAATGGTGTCTGCATGTTTGCAGGCTGCAGTTGACCATAGTAATTGCACTCCCGCAACTGTGGCTCAAAGAATCAGAGGGAAGTAGGACTCGGCCTTAAAGGAGCAGTCCCAAAGGGAGCCAGTTAAACTGGGGTTAGAGGAAAATGTGGGAGAGGGGGACATGTGCCTTCAGTGTGTGTGACCACTTCACCATCCCCCACCCAAGTTCATCGACTACGTTCAAGTGAGCAGCACCAAGTCATGACCTGATCACTTTGCAGAGATACCATCTGATGTGCACAGTTACAGGAAGCACTGAGACCCAGTTAACAGCCATGGCAGGTAGACGCAGGCAGCTACATATCAGTGCCCCAGTGGGATCCTTTAATTCACATCTCCTTGCCAACTTGCTGCACAGTTTGCTCCTTGTTTTGCTGGGAGTTGAAGATGAAGACTATAGCTGGCAATTACCATCCCAATAACTGTTAGTGAGGCAAGAATGGACAGTTAAATTGTCATCATGTACATAAAAGACAACAAATAACTGTAAACCATTGTTAAGATAAATAATCTCAGGAAGTACCCCGTCCAATATCCCCCGAGTGTGTCATCCACAGGAAAGAATTTCCAACAGATTAAAACATGAACAAGAACTTATAGGTGTAAATTGCACATTAAGCAGGTGTACAACGCTCCAATTCCCAAGCGTGGATATCCATGGGAGCAACAAGTCCATCGAAAAATCATCCCCATCTAGAAGACGTTTTTGGGATCTATTGTATTGTATATCTTTATCGTCATTTCCTGAGTATTCGCATACCCAGAGGAAACAAAAAAACGTTCCTCAACCAGTGTCCATTTCAGTGTGCAGTGAAAAATAAATAGAAGTAAAAATACATATATCATGAACAAATTAACACTCTACTCTACTAAACATCAACAGGCGTTCCGATCGGCAGCGGCACGACAGTGGCTCTGCTGCAGTGTGTCCAGGTTGGTGGTTGGTGCACGATACTTTGGCAGGGGACAAAGTCCGTTTATCAGTCTTATAACCTGCGGGAAGAAGCTGAGGAGCATCCTGTTGGTTTTGCATCTAATGCTCCGGTACCTCTTCCCAGATGGCAGGATGGAGAATATGTGATGCGATGGGTGGTAGGGGTCTTTGATGATGGAGATGGCTCTGCTGATACATCTCTTCCTGTATATGTCCAGCAGGAAAGGGAGTGGAGCACCAATAATCCTGCTGGTGGTCTTCACAATCCTGTCTAGTTGGTGCCGTTTACAGTTGGACTCCCCGGCACAGAATCATTGGAGACCCTCGGACTATCTTTCATCGGTCTTTACTGGCTTTATCTTGCACTAAACATTATTCACGCTATTCTCTTTATCATACATCTGCACACTGTGAATGGCTCAATTGTAATCATGTATTGTCTTTCCACTGACTGGTTAGCACGCAACAAAAGCTTTTCACTGTGCCTCGGTTACATGAGACAATAATAATAATAAACTAAACTAAAATATCAGGCTGCCTTCAGTTCTGACCACCACTGTTTCAATGTATTTGCCTCTATTTCACGGAGGAGTTGTATCAGAATTCAGCCGTCCCTTGTAGGCGGCATACCGCTGTTTGTTCACACACCAGGAAGTATTCAGAAGCATTGACTTCACTTCACTAGCAGAAGATCAAGGAGGTGGATGGAGTCCAGTTTGAGAGCTGACAGCAACTTTCACTCTTGTGCAGTCAGCGGTGCCTACAATGCTTAGCAACCGTGCCAGCCAGCAGGTGGCTTGGTGGAACAAAGACCATCCCCTTCAGTCAAGCGCAGCCCAACCTTCCCTGGCAAGTTCAATCGAGCCAACTTCATTACAGCCACTGGGGTACATAAGAATAAAATGCATTATTTATGTATTCCCATCTCCTCCCCTTTCGGCTTTCTGCAGAGACCGCTCCCTCTGTAACTCCCTGGTCAATTCGTCCCTTCCCACCCAAACCACCCCCTCCCCGGTACTTTCCCTTGCAACCGCAGGAAATGCTACACTTGTCGCTTTACCTCCCCCCCTCGACTCCATCCAAGGACCCAAGCAGTCTTTACAGGTGATGCAAGAGGTTCACCTGCACCTCCTCCAACCTCATCTATTGCATCAGCTGTTCTAGGTGTCCACTGCTCTACATCAGTGAGACCAAGCGCAGGCTTGGCAATCGCTTCACACAACACCTTCGTTCAGTTCGCATTAACCAACCTGATCTCCAGGTGGCTCAGCACTTCAACTCCCCCTCCCATTCCGAATCCGACCTTTCTGTCCTGGGCCTCCTCCATGACCAGAGTGAGTCCCACCGCAAATTGGAGGAGCAGCACCTCATATTTTGCTTGGATAGTTTACACCCCAGCGGTATGAACATTGACTTCTCCAATTTCAGGTAGTCCTTGCTTTCTCCCTCCTTCCCCTCCCCAGCTCTCCCACAACATACTATTTCCGCCTCTTCCTTTCTTCTTCCCGCCCCCCCCACCCCCACATCAGTCTGAAGAAGGGTCTCGACCCAAAACGTCACCTATTCCTTCGTTCCATAGATGCTGCCTCACCCGCTGAGTTTCTCCAGCATTTTTGTCTACCTAAGAATATAAGGAATTGGATTAGACCATTTAGCCTCTCACATCAGTTTTTGCCATTCAATAAGATAATAACTAAATGTACTTCAGTGCCGTTTTTCTCCATTAACTTCCTATTCTTTGATTTCTTAATTTCCAAAAAAATCATTGATCTGTGCATTGAATGTACTCCGAACCTAGGCCTCCCCAACCTTTTTGGTAGAGAATTCCAAAGATTCATCACCATCTGTGTGAAGAAACTCTCTCTCATTTCTATCATCCAACCCTATAACATGCCGTTTTACCCTGGTTCATGATGCTTCAGCCGAGAGATACATTATCCCTGTATCCACATTGTCAAGCCCCACAGAAAGTTACACGTTTCAATTAGCTCACCTATTATTAATCAAAACCCAGGAGGATACAGCCCCAATCTGCTTAGCACAATTCTCCAGTCTGCAATTAAACCATGCACTTCATCACAAGCATATCCATTGAATGTGGAGAGACAGTTCCTCACACAATATCACAGTTGCAATACCTTTTT
Organism: Malacoraja senta; assembly: GCA_038087875.1. NCBI lineage: Eukaryota > Metazoa > Chordata > Chondrichthyes > Rajiformes > Rajidae > Malacoraja > Malacoraja senta. The sequence continues at coordinate 14,500,505 of CM075982.1, forward strand.
GCACCTTTTGTCTTTTCATCTCTGGCCTTTGTCCAATCATCTGCTTCTCAAAAAAACTCCCTCACTAGTATCCACCTATCACTTGCCAGCTTTGTCCTGTCCCTCTTCCCTTCCAGCTTCCTTCCCCCACCACCACAATCAGCATGAAGGTGGTCCCGAACCGTAACATCACCTACCCATGTTCTCCAGAGACTCTGTCTGACCCGCAGAATAACTGCAGCACTTTGTATTCCATTCTCAAGTACAGGCCAGTCAGCTTGATATTTATAGGCACAGCTTATTCAAGGACAGTTGGCACCAATCTGTTCAGGGAAAGTCATGTCAGACTGACAGTGTTTTTTTGAAGAGGGTGTTCATGAGGTAGTGCATTTGGGTGCAACAGACACACATCTTAATGAGGCATTTGACAAAGTCTTGCTTGACAGATTGATGAGGAAAACAAAACCTCAGGGACACCAATGGAAAAACGACAAGGTAGATTGAAAATTAGCTCAGCAGAAGAAAGCAACGCGTATTGGTCAATGGGGATCTGAGGAACTGGAAGGCTGCAGGCAGTACTATTCCACACCCCTTGCATTTCTTAAGGGTGAAAAGAGGTAGTAACCCTCACCACTTACAAGATCTAAACCAGGTGGCAGAATGGAGCAGCTAATAGCAATTCCACCGCACAGCTCCAGTAACCCGAGTTCAGTCCAGAACTCCGCGCTGTCTATAGAGTATTGACATGTTCTCACTGTAACGGCATGGGTTTCCTTCGGGTGCTCCAGTTCCATGTCAGAGATAGGTTTATCAGCCCCTGTAAATTCCGGGTGGCTGTGTAGGTGAGCATTGAAACTGATCTGATGGTGGACGTGGACACGATAGGTCAAAGGGCATATCTCCGAGTTGTGCATGTTTCTGACTAAGAGACTAGAAGAGCCTGCAGAACTATGGAACAGGAACATAGAGTAACCATTGACACTGAGCATTTACACAATGGGTCAGACAGCCTCCTTATGGCCTCCATCATGATGGCCTCCCATGTGTCATAAATTGCTACAGTGTTACGATTCCAATTATCAAAGGTTGTAGCCTGCTTAATCTTACCATCTTTAGCCATGCGACCAAAGTGGGAGGAAAGAGAAGATGAAGGGGTGGAGAAAGAGGTATTGGGTGGAGTTCAGTTTAGTTTAGGGATACGGTGTGGAAACAGGCCCTTCGGCCCACTGACTCCACGCCAACCAGCAATCCCCGCACACTAACACTATTCTACACACACTGGGAACAATCTACAATTTTTAACCAAGCCAATTAGCCTACAAACCTGTATGTCTTTGGAGCGTGGGAGGAAACCGGAGCGCCCAGAAAAAACCCACGCAGATCACGGGGAGAATGCACAAACTCCATGCAGACAAGCACCCATAGGCAGGATCAAACCCTGGTCTCTGGCGCTGTAAGGCAGCAACTCCACCGCTGCGCCACCGTGCTGCCCTGGAAGAGGATTCCAGGATGCAGGAGAGCACGAAGAGCTAGAGGTGCATTCAAAATTAAGAAGTTTTAAAAGGAAAATAGGGATAAAAACTCCTTCTACTAATCCACGATTTAAAAAATAGTGACCAACTTTTATTTTTACAAAGTAATGGATCAGTGATTGAAGCTCAATCCAATATGCTTTTGCATTGTTCTGGAAGAGTGTGTAACTTCTAATTGCACAATAAAGTACACCTGTTCTGCAAAGGTGTTTTGATGGAAAGAAATGGGCAAGCTCAATTATGCAAACAATCCTTTGATATTCACACAGCATTATCCCATTATACCAAGTAATTAATTAATAGCTGGTAATAAATTGTAATTGTTTCCGGCACTTTGGAGTACTCTGTTGATTGCTAATTGAAGTGGATCGGAGAAATCCCTGAACAATATTTGCCTGACTGACTTTTTATCCAATATACAAATAAGATACACATACATTCAGATATAGTACAAACATTGCCTCTGCAAACAGGGCATGCACAATGATTAATGCATCCTGAATGAATAACTCATACTTACTGGCATACAGTCATGCAAACTTAAACTAATGACGGTATCTTCACAGTCAAAGCCATCCTACTGCCTTGAGAGTACAAGCAACCTGCACTCTACAAATAATCATACATTCACTATAGTAAGAAATATACCAAGAAACATGCACAGAACTGGACTGTGCATTATAAAATTGCCAAGTGCTATAGAGAACCAAGCTAATTGATGCCATCTCCCATGGGATTGGGAATGAAAATGAGCAGAATAATGAAAGAACGTTAGTGGCATCAGCTGGCTCTTTCAGCACAATGCAGACATTTTCCACCAAGCTTGATGGTTTAATAGCGCCAATTAAAAACTCGTTAATATCCCTGCGTAAGAAGGAACTGCAGATGCTGGTTTACACCGAAGATAGACATGAAATGCTGGTGACGTTTCGGATCAAGACCCTTCATCAGACTCTATCCTGTGTCTAAGGTAAACACAAAATGCTGGTGTAACTCAGCGGGACAGGCAGCATCTCTGGAGAGAAGGAATGGGTGATGTTTCGGGTCGAGACCCTTCTTCAGAGATGATGCCTGTCCCGTTGAGTTACTCCAGCTTTTTGTGTCTATCTTTGGTTTAAACCAGTATTCATAGTTCTCTCATACACATTCTATTTTGTGTCTATCTTGTTAATACCCCTGCTGTTTTCCAATTTTGAAATAACTTTTCCATCAGAGCCCATTGCTCCCAGTGCCAGCTGGAATTATGCTGTTTATATTACTATTTCCATGGCACAGAAGTGGACCATTCATCCCATTAAGTCTATGCCAGTTCTGAGACCAAACCCAATAATCTAATTTCCACACTTCCCCTGTTCCCCACTGTCTCACGCATGCCTTCCTGGATCTCAGGTTAATTTACAGTTACCACTTATCCTGTCAACTAGCACATCTTTAAGACATGGGAAGGAACCAGAGCTCCTGGGAGAAATGTTTACAGTCACAGGGAGAACATGCAAACTCCACACTGGCAGCACCAGACGTCAGGATTGAACCCGTGTCACAGGAGCTGCGCAACATCAGCTCTACCAGCTGCACCACAGTGCGGCCCGCTGTTTGAATGCTCTATATACCGTCACTAGTTAAAGAAAGCACATCAGAAATGGTGGGTTCAAGTGACACCATATGCAAGCTCCCGAAAACTCTCACCCATGGCAGAGAAAGAATGTCTCTCCCTGACCAAGAATCAGTATTGCCCACTGAATGAGGAACATTGACTGTCCCTGAATGAGACTCCCCCCTGACAGAGATTCAGCAACCCCTCCACTCCAACAGAAATTCAGCAGATATTCCTCCCAACTGAGAAATGTTGGCTGTGACTGAGAATCAGTGAAAGGGTATCAACCCAAAACCTCATCTGTGAATTTGCCCAAGTGAGAATCGTTAGTGTCCCTGACATAAAATCAGTGGCCGTCATGTAATTAAAATCTGAGCATTCCAGGTGAGTGTCTCTAAAAGAGTTTGCTGAGCGGCCCCATCTTGTGACAAAGAGCGGTAATGACTGGCTGCACTCAAAGCTCTTCACAATTTCAGCAATTCTCCCCTGAAATGCCAGTGTGTATCCCCAACTCTTCAGTACCAACCCAGTGCTTCATGGCCGCATTATTAAGGTTGCCATGGGCAACAAGCGTAAAATTAACTTTTTTTTATAGATGGCTGAACTGCGAGACACCATGCACTGCTAGTGTATAGCTAATTCAAACAATCCTAAGCTTATATATAAAGTCACAGATTATTCAAAATAGTAAACAACCTTCTCAATGCATGGTGGCCTTCAATTTTACTTAATCAAAATCTACACAAAAACATTAGTTCTACAAGGCAAAAGCAGCAACAAATTGTAATGTTCATCTCCTGACTGGAAAGAGTTTATTTAGCTCTCTCTACTTCATCGAAAGGAAAATGCCAGGATTCCCAAATTTCCCATTGCTTCATAATTACAATCTTTGATTCATGAGGTGGTCAATCGCTTCAAATGCTCCAGTCCAAGTAAAACAGAATTACTTTTATTGAAAAAAATCTGACAAAGAAAGCAAGGAAACCAGCCATACCATACTGAGACAGATTGCTCTGCACTGCAGGAAAACAGATTTCAAAGTATGGAAGGATTGAAGGATCGAACTCTAAACTTCAAGCAAGGTTCTGTGCTGGAACCCCACGAGCTCCTTGAAATGACACAAAGTAATTAGATGGCTAAACTGTTGGTGGGTGAAGGTGAACCACTCATCTACCAGTGGTGGCTGAAAAAATATTCACTCATCTACCACCCCTGTGGGTAGAGGACCTCATCACACATCTAACACCTCTTTGGGTAGAAGACCTCTCAACACATCTGCCACCTCTTTGGATAGAGGACCTCATCACTCGACCACCACTCCTATGGGTGGAGGAACTCTTCACTCATCTACCACCCCAGTGGTCGAGGAACTTCACACATCTAAAAGATGAGATAGCTGAACATTTGGATAGCAGTAACAAGATCGGTCTGAGTCAGCATGGATTTACGAAGGGGAAATCATGCATGACTAATCTTCTGGATTTGTTTGAAGATGTAACTAGGAAAATGGACAAGGGAGAGCCAGTGGATGTAGTGTACCTGGACTTACAGAAAGCATTTGATAAGGTCCCACATAGGAGATTAGTGGGCAAAATTGGGGCACATGGTATTGGGGGTAGAGTGCTAACATGGATAGAGAAGTGGTTGGCAGACAGGAAATAAAGAGTAGGGATTAACGGGTCCCTTTCAGAATGGCAGGCAGTGACTAGTGGGGTACCGCAAGGCTCGGTGCTGGGACCGCAGCTATTTACAATACACATCAATGATTTGGATGAAGGGATTCAAAGTAACATTAGCAAATTTGCAGATGACACAAAGCTGGGTGGCAGTGTGAACTGTGAGGAGGATGCTATGAGAAAGCAGGGTGACTTGGACAGGTTGGGGGAGTGGGCAGATTAAGTTTAATGCGGATAAATGTGAGGTTATCCACTTTGGTAGCAAAACAGGAAGGCAGTTTACTATCTAAATGGCGTCAAGTTGGGAAAAGGGGAAGTACAGCGGGATCTGGGGGTCCTTGTACATCAGTCTATGAAAGTAAGTATGCAGGTACAGCAGGCAGTGAAGAAAGCGAATGGCATGTTGGCCTTTATAACAAGAGGAATCGAATACAGGAGCAAAGAGGTCCTTCTGCAGTTGTACAGAGCCCTAGTGAGACCACACCTGGAGTATTGTGTGCAGTTTTGGTCCCCTAATTTGAGGAAGGACATTCTTGCTATTGAGGGAGTGCAGCGTAGGTTTACAAGGTTAATTCCCGGGATGGCGGGAATGTTATATGCTGAGAGAATGGAGCAGCTGGGCTTGTACACTCTGGAGTTTAGAAGAATGAGAGGGGATCTCATTGAAACATATAAGATTGTTAAGGGCTTGGACACGCTAGAGGCAGGAAACATGTTCCCGATGTTGGGGGAGTCCAGAACCAGGGGCCACAGTTTAAGAATAAGGAGCAAGCCATTTAGAACGGAGACGAGGAAACACTTTTTCTCACAGAGAGTGGTGAGTCTGTGGAATTCTCTGCCTCAGGGGGCAGTGGAGGCAGGTTCTCTATCTAGCTTTCAAGAGAGAGCTAGATAGGGCTCTTAAAAATAGCAGAGTCAGGGGATATGGGGAGAAGGCAGGAACGGGGTACTGATTGGGGATGATCAGCCATGATCACATTGAATGGCGGTGCTGGCTCGAAGGGCCGAATGGCCTACTCCTGCACCTATTGTCTATTATCTACCAACACACTCAATGTTACTTTGTTGAAAGATACCAGGGGTTACGGCACACTGGGACCTGTGTGAAGGCCTGCAGGTTACATAGTCTATTTTTGGAACTGTGACATTAGAATAGGTGAGAGGTTGAGTTTGTAAGGATTAGAATATTGGTGCCTTCGCATATTTGCACTGTGCATTTAAAATGTAATGTGGGAACTGTTTTAAAAAGCCGCCATCTCAACACAATTATATCCATAAGAAGAGAAATTGTACCTTTTGAGAACAAAAATCCATTTAGCTTTGCCATTTAACTCTGTGTCTTTGACCCATTTTATAGAATATAACCTTGGCAATCACATTTGTATTATCTTGATAACTGTCAGGCTTCCTGCTGGTTTCCATCTGGGATATTTAGAACTCAGTTATTTAAGAAGCATGAAATGGTCATTGGATTCAACTGAGGTAAAAAGGCCTGGACCAACAACCATGAGCAATGACCGATTGAGATTCTCATAAAATGCATGTGGAATTTTAATTAGGAAGTGTCAACTCATGTCCAGAAATTAACATCATATTTCTACAAGATGAAAATATGCTCAAGTATTTAAGAGAAACAGAAAACTTGAAAACACTCGAGTAGTCTCATTTGTGTAAAGAGAAACAAACTAGCAGATTTTTCTACCACCATTGTGGGTAGAAGAACTCTGCACTCATCTAACACCACTGGGGATAGAGAATATCTTCACTCATCTACCACTCCTGTGGATAGATAACATCCCTGGAGTTACATTGTGGTGGATTTTGGGTGGATAGTCTTCTGTTTAAATGCAATTTATTCATGGAAAACTGACATTAGAATAGGGGAAAGATTTGGTTCACAGAGATTCTAGCAGGAATTATATTCTTAAATATAGAACATAATAGTATTTAATTTGTGCCTCTATGATGCGTTTGATAAAATGAAATCAGAGCAAAATTTGAACACGGATCCCATGAAGGGAATGCAGGGCACAAGATTAATCAAAATGAGGTGGGTTGAAAGGAGAAGCACAACGGAGGAGGATGAGGTCGAGGAGTTTGGGGAAGAAAATCCAGTGCTTTGGGTCTTGCGAGCAGAAAACACAGGAGCCATTGGTGCAGGGATTAAAATACAGGATTTGGAAGAGCCTAGAATTGGAGGGGTACACAAGGATTAGTTGAGGTTGAACAGATAAAATGGGATCAGACCTGCTCAAAGAGGGCCTAGATGGCTTAACTTATGACCTTATGACCTCATGAAATCAAAGACGAGACTTAAAGAACCTAGAAGTTGGCCAATGTGTGAACATCTACAAATGAAAAATCAGCTGAATAAATATCAGAAATCTGGTGAAAGGTCATTAATACCAAAGTGCTAATTCTATTTCGATCAGCTCTGCAGGGATCTAATGAAGACATTTATAATTCTTTAGAAGAAACAAAGAACTGCGGGTGCAGGTTTACAAAAATAATGCCGGAATAATCCAGTGGGTCAGGCAGTCTCTCGGGAGAACATGGATAGATGACGTTCAGATTTCAGATTTCCACCGGCAGAATTTTGCTTTATACGGGTCTTTGATATAATTAATCTGGCCTTTTCACTCGAGTAATAGATCCAGCAGCTTATCTCAAGCCTATTCCCTGTTTTTATGCAAGACCACTGCAGCTGGGCCCAACCTTAACCCTGAAGCACTATCTCCATTTGTGCTTTGGCTGAACTGGTACAATTGTGCTGCAGGGGAACATGGAGGTGCCAAGAAGCGGCAGGCAGGAAATGTTCAAACGAAATAACCATCTCAGCCTAGTCATCCATGAATGTGAGAAGCATCCTCGGGGAGCACATGCGTCTTAAATCATCCAGCGGGAAATAAACCTTCACTGCCAGTTTCCGCAGTGTGTGTGTGTGTGTGTGTGTGTGTAAGTAATGTGAGGAATGGAAAGAGTAAGTGAAAAGAAACAGTTTTACAGACAGAAGAGCAGTAACCAGAGGACACACATATAAAGTCATTGGCAATACAACCATTGGCGATAGGAGTTTTTTTCTGCAGCAATTATTGTTATGCAGACCTAAACTGTGCATTCACCATTCATTTATCTCACCAGACCTTCCATTTTGGTACACTCAGCAGAACTCTGCTAATTATTCAGGGGTACATCTATAAAGTAATTATTCAAACATATGCACAAATGAATATTCAACATTTTAAACCTGTCATTTGCTGTACTGAATCTTGAAATTTCCAATCACACTCTTTCAGTGACAGCCCAATCTGTTCTGTGACTAATCTCACTCCAGGATAAACAGCCAAGGATCATCTCGACCCGAGGAAGGTCTACAACTTGCTGCCGTCAGATCCAAACCCCAGCTTCAGATATTTCCACACCATGAGCTCAACAGGAGGTCATGTCCAATTAGTCCAATTAAGTCTGAAGAAGGGTCTCGACATGAAACATCACCCATTCCTTCTCTCCAGAGAACCTGCCTGTCCCGCTGAGTTACTCCAGCATTTTGTGTCCATTTTGGTTTAAACCAGCATCTGCAGTTTCTTCCTACACAATTAGTTTCAGGCTCAGCCATGAAGCACGAGTTGTGCCACCATGTGGATGCCATTATTTCATACTTTAAAAATGAGGGTAACCAGGGAGAAGGTACGAGCACTCGAGCGTAAAGGAGGGGATTTATACTTGAAGTCAGAGGTGATCAAATGAGGGTAGTCAATGGATGATGTCTACATGGATTTTAGTAAAGCATTTAATGAAGTCCCTCATGGTAGTCTGATCCAGTAAGATGCAAGGGATCCACGGTGACTTATTCAAAGCAGATAGGGAGTTGTGATAGAAAGGTGTTATTCTGCTAGAGGTCTGTGACCAATGGAGTTCCGCAGGGAAGAGGGACCTCTGTGGTCATGATTAAATATACCCACCCATTTGCATATATAAGATATGGATGGAAATGTTGATGGGTTGGTTAGTAAATATGAATACACTTGGTGGAGTTGTAGGCAGTGAGTAAGGCTGTCAAAGTATGTAGGGAATATAGATCAGCTAAAGAAATTAGTGGAGAAATAGTAAATGGTGTTTAATCATAGCAAATGTGAGTTGTTGCACATTGTGAGGTTGAAAGTTAGGGGAAAGTATACTGTTAATGACAAGACCCTAATAACATTGATGCACATAGGGATCTTGGTGTCAAAGTCCATAGCTTTCTGAAAGTGGTAACTCAAGTTGATGGAGTGGTAAAGGCGGCAAATATTATGCTTGCCTTCATCAGTCAGGGCATCGAGTACAAGAGTCAGAAGTCACGTTGTAGCTTTATAGGACCTTGGTCAAGCTGCATTTGGAGTACTGCGTGCTCCTTTACAGAAAAAATGCGGAGGCTTTGGAGAAAGTGCAGAGGAGTTTTATCAGAATGCTGCCTCAGTTAGCAAGTATTAGCTGCAAGGTGAGATCGGGCAGACTTGGATTGTTTTCTCTGGTACATCAGAGGTTGAGAAGAGACGATAAAAGTATATACATTTATGAGAGGCATAGATAGGGTAGATAATCAGAACCTTTTCCCCAGGGTCAAAGAGGCAAAGACGATAGCATTGTTTTAAAGGGCGAGGGGCAACATTTAAAGGGGATATGCAGGGCAATTTGTTTACTGTGTGGTGGGCACCTAGAATGTGATGTAGACAGATGGGATATTGATCATTAAAATGCTGTTATTGGGCACATGGATGTGCAGGGAATGAAGGCATATAGAAGGCATGTGTAAACAGAGGAGAATAGTTTAACCTTGAATCATGCTCAGTTCAGACATTGTGGGCCAAAGGGCCTGCTCCTGTGCTGCATCGTTCTGTATTATATTAACTTGGAAAAAGTGACACAATAACTATTCCTAGAAGATAGACACAAAAAGCTGGAGTAACTCAGTGGGACAGGCAGCATCTCTGGAGAGATGGGATGGGTGACGTTTCGGTTGAGACCCTTTTTCTGAACCCGAAATGTCACCCATTCCTTTTATCCAGAGATACTGCCAGTCCCACTGAGTTACTCCAGCTTTTTGCGGCTATCTTCAGTTTAAACCAGCATCTGCAGTTCCTTCCCACACACAGCTATTCCTAGAAATTGGATCTCACAGTTTTGTGATTTTGTTTGCTGTGCATTTTAATTTCAAAATACTAGGGGGCATAGCTTTAAAGTGAGGGTGGAACATTTATAGGAGTTTTAAGAGGCACTTTTCTTTTACAAAGAGGGTGGTAGGTGTCTGAAATGTGCTGCCAGTGCATGTGGTGGAAGCAGATACAATAGCAATATTTAAGATGCATTTGGACAGACACATGAACAGGCAGTGAATGGAAGGGTAGAGATCCTGTGCAGGCAGATGAGTTAATTTTGATTGGCATCATAGTTGGCTGAAAGGCCTGTTCCTGTATTGTAATTATCATGCCCTCGTTACCACAGACATGACCAAACCAAGGCTGGCCTCCTCCCTTGTATTCTTACTTAACCTTACACAATTCAAAACGTTGATGTATGTGTCCCAGGTTCCATCGTCCCATTAACCCACCACTATGTTTGCTGATCAACGTTGGCTCCTTGTTAAAGAAACTTCAGTTCTGAAACTTCAGGAGAGCTCCCATTTGTTTGACACAGAGCAGGAAACTAATCTACCACAGGGATGATTTTCTCATGTGGTGTATTTCAAGCAGCTGTGCTTCTACCCACCCTGTGATTCTTGTGCGAGATCCAGTTAATATTAATGATCAGTCCTCATTTCTTGTTTGTAAATATCTCTGAGGCATTCCCCTCATATGGCCAAGAATCTTCTCCAGGTCTGACAAACTTCCCAGCCTCTAATCATCCCTGATTTCTTAACAGTTTAATGTCTTCAGCTGTCAAGGTGCCATGTTTTGGAATTTCTCCAAGGTACCCCTTAAAATTCACTACTTTGACCAAGCCCAACCTAAATTTTGTTCAAATGTTCCTGGAAATTGTCTCGAGACTTTCTGTTACATTACAGGTGCTATTTAAATGGATGTTGTGGTGTATCATTGTACTTTAACATAAACTTGAACACATTCTTTCACATTTCCTTTCTTCAATAGAATCCTTTTATTTTGCCCCTTCATTGGTGTCTGGAACCAATTGGAAGTTGGAATAATAGTTCAAACTGGCACATTCCCATCCAGATCTTGCAATACCAAATTAAAAACTCTTCAATCTGATTGATTAAAGGTACACAGTTGCTGGACCTGACCAGATAGACATTCTGCCTACAACATTATGCCACTATTTTCGACAATCAGTCAGAGAAAATATTGTAGCAATTACATAGACAACGGGGAAAGACTGGCTTTATGTGGTACAGCATTGGGCATGACTGTTAATTACCCAATATTCCATGTGTTAATTCTCAGTTATTTTTATGTTTCACTTTTACTAAAATTCGCAGAGATAATATTTTCCCCACTCTTAGAATATATTGTCACTGCACACATGCTCATTTGCTTAAATTATGCCTCCAGTTTCCACATTAGTCATGGTTTGAATCTTCAAAAAGTGTGGATATAAGGAAGGCAAAGAGCACAAGATATAGGAGCAGAATTAGGCCATTCAGCCCATCAAATCCACTCTGTCATTCAGACATGGCTGATCTGTTTTTCACACTCATCCCCACAACCTCTGAAATCCTTACTTAATCAAGAATCTATTAATCCATGTTTTAAAAACACCCAATGACTTGGCCTTCACAACTGCCTGCGGCAATGAATTCCACAGGTTCACCTCCATCTTGCTAAAGAAATTCCTCCTTATCTCCATTCTTTTATTGGGAGGCATCACATTTCTTTAATGTAATGAGACTCTCCTATTACTGTAAACATCCTTTCCACTCAATTTAGACCTTTCATTATCCATTGTTCATATGGATACTTAGACTATACATAAGTACATAGAATCAGTAACTCACAAACATGGAGCCAGATTGGTCAATCTTCTCTGCAGTCCCTCATCCAGGCCCATTTACAGTATTCCAGATGTGGTCTCACCAGCCAGATATAACAGCAACAAATTGTCTCTACTCTTCTGTCTCAACTGACTGCTTACTGCATCTGTGCATTGACTTGCAATGATTTATACATGAGGCTCCCCAGATCCTACACAACATCTTTCATTCTTTTACCAGTTTTTTTTAAATTACTTTAAAGAGCTTTTCCATCAGTGGGCAACTTCCCATTTTTTCTCCTTACATCTCACCCACAAAGTTTTCAACCATTTTATTAGCCTGCCTATGTCCCCTCCTCTCACCCCAATGCAAAATTGTTGTCTTTGACCTACATTCAAGCTGAAAGTAGTCACCCAATCCTTCCAGTTGCAAGCAGCAGCACTTGTTGTTGTAGAATCAGATGAGGAAGTCAATGAACAATATAGAGCCCAAAGACATGCTTGTCAGAAACTGCCTCACCTGGATTTATTACAACTGATACAAACCCACAACCATAAAGTTTAAAACAAGACATGTGCGCATTTAGCCTTAAGGGCTTTTGTTATTTAATCTCCTTGGTACTGGTATTAAATAAACCCCACTGCTCTAATTCCAATCTCAGCAGCTGCACCCCTCTTCCTTTAGTGTAATTAGGAATGTGTGAAACCCAGCAGGCTATTGGTAGAGTGATCAGTACAGGCAGCTCTATGCAAATGAGGACTGGTCCTTAATGCTGATTAAATCTCAAACCGAGAGCCTTGGTTGAAACTGGAGGCAGCTGATGCGCATTGCATGTGAAAATCAGCCATGTGGAGTTAATTACGTTTCTCGTTCAGAGCTTCAGGAAGTGAAGCTGGCCATTCAGCCTTCAAACAAAACAAAAAAAAACTGCTTGAGGAACTCAGTGTCAGGCAGCAGCTGTCGAGCTTTTTGGGTTCCGACCATTTAGTTTGGTTTAGAGATACAGCGCAGAAATAGGCCCTTTGGCCCACCAAGTCTGTGTCGACCAGTGATTCCCCACACACTAACGCTATCCTGCACACATTCAGGACAACTTACAGAAGCAAATTAACCTACAAAACTTGCACGTCTTTGGAGTGTGGGAGGTAACCGGAGCACCCGGAGAAAACTCACGTAGGTCACAGGGAGAACGTACAAACTCCGTACAGACAACATAGTCTCTGGCACTGTAAGACAGCAACTCTACCGCTGCGCCACTGTGCTGCTCTTCGTCGGACTGATCCATTTCCCTCCACAGATGCTTCCTGACCCATTGAGTTCCTCCAGCAGTTTTCTTTTTGCTGAGGATTCTAGCATCTACAGTCTCTTGTGTCTCCATTCAGGCCTCAAGTTGGTTCTGCCGCTCACTTACACCATGGCTAACCTGTCTGTGCTTATCCATCTTTGTTTTGCAACCCATAACATCCTCGTCCAACAAAATCCGTTTAAAAAAGAACGGTTAGCCTCAGAATATCGCATTCCACTCCCCTTGTGGTGGAGGAAGTGTGAAGAGTATTAATGAATCAAGCATACATTTGCAGGACAGCTCATATTTATTGACTGTAAATCTTCAGTAAGGGTTTCAGTAGCTGAGCCAAAAAAACTGCTGGCTGGAGCGGAGGCAAGGGGAGGATGGATGAGTTATAACATCATTTACCAAGCAGGTATTTAGGGTTGTGCTAATCCTTAAATGACTAGGTCCCTTTAACAGAGGTTGCATTAGTTTTGTTTCACCCCTCCCATATATAAAGACAAAAAAAATTATATATACAAGCACATGGTGAAAAAGCTCCTCAACTGTGTCTGTTGTTTTTACTTGAGGTTTGCATGGAGGGAATGCTGTGATACCAATGATCTATGGAACAGTTTCTCGAGCTACAACAGACCACATGGAGAAGGTGCATTGATGTGTGGACTTCCAGCATTTAGACTGGATCACAATATCCTTACTCTGTCCCTCTAGATCATCTGCAATTATGTTTCAGTCAAGTATATCAATGAGTAAACAAGATGACTAAATATGGCCCTGCGTAATCCCTCACTTCAATTTCATTCTATGGGGCTCTCAACGTTCTTCAAGCTACCCTTGCTCCACAAATAATAGTTTAGCCACAGTGTCTTGTCCACCCTGACCTGCAGATTTGCTTGTTTTGGGGTTGATTCATGAACACTAAAAATGACGTAGAACAGATCCTAGCCATTGGACTCATGTGATCTGTGCCAGTGTTTGTGTTCCACTTTGATCATTTTCCATCTTACCTAATCCTCCCGTTCCTCTCTCCCAACTTTATCTGGCTTCACCTTCATTCAGGTTGTTGTATTCTCTTCAACCGCTCCGCAGTGACGCCATTTCTCCATTAATTTTGTTCTCTCACGACAGAAGCTTTCCCGAAACTTGGTTGAATGCAATTCTGATCCCAATTCCCAATTCTGATTCCTATTATGAACTGACCAATGTCAGTCAGATCCTCCAGTTTGTTCTATATTGCATCGGTTATTGCAATTCAAAAGCACCTTATCGACTGTGAAATGCCCAGGGAAGTATTGTGAAGGAGGTTTTGTAAACGCAAGTCCTTCTATCTTGGGTAGAGTAGAGGAGGAATGGAAGTCAGCCAGCCTTTTTGATCATTATCCTAACCAACCATAATTTATAATTGTCTCCAACTCAACCACGTCAGGTTAATACTGGGGAAATGGCATCTGTACAGATTGGGATTCAGGTTTATGGCATTTCTGTTCCCCTTGACTCATACTCTAAAGAAATAAATCCAATAACATCAATTCCATGCCATCATTAAGACTGCTTATTTCCACCTGTGGAGCGCTGCTGAGCATTGTCCCAGCCTCCGCTCATCCACACCTTTGCTCCATCCCTGCTGATCAAGAGAGTGATGAAATGGCCATATTCCAAACACTCTCCTGATCGGCTTCCCTCATTCTATTCACAGACACCCAAAGTCATCCAGCACGCTGGGCTAATGTACACCATCCTGTTCGCACATGCCGACTCACTCTGGATCTCCACCTTTGCCATCTCAGGTCCATGCACCAACATCAAGAACATTTCCATGGGCAGGGATGGTGATCCTGGTTTATTTAGTGAATGGCGACGAAAGGATCTGTAGTCAGGTCACTGAAGCCATGATGTGGATGCTCTTACCATGGTTCCATCTTTCCCAGTTAAGCAAGGTTATTAAGATTCTCAACCTGGAGTTCACCCTCAAGCCCCTCCCAACCTGTGTGATTCCATGCAATTCCATAATCCTCCACATCTCTAACTATGTGCGTCTCCAGTTCCTGCTCATTCCCAAGTTAAATTGCTGCAAAAATCGGTATCCATAAGCTCAGCTGCCCAGGACCAAGCTTTGGAACTAGGTCCATAAACCTGCCTCACCTTTTCTTACCCCTTTTCCTCCATCAGTACCTTTCTTAAAACCCACCTATTTGACCGAGATATTGATCGGCTGGTCTATGTGATTATGTTCTTTCTTTTTTCGGGAACTTTTCTGAAAATCATTTTCGGATACACTTGCTTTAGTAAATATAACATGTTGTTTAACAATGTGAAAGAGTAACCAAGAAATCCAATGGCAAATTCAGAACCAAATCCTTTACCTCCAGAGTGGTGTGGTGAGTGGTGACGTTTTTTCACTGTATCTCGCTACACATGACAATAATAAACCACTACCATTACAAATACCAATAAAATACTCCAATGTTGGCCTTCGGCTGGCAGCTCAATCACTCAGGCTTAGTGGGCTGGCAGCTCAGTCACTCAGGCCTAGTGGGCTGGCAGCTCAGTCACTCAGGCCTGGTGGGCTGGCAGCTCAGTCACTCAGGCCTGGTGGGCTGGCAGCTCAGTCACTCAGGGCTGGTGGGCTGGCAGCTCAGAAACTGCCAGAAATTCTGCCCAAAACAGATGAGAGACTCTGTGAGAGAGAAGAGGGAGAGGGTGGAGAATCAATTTTAGATCACAGCAATGAAGGAGGAAAGTCTATCCTGGCCTGGATCTCACAGGGAGCCAATAAAGGGAGGGAGAAAAATACTGGGGTGAGGTTTAATACTTGCAGGGGGAATACTTACTGATGGGCCGAAGGGACTCCTGGGCTAGTACAGGCCTGGTGGGCTGAAAGGGCTCTTAAAAAAATCTGAGTGAAATCTCAGAGAAAGGCACTTTTTCTGGACTTTTCCTGGCCTGGCACAGGCCTTTTGGGCAAAAGTGCTCCTCCTGGGCTAATACTGGCATTTTGGGCAAAAGGGACTGGTTTCTCAGCTGATGGGGGCCTAGTGGGCTGAAATTAGTGGTTTCAGGCAGGCCAAAAACTCATTTCATTTCATTTCCATTTCAATTTCAAGCACAGAGCAGGCCAAACAACTCATTTCATTTCCATTTCCATTTCCATTTCAATTTCAATTTCAAGCACAGGGCAGGCCAAACAACTAAATGGCGTCAAGTTGGGAAAAGGGGATGTACAAAGGGATCTGGGGGTCCTTGTACATCAGTCTATGAAAGTAAGCATGCAGGTACAGCAGGCAGTGAAGAAAGCGAATGGCATGTTGGCCTTTATAACAAGAGGAATCGAATATAGGAGCAAAGAGGTCCTTCTGCAGTTGTACAGAGCCCTAGTGAGACCACACCTGGAGTATTGAGATCACACCTGGAGTTTGGTCCCCTAATTTGAGGAAGGACATTCTTGCTATTTAGGGAATGCAGCTTAGGTTTACAAGGTTAATTCCCAGGATGGTTGGACTGTCATATGCTGAGGGAATGGAGCAGCTGGGCTTGTACACTCTGGAGTTTAGAAGGATGAGAGGGCATCTCATTGAAACATATAAGATGGTTAAGGGTTTGGACACGCTAGAGGCAGGAAACATGTTCCCGATGTTGGGGGAGTCCAGAACCAGGGGCCACAGTTTAAGAATAAGGAGTAAGCCATTTGGAACAGAAACGAGGAAGCACTTTTTCTCTCAGAGAGTGGTGAGTCTGTGGAATTCTCTGCCTCAGAGGGTGGTGGAGGCAGGTTCTCTGGATGCTTTCAAGAGAGAGCTAGATAGGGCTCTTAAAAATAGCGGAGTCAGGGGATATGGGGAGAAGGCAGGAACGGGGTACTGATTGGGGATGATCAGCCATGATCACATTGAATGGCGGTGCTGGCTCGAAGGGCCAAATGGCCTACTCCTGCACCTATTGTCTATAGTCTATTGTCTATTGTCTAACTCGTTTCATTTCCATTTCCATTTCCATTGCAGTTTCAAGCACAGGGCAGGCCAAACAACTCATATCATTTTCATTTAATTTCATTTCCATTTCCATTGCAGTTTCAAGCACAGTGTAGGCAAACAACTCATTGCATGTTCATTTAATTTCCATTTCCATTGCAGTTTCAAGCACAGGGCAGGCCAAACAACTCATTTCATCTTCAATTCATTTCCATTGCAGTTTCAAGCACAGGCCAGGTCAAACAACTCATTGCATTTTCATTTAATTTCCATTTCCATTGCAGTTTCAAGCATAGGGCAGGCCAAACAGCTCATTGCATTTTCATAATGGTGCTTGTTCTTTTGTTCTTTTCTTTTTTTGTTCTTTTATTTGTTCTTTTTTTTGTTCTTTTTTTTTAATAGCTTGATTGGAGTAGTTTTATTTGAATTGTCTGTTTAGTTTAGTTTATTGAATTTTGCATTTGTTAATGGTGAAGAATGGGGGTAGGACTTGACAAGCATAGGCTTCTTCCTATCCCTTTTTGAACGAGTCTAATGTGTATTATGTTGAAATTGGCTTTTGATTTTTTAATTTATGTATGTACATATATGTTATGTATATGTGTATGTGTGTATGTGTGTATATGTGTATATGTATGTATGTATGTATATATGTACATGTATATGTATGTATGTGTGTATGTATTTATGTATATATATGTATATATATAATTTTCCTTTAATTATTATTCATTTTCATCTTTTCTTTTCTTCTTTTTTTAATCGTTCGAAATAAAAGATATCAATCAATCAATCAATCAATCAATTTCATGTCCATTTCCATTGCAGTTTCAATCACAGGGCAGGCCAAACAGCTCATTGCATTTTCATTTAATTTCCATTGCAGTTTCAAGCACACAGCAGGTCAAACAGCTCATTGTATTTTCATTTCATTTCCATTTCCAATGCCATTTCCAGCACAGGGCAGGTCAAACAGCTCATTGCATTTTCATTTCATTTCCATTGCAGTTTCAAGCACAGGGCAGGCCAAACAACTCATTGCATTTTCATTTCATTTCCATTTCCATTGCAGTTTCAAGCACAGGGCAGGCCAAACAGCTCATTGCATTTTCATTTCATTTCCATTTCCATTGCAGTTTCAAGCCCAGGGCAGGCAAAACAGCTCATTACATTTTCATTTCATTTCCATTTTCATTGCAGTTTCAAGCACAGGGCAGGCCAAACAGCTCATTGCAGTTTCAAGCACAGGGCAGGCCAAACAGCTCATTGCATTTACATTTCATTTCCGTTTCCATTGCAGTTTCAAGCACAGGGCAGACCAAGCAGCTCATTGCATTTTCATTAAGGGCTAACAAATCATTTATTGTAAGTACATTGCAGACTCACAGTTCAGTTGATTCACCGCTTAGAATCACAGTTGTTGCCTCTCCCTCGCGATCTTCCAGAGTGACTGACTCACGTCCTGGCATCCGGGGTTTTATAGTCCTGCCCCCCCCCCCAGAAGGGTCTTTACCTTCATCATGATGATTGACAGGCGAAAGGACCAATCAGCTGATCTCAAGATTTTTTAAACACTCATAACTTTTTTATTTTTAATCGATTGGAAAAATCCTCGGGGCTGCCTCGGCGGAGGAGGACTGTGAGTAAGATGGCCAAATATCATAGTGATATAGGGTAGCGTTTTTTTCTAAAATCAATATACAGCGCAGACAGGAAGTGGTCAAGATGAGACTTTTAGTTATATAGATGAAGCACTGCAGATTTTTTCTTGTACAATCTCAAATATTAATTGATGGAACTAGATGAGGAGAGGCAGCCACATTAAGTGCATGGTCAGGCATGTATATGAGATGACCCATCCAATGGAAGCAAGTGAGTGGAACTAGGATCTCATTCCTGAGGATGTCAACTTGGGGGAAGGACACAATGTTAGTTCCAGGATTGGAGCCTTGTGTGGAGACAGCAGTGACGGGGTCTTCCTGTGCCTTGAGTTGGGAATCCATCTCTCAAGAGCATTGTGGAGCACAGACATCGCTGCTGCTCGGTGGATTATCCATTTGGGGTCAGAGTCTGAAGTCTCGATCTTCAAACAGTCTTTCCTTCAAACTACCAAAGCCAATGTTGGTACATTGATACTAATGAAGAATTTCACCACTGATGCTTGGGGGGGGGGGGCAGCTGTAATGCCATTTGATTAACTAGTCCATTCTCAAAATGTCACACTTCAATTGGATACATCAAATCTGTTTGTACTCACTTACCATTTATTTTATGTTTCATCCAAGTGCACCTTGATGATTTCAATATTCCGATCACTTAACCTTTCTGATAATTAGACACATGCTGAACAGCAGCTTTGTCTTTCATGATCACGGATCAGGTAATGATCCTCCCATGCACTTCAGCATCTAACTACATCTGAAACAGATACAGAACAAGGCAGCCTTTTACACTGAAGGGAACTGGAGTACTTGTCTACTGTAATCCATTCATTGATTCACAGTAGAAATGACAAAAGGTTTACACGATTCGAATCATTGCTAATTAATCTCTCACATCATCAATCTCAGTGACACCTCTCTGCCAACTCTGTTAATGACAGCAGCCTAGAATATTTTAGCACTGTTATCAGTAATGAACATTTAATGCATTTGCATCATTTTAATAATTATTGTAAATTTTCAATTGAACCAAAAGTTGCCAGCATTAAAATAACGGAATATATCGGCATTGGCTCTTATTTCCTTGTTTTTTTGAGACACAAATTATCTCCCGACATTTCTACAATAGCAACTGCATTTCAAAAAGTATGCTATTTGGGCATAGGATGCACTAGATGCTGTGATTGGTGTTGTGTCATTTTGTCTTGCTCTTTTGTTATCTATGATCCTGCATACATAATTTCATGATTACATCCATGAATGCTTACACTCTGTGCATCTTCACATAACCTAAGGTGATCTACTGGGAGTTTTATGATTCTCCATGAGGTATGGGTTTGAGAGTCCGAAATCCCAAATACCTGTATTATTCTGTACATACAAAACAATGTTGACCAAAAGACATAACTCCCCTTATATTATTTCTCTTCAAATCCTTATTTTTCCCTCTAAACTATTATTACTATTTTATTCTTTAATTTCATCTACCTGCACCATTGATTTATTGCCTGGCTGTTTACTTAAGTTTCTTGATCTCAGACATTACCATAATCTCACACAAGCCCTCTCCAAAAGATCTGGGACCAGAAACATTAACTGTTTCTCTTTTCACAGACGCTCCCTGATCTGCTGAGTGTTTCTTGCATTTTTCTTTTTTCTTTTAGATTTCCAACCTTTTTATTTTCATCCCCTGTTATGGCACTTGGAGTTAAGGAGTAGGATTGCAGAGTAAACATGCTAACATCAAGGGAAAAGACAATCTATTTTAATTATTCATACTTTTGAATGGGCACATCACTGACGATGCATCATTTAATGCCCATCCCTAACTTCTCTTGTAAAGGAGGCACAGTGGTGCAGCAGTAGAGCTGCTGCCTCACAGTGCCAGAGATCTGGGTTCAATCCTGACTACAGGTGCTCTCTTTGCAGAGTTGTCTGTTCTCCCCGTGGCCGTGTGTTTTTTCTCTGGGTGCTCCAGTTCCTCCCACATTCCATAGATGTGCAGGTTTGTAGGTTAATTGGCATCTGTAAATTGCTTCTAGTGTGTAGGATGCGACAGTGGGAAACATAGAACTAGTGTACAGGTGATCGATGTTCGGCGTGGACTTGGTGAGCTGAAGGGCCTGTAACTCTAAATTAAAAAGGCTTCAAGCTACCTTCTTGCAGCTCTGTAATCTTTGATGAATCTACTCTTGCTGTACTTTGGTTAAGACCCATCCATTTGCAATGAAGGAGATATATTTCTAACATTAAATGCCATTGGATTTGAAGTTGGTGTTCCAACCAGTCTATTGTCTTTTACATCAGGATGACAGAGGTTATGGGTTTGTGATTTGCTGTCCAATAAGTTTTAGCCAGTCACTAAAATAAATGATATAGATGGTAAACACTTCAGTCACAAGATATTGGAGGAAGGCAATATTCAGGATGGTTGTGAGGTGTTTTGTTCCAGATGATGCTAGTTTTTTTTTAACATAATAGAAACATCACGCCACTAGGTAACTGAAGAGTATCCATTGTGCTCCTTGCTTTGTGCCTTTTAGATAATGGGAAGGCCTTGGGGAGTCAGGAGGTGAGACATTTGCCACAGGACACCCAGCCTCTGATCGTGTAGCCTCAGTATTTACATCAATGATGACTTCTAGGATGTTTATAGTGGGGAGTATTAGATAATAGCAATGTTAAGGGAGAGGAGAGGGATTGTTGGGATTGCCAAAGTAAACTTAATGTGCCAAATGGCCTCCTCTGCATTATGAAATATATGGAGTTGAACAGTGATTGGGAATGGAAGGAATTCACTATTGTTATTATCAACAATATTTTTGCAATGCATCAATAATTCAGCAAAAATTCTGACACGATTAATGACGCAGTAAACCTTCGTCATCCTCCAGAGAATGGTCCAGGAACGGGGTTGGAATTAGATCTGGTCTACTTATTGCCCGGGGTTGTTCTATTCCTCGTACAAGCAATCAGGAGAACAAATTGAGACTAAAAACCGCAGCTGATGAGATTATCTTTGTTTCAGTGCTGTCGGATTCTGGCAAGCCCATTCCTTAAACAAATTCAGAAATCACAGGCTGGCGCTCTGCAATTTTGCAACATATGCCAGGAACTGGGACAGCACAGTTCGAAGCTTTAATCTCTCTGCATGGTACCAAGACACATGACCCCCCTGCAATAGCATTGGTAACATACTCCCATCCCTGACAAGAATAAAAATTCATCCTAATAAAATGAGTGACAATTAAAATGTAGGCTTAGACACTGTTCAAAGCAAAATAAACTAGCAGAGATCCAGAGCAGTACAGGAATGCTAATGTAACCTAAAATTGGAACAGCCTAATAACTACAGTATGCAGTAATCACTTGCTCAAATTGATGTTGGTTTTACAGCCTCAGGCCTTTGCTGTGTATTTTCCCTTAAAATAAAATTTCACAAAAGAAACAAAGCGAACTTTCAAACCCTGCAGTTGAACGGATTTTATTGCAGAACAATCATATCATCCAAGATAATGGAACATCGAAAGAATTCATTGGAACAATGCAATGCCAAGAAAAATCTTAATTGTATTGCTCGCCCTGGAAAACACATGAGTTGTTAATGGGCCAGGAAGCTATAATAGGCAGATCAACCCCTTCAATAATGCTTCTCAAGTGTATAAATTTTGAAAGAATAAGCTTATTGCTGCTTTTGGAGCAGTCATGCAGTGCTACAGCATGAAAACAAGGCATGAAATTGAACCACAAAACGCAGTCAGAATCTGACAACTGGGGTTATAGAGTTACTGGAATAATGGGTAGTGCTGAAAGTGGCATCAGTAAAACATGTAAGATGAGCCCATCAATGAGATAGGTTATTTTCAGTGGAGTAGCCTTGGCTATATATGCAGTCCACCTGAAATATTTCTACATGAACAGTAAATGTACATTATTGTTGACTGTTGAAGATACAAGAAAGAGACTGCAGATGTTGAAGTCTTGAACAAAGACCAAATTACTGGAGAAACTCAGTGGGTCAGACATCTTCTGTGGAGGGAATTGGACGGACATGGTTTTTGGATCGGGACCTTTCTTCAGACTGATGGTAAGGGTGAACGCTAGAAGATGTAAGAGGGAGTTGGCCACCTGGCCCCTCAAGCCTGCACCACCATTCAATAAGATCATGGTAAATGTATCCCAGGACTCAATTCCTACTCTATGCCAGTTCCCCATAGCGCATAATTTCTCAATCTTTCAAAATATAACCTACCTTTAAATACTTCTAATGAGCTATCTTCATAATTCTCTCGGGCAGCGTATTCCAGAGATTCATGCTTCAGGGTTTCTGCACTTTGTGAAATAATAGGCTCACCTCCCAAACGTAATTTTTGTGTCCACTGTCACCTCTGAGCTCAAAGGTTGTGATACATGTTCATGGATCCAGACCCAAGTTGAGATGATCAAGGCTTCCCAAGTAGACCTCTTTGGGGGTGTTGTACTCTGGCAGGCATCACTTACTAGAAGAAACTTGCAACCAAATTGCAGCCTATCATAATTAATCATAAAGTTGAGCAAGGAAGATCTCCCAGCATCTTGCCCAATTTTTAATCCCTTAACCAACAAGTAACCCTTGCTTTCCCTCTCTCTCCATCCCTCCCCCCACCCTAGTTGTCGTACTAGTTTCACTGTCCTCAAGATTAATTTTACTGTTTGTATGCATCGTTGTCAGCTTCCACTCTTCCAACAATGAAGACAATGACATTTCCTTGAGCATCATCTGCTTTGATCTGTTCTTTTCACACCTTACATTTTCTTTGTGCCCTTCCATATCTCATTTCCCTCTCCCCTGACCCTTAACCCAAAACATCACCTATTCCTTCTTTCCAGAAACATAGAAACTTAGAAAATAGGTGCAGGAGTAGGACATCCGGCCCTTCGAGCTAGCCCCGCCATTCAATATGATCATGGCTGATCATTCAAAATCAGTTCCCCATTCCTGCTTTCTCGCCATATCCCCTGATTCTGTTACCCCCAAGAGCTTTTTTTTAACTCTCTCTTGAAAACATTCAATGAATTGGCCTCCACTGCCTTCAGTGGCAGAGAATTACACAGATTCACAACTCTCTGAATCAAAAAGTGTTTCCTCATCTCAGTCCTAAATGGCCTGCCCCTTATTCTTAAACTGTAACCCCTGGTTCTGGACTCCCCCAACATTGGGAACATTTTTCCTGCATCTAGTCTGTCCAATCCCTTAAGAAAGTTATATGTTTCCATAAGATCCCCTCTCATCCTTCTATATTCCAGTGAAAATAAGCCCAGTCTTTAATCATGTGTCAGTCCCACCATCCCGGGAATTAACCTGGTGAGCCTACGCTGCTGTACTCTCTCAATAGCAAGAATGTCCTTCCTCAAATTAGGAGATTAAAAATGCACACGGTACTCCAGGTGTGGTCTCACCAGGGCCCTGTACAACTGCAGTAGGACCTTCTTGCTCCTATACTCAAATCCTCTCAATATGAAGGCCAACATTCCATTTGCTTTCTTCACCGCCTGCTGTACCTGCATGCTTGCTTTCAGTGACTGATGTACAAGGACACCCTGGTCTCGTTGTACCTCCCCTTTTCCTAATCTAACACCATTCAGATAATAATCTAACTTCTTGTTCTTACCTCCAAAGTGGATAACCTCACATTTATCCACATTATACAGCATCTGCCATGCATCTGCCCACTCACCCAACCTATCCAAGTCACACTGCAGCCTCACAGCATCCTCATCACAGCTCACACTGCCACCCAGCTTTGTGTCATCTGCAAACGTGTAATCCGCAAACTGTCATCCGCAAACAGAGATACTGCCTGTCACACTGAGTTACTCCAACATTTAGTATCGATCTAAAAAGAAGGGTCTGCTTGTACATTGTTGCTTGTATTGGCTCGTGCACAATTTGGCCATATTTTTTCCTGACCTTCACTACAACAAAGTACTTCATTGGCTGTGAAGCCCTTGAGACATCGTGAAATTTTGAAAAGAGCTTTTTTCATTGGTTGAGTAGACTTTGATTCAAACTGGAAGCACTATTTTAAATGAAAAACAGATTGTAAGTTATGAGTCACGCAGATAGATCTTTAGTTCAGTTGGGAGCTACAGCGCGGAAACAGAGCCTTCGGCCCACAGAGTCCGCACTGACCAGCGATCACCACTCACTAACACTAACCGACACACACTAGGGACAATTTTACCAAGCCAATTAGCCTACAAACCTGTACATCTTTGGAGTGTGGGAGGAAACCGGAGATCCCGGAGTTCACGCAGGTGATGGGGAGAACGTACAAATTCCGTACAGATAGTAAGGATCAAACCTGGGTCTCATCTGCTGTAAGGTAACACTCTACCACTGCGCCACCGCGCTGCACTTGACATAGAAACTGAGGTATTGGTGATTATTGTTGTAAATGAATCCCATCTCCTGGTTACTTCCAGCCCAAATTGAGGAAAAAATTTTACATGTACCTTGCATTTCTCCGTGAAGTTAACACTGCCAACAATCATTTAAAATAAACTAGTTAATAACTCTGCTAATATAGGGTGAGGAGCAATGTCGCAATATCCTGTTGCAATAATAATCAATAACAATCCGTCTAGAAAAGGTTGCTGACCTGAAACGTCACCCATTCATGTTCTCCAGTGATGCTGCCTGACCCGTTGAGTTAGTCCAGCACTTTGTGTCTTTTTTCTCTCTAACCTCAGCTCACCAGGAAGGAGTTTCAGTCAAGCCACCTCAAGTCAGTCACACACTGGCTGCAAAAGCAATTGAAGAAAACAGTCTGAGCTAAATGTTGTAATGAGAAGAGCTGCTTCTGTAATGAGCTGGTGTGATTTGTCAGTTACCTGTTACCCCAAAGCCACTAGCCAGCCACCATCATGTGAACCACTCCCAACACTCTGATTTATTTCCTGGCCTTCTTCCAGATCTCCGCTGAATCAGTTCTTCATCCCTCAGTGTCCGCGAGGGCTTCTAAATCAGAGCACGCCTCCCTGTGCTCTACATTTAGACGTTTACTTCATGTGCAAGTTCAAATTCACCTGGCCCCTTTTAAGCTGTTTAATGGGAACCAGGGGCCACAGTTTAGGAATAAGTGGTAAGCCATTTAGAACGGAGATGCTGAAATACTTTTTCACACAGAGAGTTGTGAGTCTGTGGAATTCTCTGCCTCAGAGGGTGGTGGAGACCAGTTCTCTGGATGCTTTCAAGAGAGAGTTAGATATAGCTCTTAAAGATGGAGTAAAGGGATATGGGGAGAAGGCAAGAACGGGGTACTGATTGTGGATGATCAGCCATGATCACATTGAATGGCGGTGCTGGCTTGAAGGGCCAAATGGCTTACTCCTGTACCTATTGTCTATTGTCGATACCTGCTGTAATTTTAGTTCAAATTCTGTGTCCTAACTCTGACAAGACTACTATGTACCTCATAGGGGACCCTTGGACTATCTTTGATCAGACTTTACTGGCTTTACCTTGCACTAAACATTATTCCTTTATCATGTACTTGTACACTGTGTATGGCTCAATTGTCATCATGCTAGATGCAGGAAGGATTTGAGTATAGGAGCAGGGAGGTTCTACTGCAGTTGTACAGGGTCTTGGTGAGACTACACCTGGAGTATTGCGTACAGTTTTGGTCTCCAAATCTGAGGAAGGACATTATAGCCATAGAGGGAGTGCAGAGAAGGTTCACCAGACTGATTCCTGGGATGTCAGGACTTTCATATGAAGAAAGACTGGATAGACTTGGCTTATACTCGCTAGAATTTAGGAGATTGAGAGGGGATCTTATAGAAACGTACAAAATTCTTATGGGGTTGGACAGGCTAGATGCAGGAAGATTGTTCCCGATGTTGGGGAAGTCCAGGACAAGGGGTCACAGCTTAAGGATAAGGGGGAAATCCTTTAAGACCGAGATGAGAAAAAACGTTTTCATACAGAGAGTGGTGAATCTCTGGAACTCTCTGCCACAGAGGGTAGTTGAGGCCAGTTCATTGGCTATATTTAAGAGGGAGTTAGATGTGGCCCTTGTGGCTAAAGGGATCAGGGGGTATGGAGAGAAGGCAGGTACGGGATACTGAGTTGGATGATCAGCCATGATCATATTGAATGGCGGTGCAGGCTCGAAGGTCCGAATGGCCTACTCCTGCACCTATTTTCTATGTATCTATGTATCCATGTATTGTCTTTCCGCTGGCTGGTTAGCATGCAATAAAAGCTTTTCACTTTTCCATTCTATTTTTTTTAAACAAATCTTATTCAGACAATAGGTCGCATTTACGAAAAAGGAATACATAATCTTTGCTTGCCTTAAGTATTGAAGACAAGGGGTGGGATACAGGCAATTACCTTTTAGCAAGTGCAAGGTCTTGGATGGATATGTTTGAGATATGTGAAATAGAATGGAGGATGAGAAAAGAAAAGGAGGAAAGAACTGCAGATGCTGGTTTAAATCGAAGGTAGGCACAAAATGCTGGAGTAACTCAGCGGGACAGGCAGCATCTCTGGAGAGAAGCTTACTCCAGCATTTTGTGTCTATCAGGAGAAAAGATAGGTCAGGATTAATGTGTCCTTATACAGAAATGGCTACCGTGACAGGAATTCTGTGTAATGGCACAGCTTTAACTTGGGTAGTGCTTTAAATATTCCCAACATTAAACTTTATAGAAATAATTACAAAGATAAAAAGAAAAGGAAATATCATAGCTCAAATTACTAAAAGTGTTATAAAGTGTTGGGATACTGAAGAGTTGCTCTGGATCATGTCTCTATAATTAGGAATCAGACAACTGAACCATCCTACCTCAACCAGAGAGCAGTCCTGAACTACAATCTACTTCATCAGGGACCATCAGACTCTCTTTGATCAGACTTTACTGGCTTTACCTTGCACTAAATGTTATTCCCTTATCATGTGTCTGTACACTGTGTATGGCTCGATTATAATCATGTATTGCCCTTCCACTGGCTGGTTAGCATGCAACAAAAGCTTTTCTCTATACCTCGGTACACATGCCAATAAAATAAACTGAACTGAAGGATATGCCCTATAATAATACTAACCATCCTTCATGATCTGTATTTTGTGTGTTGATATTAAGGAATAGAAGAGATTAACAGATTAATGGCTGTGCTGAATTAATCAGACTGTGAATTAATGAGAAGACTGGACCACCCAAAGGCAACCTTGTAGAATGTCAACAATGGAGGTTAAAACTTATTGTATAAAGTTTTATAAAGCAAGATGTTACACCTTCAGTGGGGATAGGTATGATGACAGACTTCTAATAAATACACCAGAAAATTGCCCTGTTGGAGGGAGACATTTTAGGGACAATGATCATAAAATAAGTTGGTTTCAAGTCAGAACAGATAAAAGAAAAACAAGAAAGAAAATAAAAGTACATGTGTTAGACTGGAAAAGATGTTAGACTGTACAGACACTCCAAAAGATAAGTCGGCCAAACCATTTACAACAAAAGATGGTATGCTTGGAGAATACAAAAGAAGAGACTCAAGACTTACTCACAGTAACTTTAGATGCGTATCGAATATTGCTCTGATTTAAACATTAAACTAAATCAAACAAAGGCAGAATGTTGCTGGCGCTGGAAATGTAATGGAAAGTCATTAACCTGAAACATTAAGTCAGTTTCTTTCTCAACGGACCTGCTGACTATTTCCAGCATTTAAAAAAAAAAAAATTGTCTGTTGCATTATGCAACGGTCAATATAGTGCAAACACAATTCAATTTAAGAATTCAGTTTAATGTATCAGTTCAATGTATTGCAACACAGTTCAGATAAACAAGCAAAAAAAGATCAACATTAGGCGTACAGATCCAACACCACCAACCCTTCACAAAACCTAAACACATATCTCCTAGTCTCCCCTCAACTAAACAAAGAAATATCCTCAAATAACTTAGTTAAATGTAATTTATCATTCATATCCCCATGTTGGCCCTGCTCAATCACATTGTTATTTTCAAGCGGCTTTATTCAAGGTCTGCAGTCTGCAGTTTGATGGCATCCTGCGATTTGGTGGGCGGCGCTGGATCAAAAACACCGCTGAGTCGAAGCTCCAACCGGCGCGGCCTGAAGTCCACGGGCATCGCAGTCTCCGGGGAAGGAGCGGCCGCACCAGACACTTCAAGGCCGCTGAGGACTTTTCCACCCGATGGCGGTGTTCCAGCTTCCCGGCGGGTGGGCCTATAATCATCGGGCTGTTGCGGCGACTGGCTGCAGTGGCCTCAAACTGGCCCCGACCTCGGGTAGACTAGGAGGAGGAGGAGGACTGGACACTTTAGTGCCTTCCCTCACAGTGGAGAGTGTAGATTCTGCTGTGGGGGGATGTTCGTGTTGAATCTCTTACAGTGTGTTGTGTCATTTTTTTTCTACCTCTTTTTATTATTTATATGGATAATTTTCTCTGTAAAGCACTTTGGCTTCTTTGATTGAAATTGATTGAAAAGTGCTATATAAATAAATTTACTTTACTTTCCTTTAATGGTTTAATATCTTATCCACAGGTTAGCACCTCTGACATAGCTGCATTTCCTCAGTATTGTAATGTTGATGTGGGTTAAGCTTTGAGATTCTGGGGTGGGACTTAAAGATATAATGAGTGCTTTGCAGCAAAAATAGCCAAATTAATTACTTCTACATCATTATCCAAATTAACATTTCAACATTTTCCCCATTTCATGAACGTTCCTTCATTTCACATTATAAACTGAAATAAGTAGTGTTGATTTCAGATTTTCCTTCTGAAGGGCCTGTCCCACTTTCACGACTTAATTCTTTCATCCCGACCATTTTTTTACTCGTGGACATTTTTTATTGGGCTGGAAAAAACGTCCCGACTTACCTGATGCCACGAGTACCTATGGCTAGCATAACGAGCCGCTACGATATATCTACGAACTCCTACGACCTCCTACGGACTCGTTACGAACATTCTGCGAGTTTGAATCAGGGGAACATGGGAGAATTCGTGAATTACCTCGTGAATTATTACACTAATGCAATTATCAAGAAAGCACATCAGTGTCTCTACTTCCTGAGAAGATTACGGAGAGTCAGTTTGTCAAGGAGGACTCTCTCTAACTTCTGCAGGTGCACAGTAGAGAGCATGCTGACCGGTTACATCGTGGCTTGGTTCGGCTACTTGAGCGCCCTGGAGAGGAAAAGACTACAAAGAGTAGTAAACACTGCCCAGTCCATCATCGGCTCTGACCTTCCTTCCATCGAGGGGATTTATCGCAGTCGCTGCCTCAAAAAGGTGGGAAGTATCATCAAGGACCCACACCATCCTGGCCACACACTCATCTCCCTGCTACCTTCAGGTAGAAGGTACAGGAGCCTGAAGACTGCAACAACCAGGTTCAGGAATAGATACTTCCCCACAGCCATCAGGCTATTAAACCTGGCTCGGACAAAACTCTGATCATTAATAACCCATTATCTATTATTTGCACTTTATCCGTTTATTTATTCATGTGTGTATATATTTATATAATGGTATATGGACACACTGATCTGTTTTGTAGTAAATGCCTACTATGTTCTGTGTGCTGAAGCAAAGCAAGAATTTCATTGTCCTATCAGGGACACATGACAATAAACTCACCTGAACTTGAACTTGAAAGTGGGACAGGCGCTTAAGGCAAACTTTTGGATCCACCTCCTCTCCTCTGCTGTTTAACACAAGTGTGTCTCCCTCCCCACATCTCCATATTCTATTCAAAGCACAATAACATTTTCACACCATTCACAAGCAAAAACAAATGTTTGATGATGTTTTCAGTTTATGTTACAGAAATAAACCGAACACCAAACTTCTGGAGCACTAAATGTATCAAGCAGCATCTGTGTGTGTGAGAAGAATTGTCGACGTTTCAGGTTGAGACCCTGCATTAGGACTTGAGTGTTCAATTGCAAAATATTAAAGAGTTCACCCTCACATCTTCATCATCTTTTTTGCGTTCATTTCAAGCATACATTTTGAATCTGTTTTTCAATTCTTATTTCAAATTCCAATAATCACTTTTGAATGACTTTTCTTAACTCAGCTTGATGGATCGATCTATTTCTCCTGTCTATGCCTGTGCAGAGTTATGATTTAAATGACATTTCAATCTGATCTCTAGATATTGAAGATAAACATTGTGATTCCTCCATACAAATACAGCTTCATTTTTATTTTTTGAGAAAACTCATTCAGGCATTGAAATCCTATTTTCCAGAGGTAATTATTGTCTTAGTTGACATTGCAGATGGTTTTTCTTCTCAACCAGTGCTTTTGTCACTGCCATTTCAAATTGAAAGGAGCAGCGATGATTTTATTTTGGTCTGTGTTTCTAAATCATGCTATTATATTTCAATCCGTTTCTTTTGTCCACACTCCAAGATATACTGTCATCATTTAAATTAGAATATTATTTCAGAATTCAATGTGATCTTTGTATGAAGTACAACACAGTTAACACATGAGTTTCTAACTTCATCCCATCCCTTACTGGGATGTGGATATTGGCAGTGATAAAGTCATAAGTGATAGGAGTAGAATTAGGCCATTTGGCCCACCAAGTGTACTCCACCATTCAATCATGGCTGATCTCTCTCTCTCTCCTAATCCCATTCTCCTGCCTTCTCCCCATAACCTTTGACATCTGTACTAATCAAGAATCTATCTATCTCTGCCTTAAAAATATCCACTAATGACCTCCACTGCCTTCTGTGGCAAAGAATTCCACAGATTCACCACCGACTAAAGAAAATCCTTTAATTCTGAGGCTAGGACCTCTAGTCCTAGACTCTCCCATTACTGGAAACATCCTCGTCAAAATACTGCAGAGGTTGGAAGTCTGAAATTTATTTTTAATAACTGGAAACACTCATCAGGTTAGACAGCATCTGTGGAAAGAAAAACAGAGTTAACATTTAACGAATCAATGTTAAAATCCACAATAACAGAAAATGCTGAAACACTCTGCAGGTCAGGGGTATCTGTGGAAAAAGAAAACTTGCATCACAAAGCCCCTTCATCAAATCAGTCTTCAATCCCATAACATTCACTGTGTTTCTCTTTCTACATTTCTGTTATTCACCTTTCTCAGTGTAATTTTTGCCATTGGCATGAACTTGATTAATCAGAAATATTGCACTTGGGTAATGGCACGCCAGACCAAGAAGATTGAATACATGATCTTTCTCTTATTTTCCATTCAGGTTCAGGGCAACATTTGCAAAGACATTTGTCACCAGTCTCAAAAAATCATGCGTCATGATTAAAAAAATGGCGAAGAGTGTTTTATTGTCATAGGACAATATTGTCATATTGTCAAAATGGAACAATGAAAATTCTTACTAAAAAAGAGAAAACGCTGGAAATACTCAGCAATTCAGCAATGCCTGTGGGAATAGAAACAGAAGCGGGGATGAGACAGAAGAAGCTTGTTACTCTGCAGGGTGTGGTGTTTCCCATAGGATAAAACTGGGATTGATGAAGGAGCATAGACATAAGAATGGAGGAGTTATAAACTGCTGAGCAGGATGACATTTCGGGTCGAGACCCTTCTTCAGATGACATAACTGGCAAACCTAGCCGGTCACGAGAAAAGATCTGCGCCAATTTTCATCAGAGGGTTTTTTGATTTTCATTAACATGGTGAGTCATGAAGCGGCCCATTCAAAACACTGCAATCAGTGTGGTGTGGGTATTCCCATCATGTTCTTAAGTGGGGAGTACAGTATTTAGACCCTGCGTTGATTAAGGAATGGCAGTAATACTTCAAGTACATGTAACATATATTGAGATAGAAGGGATTGGGCAGATGATGGTGTCCTTGAACATTGAGGTCATGGAGTTGGCTGATGTGGTTGAAGAAACCTCAGTGCATCAGCAACTTGCTTCAGCGCCATTATTAGATGGTACAATACACAGCCCTGTAGTGCCATGGGAGGAGGAGAGCATGTTTGAGATGGTGGTCGAGGGTGCCTTGCTTTCACCTGGATGGTGCTGGGCTTCTAGATTGTTGTTGGAGCTGCACACACCCAGGCTAGTGGACAGGTATTCTAGAAACAAAGAACTGCAGATGCTGGTTAATGCACGAAAGGACACAAAGTGCTGACGTAACTCAGAGCATCTCTGGTGAACATGGATCGGTAATGTATCAGACCCAAAATGTCACCTGTCTACGTTCTCCAGAGATGCTCTGAGTTAGTCTAGCACTTGGTGTCCTTTTGTGGAAAGTGTTCTATCCTGCTTGTCGAGTCCAGCAATGGAAATTGATTTTTGAGGTGCACTGGGGAGTTCTTGACTAAAGGAATTCCTGCAGCAATGCCAGAAGCTGAGAAACAGTACAACTCCAATGATCCAGCATGCCCAGGGCTTTGATGCTGTTGAGCTGGTAGTTTTTTTTATTACTATTGGATGTTTCCACCACATCCCATGTGCACTTTTAATTCACCTTATTATAGATATTACAGAATATCACCATAAATTTTCCAGTGAACCAGGTAAGCTTAAAGAGGACACAGGAAGCGGGGCCCTGGTGAGTGGAAAGGGAATTCAGCAATTATCACCTTGGGACTAAAACAATAAGATTTAGAAACATTCAAATACCAGATTATTGGATTTTTACTCCACAAAGGCAGCAACTCTACCGCTGCGCCACCGTGCTGCTTACCACATGTGTTTCCAACGTGGGGTTCCACAGGACCAGTAAGAGCACCAGTAAGATTAGATATAGATAACAAACAGTAATGTTTGCTAAACAATCTCCTATATTCCCTATCGGGGAGCAAGGTATAGCGTACTACTAAAATAAAAACAGTGGATCCGCCTAGTATCTCAGCAACAATTTATTCCTCAACCAATATCACGAAGAATTGATTATGGGGTCATTAACAATTGCCGCAATGGGAGCTTCCTGGGCACAAAATGGCAGCATTTTTTCCCCTACTACTCATCAAAGCCTCTTCATTTTTAAGCTCTTTGGTATGTCCTGAGCTTGTGAATTGCACTGGTAAATGCAAGGATTTATTTTTGTTAAGAGTTCTACCATGGGGATTCGCGATCTCCAAATGTTCATTCCACGTAATTGATTGAAACAACGTTGTTCAGTTCCATCGAAACCTTCTTGTACAAAACCTGTCCTGAAACCTCCTGTTCAGACGGAATACACGGAGAAAAGTATTTCATCTTAATTTGCTCTGTGCATTAGTTTTCATCATTCCCATACTGTTTATCATGTTGCAAATGAGAGGGAGAATGTGGGAAAGATTTTTCACTTTAATGCGATCATGCAGACTGATTTATTCAAAACACACAGGGTCCTGTAAAAGCTCCATCAAATGCAACAGTGGAAGAATTATTAAAGGAACACTTTTAAATCAGCATGATGTGCAGTTCTGTTTATTGTTCCCTTCAGCCTGTGGTGTGTTGTTAAATGACTAGCACTCTGAGCTGGTTTTCTTCACATAGCCTTGGGCTATCGTTACAGAACTAAATTCCTTAAATGGTTCTGTGCTCTCCCCCAATGAGATTAAACAGTTAACTTCAAACAATCTCAAAAAAATATACAGCAGGTCATGGTCAGTGTGTAACATCCACAAAATACAATGCAGCATCTTTACAGGGCTTCTTCAACAGCACCTCCAAACCCAGGCCCTCAGCATTGTCAAAGACAAAGGCACTGAAGCACCACTGACTGCAACCTCGTCATCTCTGTTCCACAGGCAACAAGCTTAGTTTCTCCAAGACGGAATGCACATGACGGGTTGCGATGCGCAAGTCCCCAGAGAATGGGGGAGAAGCATATCCAACATCGCTCTTGTCCTGATAGCCAGCTTTGTGAGTGGCTGCATCAAGCTGTGTGCAGAACAGAAATAGACGAACACCAGCATCTCTTTGTGCTGAGGTTGTATCTGTCCTGGTGTGTCGAAAGATGGGCCTGGCTCGTTACCCCACAATGTTTCAAACAGTTAGACATCGTGGCACTTTATGGAAATGTTCTTTCAGTAAAAACAGTCCATCAGAGAGTGGAACTTCCTGCAGACCATGAGGGAAAAGATAACGATGGATCCAGAAGGGTGGTGGTTCGCTGAATTATTTGGCAGAATGGCTGATCACCAGGACTCGCCAACAAGCACCAGGTGCTTGCCAAACAGTGGGGTAAAAGAGGACTCATTGATCTATGAGCTGTGTCCAGGACCCACTGAGACGGACATCAAATGCTGTTGGGAGATCATTAACTTATGAAAGGTGCAATTTTGTCTGCTCAAAACGTTTTGTTATTCTGATATATTGAGATGTACGTAAAGGAGTAGCATATTCCATGCTGCAGGAGTACAAGCGGAGGGTTGCTCTGAAGCTCAGCGCTACCAACATAAAGATATTGTGGGGAAGGACTGCAATCTCAGGCCCTTCTGCCACTTGATATGGAGGGCTGTGTCAAAGCCTCTCAAACACTGGACCTTCATTCTCACCCAGGTGACCACATGACCAGCAATGGGTCTCTGTAGACAGAATGTACAAACATTCCCACTGTGGAGAACCAATAACACTGTGAATGGATAATCTGAATAACACTATCTGTGTGTAATGAAACCCATGCACTGCTTTTGTTATATTTCCTGTATATATTTTTATGAACAAAGTTAATATTTAAAATAATAAAATAAATCTCTCCTCACAGCTGCAACATTCCAGCCCTGGCAACATCCTCATAAATCTCTTCAGTACTCTCTCCATTTCAACTTTATCTTTCCTGTAATGTGGCAATATAGCACTTAAACTGTGTCGCATGGAGTGTATACACAACATAACACATACTATGCTCTATACAGCTCCAGCATAACCCTTTTCTCATATTCCTGTATGTCTATTTTACCACCTTATTGACCTTTTACGGATCTGTTGACATAGATGACAGAGATCTTTAAAAGTAGGCCAATATCTTCCACTTATTGGACATTTCCTTGCCTTGTAGCACTTTCCCAAATGCATCCCCACGTCCTTTGCTTTGGTTTAGTTTAGTTTAGAGATACAGCGTGGAAACAAGTCCATGCCAACCAGCGATCGCCGCACACTTGCACTATCCTACACACACTAGGGACGATTTCCAATTTTTACCAAGCCAATTAACCTACAAACCTGTGCATCTTTGGAGTCTGGGAGGAAACCGGAGATCCAGGAGAAAACACACACAGGTCATGGGGAGAACATACAAACTCCGTACAGACAGTACCCATAGTCAGGATCAAACCCGGGTCTCAGATTCAAGATTCAAGATTCAAGAGAGTTTATTGTCATGTGTCCCTGATAGGACAATGAAATTCTTGCTTTGTTTCAGCACAACAGAACATAGTAGGCATGACTACGGAACAGATCAGTGTGTCCATGTACCATTATATAAATATATACACACATGAATAAATAAACTGATAACGTGCAAATAAACAGATAATGGGCTATTAATGTTCAGAGTTTTGTCCGAGCCAAGTTTAATAGCCTGATGGCTGTGGGGAAGTAGCTATTCCTGAACCTGGTCGTTGCAGTCTTCAGGCTCCTGTACCTTCTACCTGAAGGTAGCGGGGAGATGAGTGTGTGGCCAGGATGGTGTGGGTCCTTGATGATACTGCCAGCCTTTTTGAGGCAGCGACTGTGGTAGATCCCCTCGATGGAAGGGAGGTCAGAGCCGATGATGGACTGGGCAGTGTTTACTACTTTTTGCAGTCTTTTCCGCTCCAGGGCGCACAAGTTGCCGAAACACGCCACGATGCAACCGGTCAGCATGCTCTCTACTGTGCACCTGTAGAACATAGAGAGAGTCCTCCTTGCCGCCCCTTCTCCAGAGTAAATTCCATTTGCCATAATAACATGTCACACAGCATTTGATTTCTATTTGCTATTTTCCCATCAACCAGACCATCCATATCTTCCTGTAGCCTACAGTCTTTCTCCTGAATTCACTTAATTCTGCATCATAATTTCCTGCCTCCCAAACCAAACTACACTTTTAGGTTTTCAGTTAACAGGAAATTAACTTAAGTTGGCCTACTTTCATGTTAGATTTCAGGACAAGATGAATTCTCCAATTAGTCGTGAAACAGAAATCAAATCCTTTCAGCTTTTCTTATTTGCCAATTTGTTCGTGGTTTTTGTTAATTGCAGGAGGACAGGATGTCTCTTGGTGTTTAATGAATACTGGAAAAGGGAGCAATTTGGAAGGGCAAAGCTGGTTTTAATTGGACTGGTAGGAGAACACTTCAAACCTCAGGATCACAGAACAGAAATCGTCATTGGTGCAACCTCAGGGAGGGTAATACTCTGAAATAATCAGACCCAAGAGCTCAACCCAACTAAAGAAGTGTAACAGATGTAAACCAGCATATTACTGTCGTGGTCATTTATAGAATCACAGCTCGAGAGACCTCAGGGCTTTGCATGCAGAATGGCTACATTTCTTATTGTATAGACCAGTTATAGAAATCACCAATTTGGTAACTTGAAATAAAAGATGTGCTTCAATAAAACCTATCACAACCATAGAATGTTGGAGTCATAGTCAAACAGTGTGGAAACAGGCCCAACTTACCTAATCCAAACAACATGTCCCATCTGCACTAGTCCCACTTGCCTGCGTTTGGCCCAGATCCCTCAAAACCTGTCCTATCCATGTACCTGTCTAATTGTTCCTTAAATGTGTTCCAAAGCATTTTACAGCCAGTGAAGTTGTTGCTTTAATATGTCAAATACAGATTGTGGAAGCAACTCCACCGGCAGGAACATGAACCTGAGAATGAACAGAAAATCTGACCTTCAGTGATGATGACTGCAGAATGCTAGTTAAGGATTAAATGTTGGCTGGAAAAAAAACGGTGTTTTGTTTGGGACCATCTGAGAGGGATAACTCCTCTCAGAATGGATAGATTTTGGCTTTGCTTTGGCATGATTTAAATAGTTAAAATGGGTGTCATTCCCTTCATGTGAATATAAGATGAGGGTCAGAGATGTCCTGCAGAAACAAAGGTAAAAAAGGAATTCTACTTAAGCTGCGTGTTTAAAATGATAACAAGTGCAGTGTGTTTGTAGACCAAAAATGTAATTCTCAAGACAACCGGGCTATTATAAACAAGGATACCAACAGTTGGGAGCCATTATCTTGTTGTTAATTGTTAACAGTTTGATTGCTCGCCAGCCTCAAGCAACTAGTTGGAATATTAAAGGAATAAACATAATCTTGTTACATTAACCTCATCATTCTATCTACCACATCAGCTACCTTATCAAATGTAAAGGGCAATAGTACTCTATTGCAATAAGATGCAATTTGTCCCAACATTTTGTACCACCACCCATCATCCTTCCCTCAGTTACCATACAAAATAACAGATCAGCATGTTATTAAGTCTGAAGAAGGGTTTCGGCCCGAAACGTTGCCTATTTCCTTCGCTCCATAGATGCTGCCGCACCGGCTGAGTGGATGTCTTTACCAGCCGTCCACTTTTCCAGAATAATACACTAGATGTGGGAAGCATAGCAGGTGCAAGTTAGACCAAGGTTTTGCTATAATCCCAAGGCTGCCCGGTGCACAGCGGTAGAGTTGCTGCCTCACAGCGCCAGAGAGCCAGGTTCAATCCTGGCTACGAGTGCTGTCAATACAGACTGTACATTCTCCTCGTGACTTGTGTGGGTTTTCTCCGGGATCTCCAGTTTCCTCCCACACATACAGATGTGTAAGTTAATTGGCTTGGTATAATTGATAAATTGTCCCTAGTGCGTGTAGGATAGTGTTATTGTACAGGGATCGCTGATGGGAACTGACTTGTTGGGCTGAAGGGCCTGTTTCTCATCACTGTATCTCTAAACTAAACTAAAAAAGGTATCACATTATTTTAAAAAAGGTGGGATGCATTGATAACGATTAACGTCCAGAGTGTTTGTGGAAGAAAAGACAATTCAAGCATTAGTCATTTAAAAACAAAGCAAAAAGCCCATGTGTTAAAGAAGGAACTGCAGATGCTGGAAAATCGAAGGTACACAAAAATGCTGGAGAAACTCAGCGGGTGCCCATGTACCTGACTCACTTCCCAGGCAACGTTCTGCTTGAGCTGTGATTGGAAATGTTTGCACAAATATGCATTAGTTGTTCTGCTCTTCAATCTCAAGGACTGTGGCGCACTACATTATTAAATTAAACTAATCAATACTGACATTTCAAACGATACAATAGCCAGGATTGCTCGACTGTGCCAGTGATTTGGTTCTAATTATAATTCACTGTAAATGCTTCGGAAGAAAATATTCGGTCTCGCTCTCCTTTACTGAGTGCATCTGAGAAAATCAAATCATACAAAAAAATAGCAATTTGCCTCAGCAATCGTTTGGTACAACAACAACAACAACCAGGGATGGGCTTTGAGATGGGGGGGGGGGTCATTTAAACAAAGGAAATAATTTCATTAACGTGCCACCATTCACAATCTCAGGAACTTGCAGAGCACATGACAGCTTCTCTGAAATAGTGTCGTTGTTGGAATAAGGGGAGGCAGTACGGTTCCACAAAAAGCAAGATGAACACAAAATGCTGGAGTAACTCAACAGGGCAGGCAGGATCTCTGGAAAGAACGGGTGATGTTACAGGTCAAGACCCTTCTTCCATCTGAGAGTCAGGGGAGAGGGAAACTAGAGATATGGAAGGGTAACAAAGACAATGCAAGGTGTGAAAACGACAGATTAAATCAGACAATGTTCAAGGAAATGTAGAATGGTCCATTGTTGGCTGAGACGGAGGTGACAACAAGGCATACAAACAGTAAAATTAATCCGGAGGACAATGAAACTAGTCGGAGAACTAGTGTGGAGGAGGGACGGAGAGAGGGGGAAACCAAAGGTTACTTGAAGTTAGAGAAATCAATATTCATACTGCTGGGTGTATGCTACCCAAGTGTAAGATGAGGTGCCGTTCCTCCAATTTACATTTTGGAGGCCAATAATCATAATCATACTTTATCAGCCAATTATGTTTTGCAACATGCGAGGAATTTGATTTGCCTTACAGTCATACAAATAAAAAGCAACAAAATACACACAAAATACAATTGAACATAAACATCCACCACAGTGACTCCTCCACATTCCTCACTGTAATGGAAGGCGAAAAAAAAGTTCAATCTCTTCTGTTCTCCCACAGTCGGGGGTCAGGCGCTCCGCGTCGGGGCGATCAAGTTCTCACATCGGGGGATCTCAGCTCCCCGCACCGGGCGATCGGACCCCGGGTCGTGGCTAGTTGAACCTCTTGCGACTTTGGAGCTTCCTGACATCAGTCTCTACCCAAGACTGCGAGCTCCCCGATGTTGAAATTCGCAGGTCGCAGTTGGAGCGTCCATCCCAGGCAAGGGATCGCAGGCTCCGATGGTAAGTCCACGGCCCTGTGGTGGGGCTCAAAGTCAGTCTCGAGCAAGGCCGCCAGCTCCATGATGTTAGGCCGCAGAGCGACCGGAGATACGATCCGGAAAACAACCACATCTCCGGCAAGGTAAAAGATTGAAAAAAAAGTTTCCCCCGACTCCCGCCCCCCCCCCCCCCACCACATAAAACAAACTAGAGATCATTAACACATACTTTTTAAAACACACAAAAAATAACAGAAAGAGACGAAAAGGCAGACAGACTGTCGGCGAGGCTGCCATCGCTGACGGCGCCACCTGCAAGCTGTTAATAAGCAGGTAATCTACTTGTTATCAATGGAGAAGTAAATATTGACCAGGACATTGTCGGAAGATGCACTATTCCAAATAGTGGCCTGGAATATTTGAATTTCACTTTGTACGGCATATAGGGGAAGAGACCGGGGGCTGGGTGTAGGGGGAGATAAGTGTAAAGTAGGCATAAAGTGCTGGTGCTCTGCAGTGCAATACAAGCCCACAACTGACTGACCATGACTAGCTTTATTTCTAGGAAAAGGCTGCTAAAAATAAAAGTTAAGTAAGGGAAACGTTTCATTACAACTAATTATGCAGCCTGTGCAATGATTTATGCACCATGAGCCAACTGTGATGTGTCCTAATAAGAAATAATAAGATACAATTTGGCCTTTTGTAATGATATTTTTTACCAAAATGGACTGAGATGAAGTGTCGAGGGAAAATATAATAGGGGCAGTTTACAGACTACTTGGTAAGGGTAGGTAAGGCCACATTTGGAGTACTGTGTTCAGTTCTGGTCACCCTGTTATGGAAGAATGTCATTAAAATGGAAAAGGGGGTAAAATGATTTACCAGGTCTGGACAGAGGAGAGATTAGATTGATAGGGATTTGTTTTGCTAGTGTGCAAGAGGCTGAAGGGTGATCTTATAGAGGCTGGGCAAGGAGAACTGTACATAGCACTCCAAGTGTGATCCCAAAGAGATTTGTACAGTAGTAACGTTATGACCCCTACTCAATGCGTTGACCAATGAAGGCAAGTATACCAAAATCCTTCTTCACCCTGCAAGAAAAGTGAAAGCTAGTGAGTCAATGGCATAGGTCTGTAATGAGAGTTTTCAATAATCTGTCAGAGAAAGGAGGGAAAAGGAGAAAACAAGGATGGAGTTATTGTAGCTTCTTTTGACTTTCAAACAATGAGGATTCAATACTGGAAATGGTAGGGAAGCATCCTGGTCGTTGCGATTGTAACAATTGTTTCAAATAATAATCACAAAAGATCAGAGCAGCAAAAAACTGGAATAAAATGATCAAAAGACAAACATGAAACTTGGGAAGGCAAACTGGAAGATTCGTTGCCAGACTTTGAACGGCAATGGGAAATAAGTTAAAAGGTCAACAAAGAGATGAGAAGAAGTGTTTTCTTCTAAAATATGAATCATCCAATCAAAAATTCTGATTGGATAATCAGACAGAGTAACATACAATTTAAAGAAAAAGCACACATACTGAGAGAGGTAACACAAGAGAATACGAGTCTCGGAATACAAAAAGGCATTTTGAGTATTGTGTTTAGTTTTGGTCACCTGCTTTAGGAAAGATGTTATTAAACTTGAAAGAGTGCAAAAAAGATTTACGTGGATGTTGCCAGGACTTGAGGGCCTAACCTATAGAGAGAGATTGGATAGGCTAGGGGATGAGGGGTGATCGTACATGAGGGACATAGAAAGGGCTTTTACCTAGAATAGGGGAATCAAAAACTAGAGGTCATTGGTTTTAAGGTGAGAAGGGAAAGATTTAGTAGGAACCTGAGGGGCAACGGTAGTTGAGGCAGGTACTATCACAAAGTTAATTTAAAAAATGAGGACATCTCCAATGCCCAGGTCTGGAACACCTCATCCTGGGTGCAGATGCGGCGTAGACAGAGCAATTGGGAGTAGGGGATAGAGTCCTTACAGGAAGCAGGGTGGGAAGAAGTGTAGTCCAGGTAGCTGTGGGTGTCAGTGGGGTTGTAGTAGATGTCGGTCAGTAGTCTGTGGCCTGCGATGGAGATGGTGAGATCTAGGAACGGTAGGGAGATGTCGGAAAAGGTCCAGGTGAATTTGAGTGCCGGATGGAAATTAGTGGTGAAATGGATGAAGTCAGTGAGTTCTGCATGGATGCAGGAGGTAGCACCACTGCAGTCATCAATGCAGCGGGGGTAGAGTTCGGGGATGGGGCCACGGTATGCTTGGAACAACGATTGTTTGACGTCCCCTACAAAGAGGCAGGCATAGCTGGGGCCCATGCGCGTGCCCATAGCTATGCCTTGGATTTGGAGGAAATGGGAGGAGTCAAAGGAAAAGTTGTTGAGGGCAAGGACCAGCTCCGCTAGGTGGAGGAGAGTATTAGTAAAGGGAGATTGGTTGGTTCTGCGGTCGAGGAAGAAACGGAGGGCTTTAAGGCCCTCCTGGTGGGGGATGGAGGTGCAGAGGGACTGGACATCCATAGTGTAGATGAGGGAGTGGGGGATTGGAAAACGGAAGTCATGAAGAAGACGAAGAGTGTGTGAGGTGTCTTGGACATAGGTGGGGAGGGATTTGACCAAAGGGAATAGGATGAAGTCGACGTATGTGGAAATATGTTCCGTGGGACTTGAACAAGCAAGAAGAACTTTAAAGTATTTTGCAGATATATGATTAATAAATCAGAGGAAGAAACTGGGCACTAAAGGATGTGCAAGATAAATCTCACAGTTAACGACAGCAAAGGTGCAGAAATATTGAATAACTTCCTTATTTTATTATTTACTATAGAAGCCAACAAGCTTGAAAAGAGAAGAGAATGAGAAATCAGAAAATAACACATTGTCAGATAGAAATACGTGAGATAATTGACAAATTTATAGCAGCCCTGGTCTTGATCAATTGCATTTGCACATATGAAGGGTTAGGTTTGGGAGAATAGAGGCACTGAACATATATAAATAATATGTAATAATAAATTCATTAGAAAAGGGAATAGTAGCAGCAGGCTGGCAGGTAGTTAATATTATTCTTATATTTAAAATGAGAGACAAAGCACATTTGGGGAATTTTAG
This sequence comes from Malacoraja senta, assembly GCA_038087875.1. Taxonomy (NCBI): domain Eukaryota; kingdom Metazoa; phylum Chordata; class Chondrichthyes; order Rajiformes; family Rajidae; genus Malacoraja; species Malacoraja senta. Next base: position 14,543,719 of record CM075982.1, read on the forward strand.
GCCAAATAGATTAATGTCAGTGGTAGGAAAGATAATTAAATCTTCATTCGATGTGAAATAGAGAAACAGCAAGAAGCTGAAAATATAATAAAGAACAGTCAGCATGGTTTACATAGGCAGTCATACTTCTCGAGTTCTTGAAAAAGGAGCTTTTGATGAAAGACAAGGGAAATCCAGAGAATATATTTGAATTTCCAATAGGTCTACAATACAGTGCCAAATAGCAGACTTAAGATCAAGGTCAGGGCATGTGAAATCACAAGAGTAGGTACAGAACAGATCACAAGTTGAGTATAGAACAAAAAACAAGTGTTTGTCTCAGAGTGGCTAGTCAAAAGACACCAGGTTTTCCACAAGGAATTACTGGCATTCACAATTCCCAGAAATGGTTTGACTTATGAATCATGAAGACAATTTTAATATTTGCCAAACATGCCATTTGCAGAAAAGACGGGAAGCACAAGCATTAATAGATTTGCATAATAGACATGTAAACTTTAATATAAGAAGGAGACATCAAATTACTTTTGCAGGAATAGAAAGTCTACATAAATCTTGGATAATGTAGCTATGTGTTGGATGAGCAAACATATCAAGGGGCACAGATGATAATATTGAAAGATAATGAATCTATAAAGAGACATGGATAACATGGAAATTAAAATCAAATCAATGAAACTAGCAACAGATTAATAAAGCCATCAAAATAATGTTCAGAAGGCACAAAACTGCAGATTCTGTAAATCTGTAGGCTTCATCGGAGCACATACATATCTGTGAAGAGTTCTGATCCACTATCACAAAAAGGTGGCACTGTGGAAATGTAAAATAAAATGGTAAGAATTATATCAGAACTCAGAGATTGAACCTTACAGGAAAGGCTAAACACAATGCAGCTCTCTTCTATAGAAAAAAGAAAATTGAAGACTGACTTAATGGGGACATTTAAGATAATACAGGGACTTGACATAATGGACTTAAAATAATTCTATTCACAGGCAAGTCCAAAACTAGGGGTTAATTATGTATGGTAAGAACCTATAATTCTGAATCTCATTTGGGTGAAACCTGTTTATTCAGACTAGTTCGAATATGGGTCTGGTTACCATTAGGTAGAATAATGTAGAGCATTTTAGACAAAGCAAATGACTCCGAATGGAAAAGGAGATGGGGTTAAATGTAAAGCATGGAGCAAAGTTCAGTTGAATGAAATGGCCTGCTACCTCTCGGAAATCTGATGTAATAACATTGTAGCGGGGCTCATGTTGTTGACCTCCCCGTGGTGAGCCCTGTCAACTGACTTCAGTCAGGCGAACTACAACACAGAGACAGCAGCAGCACCGCAGCTTGGCACCAACCCGGAGAATGCGCCCTTTTTAGAGCAGGCAACTACAGATGTCGAACAGGATGGCATCACCCTGCTGCAGACTTCTGCTGCCTCAAACGCAAGAAGAAGAAGACCTTGTAGTATCATCTTGTTGGTGATCAAATGGAATCAGAACCTCTGTAAAGTAGGGGGCAGAGGAGCAGGAGGGTGGATTTCAGGATGGGGCATCTCAAGCAGAGGATCCAGCAGGGAGATGGTTTCGGAAATCATGGCTCTCATCACCAGCCTTGTGATATTACATTAACACACATAGATTCAGAGGCTGGGGAACTGTGGATCTGCAACCACTGGTCCCTGCAGCCACAACACCTGATGCAGTACCCATTGTCAGCCCTATTATAGGTCCTCCCTGAACTCCCCACCATGGACATCCCATCCATGCGAACAAGCTCCAAAAAATATGAAGTGCTGGAGGAACTCAAGCGACCTCTGTGGAGGGAATGGACAGGTGAGGTTTCGGGTCAGTACCCTTCTTCAAGATGGCTCCTAACCCAGAGTGTCATCTGTCCATTCCTGCCAAAGATGCTACCTGACCTGCTGAGTTCCTCCAGCACTTTGTGTTCTTCTCAAAATTCTAGCATCTACAGTCTCTTGTGTCTCCGGTAAATGTTATTAAATTCAAACACGAACCAGTCTTGAAGAAGAATGTGTTTACAAGTAAACCTCTCTGCGGTAATCAAACACTATTGTCTCTTCAGAACAGCTTCACCGCAGGAGGCTGCTTGCTTTGAAAATGGATAAGCAATGGCTTCTATTGTAACTTGCACAAGGATGCTGTATTGAACAAAGTAACACTAATTGATACTTCAAGCGCATCGAAACCAGCATGTGAGAACGGGACATCCAGTGGGGCATCCTGATTCAGTTTCATTGTCGACACAAAATCCTGGAGTAAGTCAGCGGGTCAGGCAGCATCTCTGGAGAGAAGGAATGGGTGACCTTTTGGGTCGAGACCCTTCTTCAGACCCGACCTAAAACGTCACCGATTCCTTCTCTGAGTTACTCCAGCATTTTGTGTCCATCTGCAGTTCCTTCATACATCAGGGACAGTGACATATTTCCAAGTAGGGATGTGTGCTTGTAGGGATGATATACATCTACATCAGGGTGGTGGGGGGAAGGGGGAAACTGCTTTTCGAGTCCCTCCGAGGAGCGCCTTCGACCTGTCCTTGCGGCCTACCAGCGGGTCCTGGAGCGACGTTTCCCTGAGGGGACCTGGCCAGAACATCGGCTTTGGCGGCGGTGCAGCGCTGGAGCGCTGTCGTGGAGCGGGCGATGCCTTTCCTGGGTCGCCGCGCTGGAACTCCAGTATGCTGGGACCGCCGATGAGAACATCGTGGAGCAGCGGTTCTGTGGAGCGGCCCAGCTGCGACGCTGAACGGTACATCCCGGAGCCTGGGATATCTTGCTGAGATCGCCAGTGTGTGGAGCTCCGTCCGGCGCGGTCTGTTGGCTTGGAAGATGCGGTCTTCGGTGGGAAGGTGGTCGTTCCTGGTACCCCAAGCCGCTGGGGGTTCTCCCGACGCTGGAGCACCATCACCCGGCGAGAACATCGGGCGCCGTGGCGGCGACTGTGGAGGCCTCAGTGGGCCCGACTCTGGGTGGACAAGAGGATGGGGACTGGACTTTGTGCCTTCCCCCACAGTGGGAACCACTGTGGGGGGATGTTTTGGTGTTGAACTTCTTTTTAATACTATGTTGTATTTTATTAGTGTGCTGCAAGGACATCTGAATTTCCCCTGAATAAGGGGATTAATAAAGTCTAATTCAATTCAATTCAATTCAATCAGTTTTATTGTAACTAGTTTAGAGAAGACGATAAATAACTATTCATGTTAATTGGCCCTCATCAACACCATTCATTGTAATACATTGGGGGTATGGTTACTATATCATCCCTACAAGCACACATCCCTACTTGGAAATATGTCACTGTTCCTTCATGTTCACAGGGTCTATATCCAGGAAGTCCCCACTAAGCACATTGTGGAAGTATCTTCACCAGAAAGACTGCCTCAGTTCAGGAAGGGCTCATCACCTCAAGAGCAGTTAGTGATGGGCAACAAATGCTGGCTTTCCCGGAAATACCCAGATCCCATAGGATGAGTAAATATTAAAAAATAACCCATTAGCATCATCTTTATTGCAGAATACCAACTAATATTAAGAGGAATTGATTATTTAAAATTAATATTATTGATTTTATGCAGTAAATCACAAAAGGATTGGTTTAAGATGGAAGTAAATAGATCACATACACCTAATGAGGTATCGCTGTTTCTCCGGATGTTTGACAGTGGAAGACTAATGTTACAAAGAAGAAGCATAGATCCAAAACATTGGAAACTAACTGTTAACCAAACTGAAGTCTAATCATAATCACTATTGGAATACATAAAGGCTTGATTCATAACTAAATCGTTCACACTGATGTCATAATTAACTCCAGTGGCTTCAAGTCGACAGTTTCATCACCCCGTCAACCTAACAGTCAGAATAGTTATCAATTCAAGGAAGCTGCAGATTCCATTACTGGGAAATTCAATCGCAGAGAACAACACCTCCATGATCGTGCCTGGGATACAGGGCCATTGACTCCAGGAAATGCTCAGCCAAAGGCCCAATGAGTGATGGAGAAAGACAAGTAAATGTTGTTGGACTTTTGGCTGAATGTTTAAGGACATTTATTATTTATCGATGCAACATTGCTTTCAAGTGAATGGCCTTTTGTATTTCAGCAATAAACTAAACGATATCAACAATAATGTACAGTACGTGCTGCACAGTTCTATAACTCTACAACTAATTGCCGAGGAATAGAAGGTTACAGACCAAACGTGAGTGAATGGGGTTTGTATAGATAGGTGCATGGACACAGTGGGCTGAAGGGCCAGGTTCTGTGCTAGATGTTTCTATGAATGCAGCCAATCCTGTCTGGAGGTTAGGGAATGCAGGTGAGACTGATCCTTCTGGATGGTTACTGCTGTGTGTGGTCACACACCAACATCTTCTGGCAAGGGAGGGATGTGGATCGGGGTTCTTGTGCTATCTGGGTGCTGCAGTTGTTGTGGTTGCACAACTCGCAATATGTCAGGACTGCATTGTTGTGATAGAGAGAGGGTGCCGCAGTGGGCATACACTCAAATGGGGATTGCTGGGGTTTGGGGTGCATCAAAATGGCATTGTCTAAGTCTACTATTGCACCTGGTGGGAGTTCGAGTTGTGCATCGATTCACCAACTTTCTCATCATCTGTCTTCCACCTGCCTTGCAACAAAGGAAGGAAATGTGTCTGGAAATTATTGACGTTCTTGCAGATTGCATCTCAAGACCTGGCTCTTGGATTTGTCTACTGCTCCCACTGCCTTTTAGCATGTGTCTGACCCCTGTAACACACTGAACCTCTCCTGTGCTCATCCTCTTTCTCTACTAACATTCCAGAATAGTTCTGCAACTGTGTAGGAAAGATCTGCAGATGCTGGTTTAAATAGAAGGTGGACACAAAATGCTGGAGTAACTTAGCGGGACAGGCAACATCTCTGAAGAGAAGGAATGGGTGAGATTTCAGGTCAAGACCCTTCTTCAGTCTGATGCTGCCTGTACCCCTGAGTTACTCCAGCATTTCTCGATGCCAAAATTGGACACTTCCCACAGGACACTCAACACTTGCTCAAAGCCCAGTGCACATTTCCTCAAGGGTTCACCAAAAGACATGATGCCTCAAACCATTGTGACCTCCAAGCACTCACACCTGAGCCTTCCACACACACTGCTTCCCTGTGACCACCGGAACAGAAATACTCTCTCAAGCTCTCCAGATGGATTAATTTGCATTGCTAGTGTAATAGTCTTTTTGTTCCAGCCGTAATATCATTTAAACTAATGAACGAAGGTCACAGAGTCATGGAATATACAGCACAGAAAGGTGCCCTTCGACCCACCATGTCTGCACAGAGCGTGTTGCACCCATTTCCATTACTCCTAACTCATTTTATCGCCTATCCCCACACCCTCAGATTGTACTATTCACTCAGGGCAGGTTACCTGGGAACAAATACCTTACCAACTAACCTCTTTTGGGAGGAAACCGCAACATGTGGGGAAACCCACACGGTCAGAAGGAAAGCATGCAAATTCCACACAAACAGCACTGCCGGTCAGGATTGAACCCAGCACCCTGGTGTTGTGCGGCAGCACCTCCACTAGCTGTGCCACTGTGCTATCCTGAAATTATTCAAAGAAAGTAAACAAAACACAACTTTGTTTAATGCCTCCCTGATCCAGTTGGTGACAGTATCGGAGTGAGTGACCACTTACAGTCCTTGGACATATTTTCAGCACAAATGTGAGACAGATCCCTCTTCAGCCTGCTGGCTGGTGACCTTGGATAGAGTAGATGTGGAGAGGATGTTTCCACTAATGCGAGAGTCCAGGACTAGATGTCTTAGCCCAAGAATTAAAGGATGTTCTTTCAGGAAGAAGCTGAGGAGAAATGTCTTTAGTCAGAGGGTGGTGAATCTGTGGAATTCTTTGCCACAGAAGGCTGTGGAGGCCGTCAGTGGATATTTTTAAGGCAGAGGTAGATAGATTCTTGATTAGTACAGGTGTTAGAGGTTATGGGGAGAAGGCAGGAGAATGGGGTTAGGAGGGAGAGATAGATCTGTCATGATTGAATGGCGGAGTAGACTTGATGGGCCAAATGGCCTAATTCTACTCCTATTCCTTATGACCTCTAATCGAGTCCCTGGGCAGCATCGTTGCCCGAGTCAGGCCTTCATCCTGGCAACCTCACCATGGCAGATTTTGAAATAAATTAGCATTCTCATAATACTGTAAATCCCGGAGACACATGCCGGTGATATTAATGGATGGGAAGGAACAGGTTATTTAATCTAATCATTGCCCATCACCCTCCCACCAACTGTTAACAACGGAGACAGGGAGACTGACACATGGACGCGGTAAGCAGTTGTTTAATAAATATCAGCATCAGCCACTTCAAGGTTCAAGTGTCAGAGCTGAGTCACAGGAATGGAAATTGAAAGTAGCCTGTGGCCGATTAATAAAAAGATAGTGCTTGAGCAGTTTGTCTAAACTATTTGTTGCCACTGACGAGTGTTATATGGTCTCTCAAACTGATTAAATTATGGAAATGAGACACAATGAATAATAAAAGTCTATTCTATTATCTGCGTTGTACTTTGTGGTGAATATAATTATTCGGTCCACACTATCAAGGCCTTTCACCTTCAGAAACACTTTAAGCAAAATAATTTCACATTTGAGACCTTTTTTAAAGAGTCTGATGGTGAGAAATAAAACAAGGCACACAATGGGCATGGGCAGAGAGACCTTTCTAAACATGTTGTACATGTTTGTATTGTGCAAACATAAGAGGAAATCTAACACATACACTGACCTCAGATATGAAAGTGGTTTAAATGATCCAACAGCCCTTTGCAATCACATCTCTGCAGTATGATTACTTATCAGCTACTTTTATTATGATAATGACAGCCAATTTGAAAATAAGTCTTTCAAAATGTTTCATTACATTTATGGAAATTTAGTATTTTAATAACTGCAGGACAGACTGTAACAATCTGTAATTCGTGGCACCTCATTAGACACCGTCACCATAGCAATCTGTAACATTGACATGGTGTTTTAATGATGTGGAATATGTTTCTTCCTCCTTTTTGTGGAAAGCAGAGGTTTATTATTCTGCTGGTAGACACAAAATGCTGGAGTAACTCAGCGGGACAGGCAGCATCTCTGGAGAGAAGGAATGTTTCGGGTCGAGACCCTTCTTCAGCCTGCTACCTTCGATTTAAACCAGCATTTGCAGTTCTTTCCTACACATTTTGTCTGCTCCACTGCAAAATCTCCTCAAGGTATGTCTACTTTAAAGAAGTTCTCCTCCTCTCTCCGACGAGGGTTTATTATTCTGCTGATGGTTTGATTTTGATTTCAGCATCGCTCTCAGTAACTGGATCTTGCTTCCACAGTCCTAAATCCAGGCTGCTCCCTTATAGAAAGGAGACTTGAACGAGTTAGATACAGATTTGCTGGATATTCCCATCACACATTAATGCCTGGAGGGAGCGGAGATTAAAAATGAGGACGATATTGAGAATTTAATTTTAACAAAGATCCATATGGGACTTCTCAACACTATGTCTGTCGTTCATAATAAAAATATTCTTTAGTCTGGAACAAAAACTATAACATTAAGAACCTCAAGGCATTCCAAAGCAATTTTCAACCTATGAAGCAGTTACTATTATAATGTGGAAAATGCAATTCCAAATACACTCAGGATCCCAGAGACAGGAATGTGACAATCTGGTTTGTTTAACATTGACCAAGAAACGAGTGAACATCCTTACTGTTTCTCAGATACTCACGTTAAACAAAGATTGCAGTTTAACAACTTTTTTTTCATTTCTGAAGAGCCATAGAGTGACTGGTGCTGTAAATGTAATTAGTCTTTATTCAACACAACCATATAGGAAAGAGAACTCAACGTCCATCTATATCTTTGTCCTACGCTTTAATAATAACCGATGATTGAATACAATTTCAATAGTCCTGATGCATAGTTTATTGCAATATTTAGTGCTGCTCCCGGGTGAGAGACCGCTCCCGCAACGCAACTTCTCCAGCCCGAGTCGCGGGGTTGGAACGACCCGGAGCGGGGCCGTACATCGCCCGGCGCGGCTTTAATGGCCGCGGGACATTCCAGCGCCCGCCGGGGGCTCCAACTTTGTGACGTTTGAGCCCGGAGCGAGGTCGTACATCGCCCGGCGCGGCCTCAACGGCCGTGGGACTTAACATTGCCCGCCTGGGGCTTCAACATCGGGAGAAAAATGGTGCAGGGGAGAGAAAAGTCTTTGCCTTCCATCACAGTGAGGAGGAGATTCACTGTGATGGATGTTTTCTGTAAATTGAATTGTTTGTGTTTCGTGTAGGAATTGCTTTGTTTGTATGGCTGTAGAAACGGAGTTTCGTTTGAGCCTCTCTGAGGTTCAAATGACAAGTAATAAAATCTAATCTAATCTAATCTAATATTTAGTGAACAAATGGTTCCAAGGAATTATTTATTTCCAAGGGAGCACATCTTAAGCAACAAGTGTTAAGAAAGGCCAGCTCGCATTAATATTCCGAAAGCTGTAGAGGATGAAACCCAGGAATCATTTTCCACAGTGTTGTGAAGGATGACTTTGGATACACAAACATCCAAAGTACTGATTGAGAGAGCAGATATAACTAAAGACACATTTGTTATGCTAAATGGCAAAATAACTTCCTTGATATTATTCTGAGATTTAAGACAGACCCCCCTTTGTCTAGACATTTGATTCATAGCATCATAGTCACCCAGTGCCGAAACAGACCCTTCAGTCTTTCAACTGTGGAACAAGTGTAAATAGTAATTCAGCACCAAAACAGGCCCTTCGGTCCAACTTGCCTATGCTGTCCAAGAAGCCCCATCTACAGTAGTCCCGCCTGCCCTTGTTTGGCCCATATCCCTCTAAACCTTTCCTATACATGTACCTACCATGTGCCTTTATAAACGTTGTTATTATACTTGCCTCAACTACTTCTTCTGGCAGCTCGTTCCATTTACCAAGTCTGTGTGAAAAAGCTGCCTCAGGATCCTATTAAATCTTTCCTCTCTCACCTTAAACCTCTGGTTCTTGATTTCTCTTACATGAACATAGATATAAAGACTTTCTACAGATGTTTAAAAAAAACATTAACCAAGTGAAGATTGGTCCTTTAGAAAGTGAGTCCAGGTAAATGATAATGGAAAACAAAAGGACAGTAGATGATTAAATAAGTATTTTGCATTTGTCTTCAACACAGAGGGTACAGTAACATCCCAGAAACAGCTGTAAATCAGGAAGTGGAAACGAGGGAGCATCACAGAGAAATTACAATCACCAGTGAAAAGCCGCTGAGCTGCAGTCTGATTAGTCTCTGGGTTCTGACGGAGTGAACCTGCCTGAATCTGAGCCTCCCTCTGCTCTTCACTCATAGCTTGTCCCCTCCATCAAATCATAAAAGTGGGGCAGACGCCAACAACTTGGAATAGTGCAGATTTAGATCAGTTTACGGTCAGATACACCAGGGTGGAATGAAATTCATTTTTCATACGAACCTCATCGAGTAAACAGTGTAGCTAAAACAATGATAAATACGACAGCAAATACAACACGTGTAAAACAGCAGAATGGAGCAAGATTGCACTCCAAAACCATTGCACAATGTGTGGTTGAGAGTGGGGGTTTGGAGGAAGAGCAATTACAGTCTCATAGGGATCCCTGCTGTTAGGAAATCATCAGATTCAGACCCACATGCTGTCTTGTCTCCCAGGTGGCAGGATACAGAACGCCACTGAGAAGGGACGAGATGTTCTGTGAAGGAGAACATGTTGATGAACTACATCAGAGGGAGGGCTTAGCTGTACAAATAGGGGTCCTATAATCAGACAGTCGGCTGCTATGAAAGTAGTTTAAAAAGTGGTGCATTGAAGGATATTAGCTATATGGAGATTGGACAAACTTGAATTGTTTTCTCTGGAATGTTTGAGGTTGAGGAAGTATGCATCGGTTGCATGTTCCAACAAGAAAGAAAATGGACATATCGGTTGGGTTATGTATGGTTAACAGCATAGTTTGGGAGAGAGGGCTTCAGATGTTTGTAAAGGAGGAAGAAGTTGAAGACGGATGTGTTGCACTTCAATGTAACTGGTTCATTAGCAGGGTTGGGAAGAGTTTAAATTGAATTGGCGATTGGATCAAACTAGTGCATAGTAATTTAGATAGATTTAGATTTAGATATTTATTTGTTGTCATTTGAACCTAAGTTCAAACGAAATTCTGTTTCTGCAGTCATACAAACAAGTAAAAAGAACCAAGACACAACACAATTTACACAAACATCCATCACAGTGAATCTCCTCCTCACTGTGATGGAAGGCAAAGTCTTATCTCTCCCCTGAACTCCACATTCTCCTCCCGATGTCAAAGTCAAAGCCCCCGGCGGGCGATTGTAGATATGTCCCGCGGCCATTAAAGCTGCACCGGGCGATGCAAGGCCACGCTCCGGGTCTTGATGTTGTAGCCCCCGGTAGCGCCAGCAAGTCCCAATGCCACCAATGCCTCGCCGGGCGATGCCAGACCCCGCTCCAGGTCATCCTCAACCCCGCAACTCGGGCGGGGGTAGCTGCCGTTGCGGGAGCCCCGAAAAGCGGTCTCCCACCATGGACCCGCGAGCTCCCGATGTTACCATCCACCAGACCTGCGGCTGAAGCCTCCGAATCTCCGGGGTCGGGTAGCTGCAGCGCGCCATCACAGCTCCTCCCGCTCCGAACTCGGCCAGCTCCACGATGGTGAGTAGTCCGCAGGCTCCGCGACTGGAGCCCCAGGTCGTTCCAGTTGGAGGCCGCTCCACGGTGCTAGGCCCCAACGACAACGGAGACCCGACAGAGAAAGGTCGGGTCTCCCGTGCAGGGAAAAGATTTTAAAAGTTTCCCCCACCCCCACCCCCCGCCCCCCGCCCCCCCACACATACCCAGTTTTTAAAAAAACACTATACAAAATTCAAACGAAACAAAAAATATATAGAAAGGAGGAAAAGGTGCGTAAACAAATGGAAATGTTAGATGGGAGTAGGGAAGGCCATAGAACAATGCTCATTCAGCAAACTAAGAGAGACTGTGGAAAGTGCAAAAAAGGATTAGAGAGCCCGTATTGAAATGTACAAAGTACAGTTGATGATCTCCAAATACAAATAGCATGTGGGATGACAATGTTGAGAGAATTGGAACTTGGTTCAAAAGACAGGTGGGAGTTAATATTCCAGGATATATCCTGTTCAATAAAGTGAATTGAAGAGGGAAAAAATTGGATAACAGTGCTAATTAAGGAAGATAACATGGAAGATATCTAGCTGGCAATCAGAAGGCAATTCTCCAATGATAACCGAGTCCAGGGTTGCTCCATAATTTGCTGTGCTGAGCAGTCAGATACATGGTGTCTCTGGCCTCTTGGCTTCATGCCAGCCACAACTGACACATCTAGTGCAGGCCTCTTCATAGGAAAGGATCACTGACCTGCATTAAAATGGTAAGTGGCTTGTTGTTTTTACTTTAATTTAATTCTAATGCTTTTAATCCATTTCCATCAGTTACATGTATCTTTAAATGCATTTTCTTTTTTTTTTAAGTCTGTTAATTTTTTTCTGACCGTTTCTAAATTTGTCTACTCATCAGAGGCCTAGAAGAGAGCATCTTCAACCAATGCACTCAAAATCGTTCACAATCATTAACATTTTCTGAAGAGGAGGAATTATTGTCACTGCAGATTGTATTTTATAAGGTTGACATTCTTGTGGAATTGGACTGTGTGTAAACACTGGAGTTACATTTGCCATCAAATACCTGCATCCATTCTTCTTTTGACATTCATAACATATATTACATTCAGGCCTGCCCAAAGCCTTATGTCGCTCCCACCATTACTTTTGAGTTTCATATGTTATCAAAGAGAGGTGCATCTTCTGCCCTTGCACCGTTATTTTCCCAGTTAAACTGATCTGGAAATAAGTTGCTTCCCATGGGCTTGAATTTGTTACGAGTGTTTCTCACTGTATGCGGGGTACATGTTCTAAATTATTCTTATCTTGTGCTACGACCGAGGTTTATTCAAAGGCTGGAGTCTGCGGACAATCTTGCTGGAACTGTGCAGAACCCAATGCTCGGCTGGCTGGTCTTTATGTAGTCGCAAGAGCACCACAAGCCATGTTTGTTACCTCCCTCTCGAGACTTCACATGGCACAATCTGGAGATTTTATTGATTTGCAGGAAAATAGTTAAGGATTAGGGTGGAATCTTACTACCTTTAACAGGCAGGTATAATCAAGGGAACTCAGCCCATCCCCTCCCCAAGTCACCCAAACTACCCCCTCCCCAGATACCTTCCCCTGCAACCGCAGAAGATGCAACACCTGTCGCTATACCTCCTCCTGCGACTCTGTCCAGGGACTATCCTTTCAGGTTAGGCAGAGGTTCAGTTGCACCTCCTCCAACCTCATGTACTGTATACGTTGTTCAAGATGTGGACTCTTATACATCAGCGAGACCAAGCGCAGACTAAGCGATCATTTCCTGGAAAACCTTCGCTCAGCCGGTGTGAACCAACCTGATCTCCCGGTTGCCGGACACTCTAATTCTCCTTCCCATTTCCTACACAGACCTTTCTGTTCTTGATCTCCTCCATTGTCAGCGTGAGGCTAAATGCAAATTGGAGGAACAGCATCTCATATTTCGCTTGGGCAGCTTACAGCCCAGTGGTATGAATATTGATTTATTTCACTTCAGGTAGCCCTGGCATTCCCTCTCTCTCTATCCCTCTACCACCCGTCGCACGAGCTTCTCGTTTTCACCTTACAAACAGCTTACAATGGCCTTTTTCCTTTATTATCATTACTTTTTTGCATATCTTTCATTCATTGTTCTTTATCTCGTCACCTCTATATCTCTTGTTTCCCTTATCCCTGACCAACCTGTAAAAGGGTCTAGACCCGAAACATCACCCATTCCTTCTCTCCAGAGTTGCTGCCTGTTCCGCTGAGTTACTCCAGCTTTTTGTGTCTATCTTCGGTTTAAACCAGCATCTGCAGTTCCTTCTGACACAACTCAGTACAGGAACTGATATCATGTTTTAATTATCAGCTCTTGTTCATATCTAGAGAGAGGATTGTCTTTTAAATGCATTTAAAACAGATTGGATGAAACAACCAGGCATGGTCCTTTCATCTCAAAGAAATCCAAACTGCAGAGAGAAAGAAACAATCCTCATTTTAATCCAACTTTCATTTTGTGAGACAAGTTTCCACATTAAACATGCCTCGGTCACTGTTGTAAGATGTTGTTGTAATTGGCCATCAGGATCCAATGTGAATGAGTGCCCCTGCATGGTGATGGTGTGTCAAAGGTAAAATGTACTTTTATTTGTGAAAGGATTAGTTACCCATTAAGTTGCAATGGAAAGGAATTTGAAGCCAATGGAAGCTAGGAGCCAACAGATCCAACTCTTGCAGCCACCCACCTACTTTTGCTAAATCAGTTAGAATGTCAGAACTGTAGAAGAAAGCAGTTTCTATGCCCAGGGATGTGGTCGGGATAAAGAAAGAAGCAGCTTGCTGTACACCTGTGTGTGATATTTTGGTTCATTAGTGCTTAAAATAGCACAAAATTATTGTTTGATATCTTCCCTTTTACTAGGTCTGTGAAACCCTGTTATTTTTCAAGTTCATGGGAGTAACTTAATACCAATCTAGGAAGCTATACCATTCAGCTAATAACTGATAACATCCACACTGCATCTAATCCTGACATATACTTTATTGTTATCTTGAATGTTGTAGGTATATTTGCCAATCCTCAAGAGTTGCTTCAATAATTTATGGAGTTTTACTAATTCCATGTTTTTAATTCATTAACAGGATTTTCCAGTGGTTCTTACAGATTGTTGGCCTGTGCCCAGATAGCCTTGGATCCAGGAACTTACTTTGTGTGTACAAGATTTCTGGAAAGTCTTGTGAATTTACACCTTCAAGCTTAGGCTTTAAGTTGTCTCACGCGTTTCCCCATGTCAAAGTCTTACTTGATTTGTGCTATAAGAGTTTTTACCCTGACCATTTCTGCCTGGATAACTTACTTTGTATTTGAATCAGTAACTGCTTTTCTGTGTACGATTTATTCACATGGTTTCATAGCATGAGTTTACAGAATATTTTATTGATGTTATTTGATGTGGTCTCTAATATTAACCAGGAAAAGTATCTTCCTGTTGTGTTCAGTTAGAATACCGGGTTAAAACCAAGTAAATCCTGGATTCACTAGGAACCTTGATCTCATGAACACCACTGTGAGTAACACCAAGATGATAAGCACAGTTTTAGCACAGGGAGATAGGAAAGCAGAATGCCAGTATTTGGGAAGGGAAAGTGGTACTTTGGGGATAACAAAGGAAATATGGGAAAGCCATAAGGAATCTGGGTGTAACAGAGGAATAAACCATTCAGCCAGAGTACATTATACCATACATTCAATCATTTGTCATCTAATTTACCTCAACTCTATTCCTCCATTTTGTTCCTCGTTTTTTGATCAGGACACCTTAACCTAATAAATATCTCTGGGTCAGTCTTTAAATTCCCTACCAACCCAGTATCCACTGGTTTTTGATTAGGAAACTCAGCAGGAGGTTCAGAAAAAGAAAGGAAAGAACTCAGGAAGCAGGATTAAACCCAGGTCCCTGCAGCAACTACCAGCTGCACCATCATACCAACAACATCTTGGGAGTCCCCACGTGCTCTGGACAACAATCAAACTAGTCTGACACTTTCCCATCTCTTCCCCAAAGTTCTGCTTTCTTTTGGCCTTTTCAAGTCAATCAATCAATGACTTTATTGTCATTCAAAAATACACCAACAAATGCAAGTCTGAACGAAATTTTGTTGCATCTGGCTCACCGTGCAACATAAAATAACAAAAGGATAAAATAGATAAAAAGATAAAATAGATAAATAGAAAAAATAGATACTAGTGGCAGCACATTATATGGAATTCAAGAGTCTGATGGCTCAGGGGAAGAAGCTGTTGCAAAACCTGGCCGTTCTGCTCCTTATACTGCGATACCTTTTGCCCAAGGGCAACAGAGTGAACAGTCCATGATGGAGATGTGCGGGGTCTTTTATAATGCTGTTGGCCTTGGACAAGCGACGTTTGCACGCAATGTCCCAGATGTCATGGCAAAAACAAGGGGGCAGATTATTATCTCAATGGGATTAGGTTAGGTAAGGGAGAGGTGCAGCGAGACCTGGGTGTCCTTGTACCCTGTTGTTGGCGTGCAGGTACAGCAGGCAGTGAAGAAAGCTAATGGAATGTTGACCTTCATAACAAGAGGATTTCAGTATAGGAGTAAAGAGGTTCTTCTGCAATTGCATAGGCGAGACCACATCTGGAGTATTGTGTACAGTTTTGGTCTCCTAATTTGAGGAAGGACATCCTTGTGATTGAGGCAGTGCAGCGTAGGTTCACGAGATTGATCCCTGGGATGGCGGGACTGTCATATGAGGAAAGATTGAAAAGACTAGGCTTGTATTCACTGGAGTTTAGAAGGATGAGAGGATATCTTATAGAAACATATAAAATTATAAAAGGACTGGACAAGCTAGATGCAAGAAAAATGTTCCCAATGTTGGGCGTCCAGAACCAGGGGCCACAGTCTTAGAATAATGGGGAGGTCATTTAAGACTGAGGTGAGAAAAAACTTTTTCACCCAGAGTTGTGAATTTATGGAATTCCCTGCCACAGAGGGCAGTGGAGGCCAAATCACTGGATGGATTTAAGAGAGTTAGATAGAGCTCTAGGGGCTAGTGGAGTCAAGGGATATGGGGAGAAGGTAGGCACGGGTTATTGATAGGGAACGATCAGCCATGATCACAATGAATGGCGGTGCTGGCTCGAAGGGCCGAATGGCCTCCTTCTGCACTTATCAGGGCCTGCCGCCTTCCGTGTGTTCACTCCTTTTAGGGTCCTCCGGACATCCACTGTATCAAGACTGAGTGCCTGTTCATCATAGTGAGGAATACCTTTCCTCGCAGGTGTGTTGTTGAATGCCTCGAACGGTCCAAAATATTTATTGAGTTCATTGAGGAAGTTTATGTTGTCTTCACAGGGTACAAATCCAGTTCTCGTGAACACTTTGATTAAATCTACCTCCACTGCTGCAGCAGACCTAAACAATCATGCTCTTTTTCCTTTTCGATTTTTCTCCCAATCACCTTCATTTTCTGTCCACTGATACTTGACACACCACCAATGAAAGAGATTGGTCATCCAGGGAACACAGGTTTTAACAGACCTATCCTTTCTGTCAGTGGAATATGTATAGGTTCTACCAGACCATTGCGTTCCAACCAGATCTGCCCTCATTGAAATCAGCCCTCTTCTAATTGTCCATTTTTACATTTGAATTCTCCACACCTTTTCCATAGTTATTCTAACCATGCAATTGTCCAGTTCCTAAATGCTCCTCTGCTGATACCTGCTTCACTTAGCCCACCTTTCTTGGAGCTGCGTTACCTTATTCCTCATCGAACCAGAAACATACCAGTTATAG
This sequence comes from Malacoraja senta, assembly GCA_038087875.1. Taxonomy (NCBI): domain Eukaryota; kingdom Metazoa; phylum Chordata; class Chondrichthyes; order Rajiformes; family Rajidae; genus Malacoraja; species Malacoraja senta. Next base: position 14,560,302 of record CM075982.1, read on the forward strand.
TTCTACCCAAGATACTTCAATCATTCTTCCCCACTTTGGGAAGTGGTTGATGAATGGAGACTTGGAATGGGTGGAAGACAAGAATAGGAATGATAAGCTAAGCGAGAGGTGAAGAACAATTTTGGTGACTGAAGACAAGGTAAGAGTAAAAGGGATGACACTTCTGTGTGGAGGGGCATTTGGTAAGGTGAAATGCTTAGTGGGCAAGGAGATGGAATGGATGTTCAAGGTATGGGGAGGAGAAACATGAGAAAGTAATGGGATAATGGAGACATAGAAAACAGAAAAAGATGACAGCAAACTACAGAAATAGTAAAACAGAAGGGTCTGGGAAACTGGGCAAGACAGAGGAACATCGGGAACTTTAAGAGCGGGGAGGCCAATGGAGAGGAAATATGGCAAACAGTAATGATGTAGAAGAATAGTGAAATGGAAACCAAAGATACTGAAGTTGATGGGAAACCTGAATCATGATTACTGGTCGATGAGGACACGAATATCTCAGGATTATTCCATGGTAACTTCAAAGCTGAGATATTGCATAATACCAACTGGTGTAGGTACATCAAAGCTCAGCGCTTTTACACCAACACATTAAGTGACCATGAATCTTCTTGAAAGCCTGAGTGAAATATTTTAGGAATGAGTGGCAGTAACTTTACTGTAACGACTGAAGCTTAAACTCAATACTGAGGACCTCACCCTCAGGTCAGATTAGTCACATTGCTGGGACTTTTCCACTGGGACAAACCTAAGATGTTACCAGGTGGAACTCAGTAGCTGTTAATAGCCTAATTTATAATCTGTACAGCACTTGTCTCTGCTTTAGGCTTTGATGGATGAATTCAGACCTGGCAACAATGATGAAGCTCTCTGCTCATCGATGCTTTAAGTACTTACCATGCACAAGTTCCTCAAATTAATTTAATGGGATTTTGACAGTGAGCAAAACTGTTTGTAAATTAATTAACAGATACATTTTGGAACTGAATGCACCAGCTTTCCACTCAACTACGCAAATTGAAAATGGTGTAAAATTATTTTGAATGCTTAAAATACTTTATTACTTGACTGCAACCTAACCAAAGGTTTCGGAACAGCAGGCACAGTTGCAGCCTGGGATCTAATTGAGAGATGTGGGTGATTGCAGATAGAATAACATGTCTCTGGTAATGGATTTCAGACTGGGATCAAAGCATGGGATTATATAGTTCACATATAGAAGACACAACACTTGACAGGTTGTAGGTTGGGATCTAATTAAAGTTTAGATAGTTTATATTTGAGTTATGGATCCATCAAAGTGGAATGTAGGCTGGATCTAAATTAGGGCTATGTCAAATAACTATCTGGCCTGTGTCTACAAACAGTTAATTTGGAGTTTTGTACACAAAAATGCTGTATAAGTACAGGCCATACATGTTATTTCATCAGTTGCATTTTGTCTCACCTGAAGTTCTCAAGCACCAGCTCAGAGAAAATTAAATTAAATTATAAATAATGGCAATCCTTCAGTGACAAATACCCCAAATGTTCTATTTAGTTCAGCAAAGCTACAGTCTAAATTCTCATTAGATTTTTTTGCTAAAATAGTGACGGGCCGGTGCAATTTACTACAGCACTACAGGGTAGAAAGAGAAGGGCATCCACTCCCAATTATTGGCCAGCAAAATTAATGACCGTCCATGAAACGCAAGTGTTGGCATGAGCAGTGACTGGGATCGAATCCCTCCCCGCTCTTCCTCCTCTTGCAGTAAGTACTGCCGTATCCTGTAACTATGCTTATTGAGAAACTAAGATAATGTGAACCTAACCATCCCTCATTAAAACCCCTGTCATATTTCCTTCTAATAAATGCTCCATTCTGCATCCTACAAACACAAACCTAGAGAAACTGGCAGGGGAACAGTGAAAGCGGATTTGTGTGGCGTTTAAAAGGGAACTAGGTAGATGGTTGAAAGGAAAATATGTAGAGGGGAGGGGAGCTGGAGTGGACTACTGCATGAAGCTGATATTCTGTAGGATGAATCTTATTCTATACTGTAACCTTGCTGTGATTGGATTGTATTATCACTGAGTACTGGATCTGGGAAGAATGGTATTGTCACAGTGAGATGTTTGGTGAGCAGTGTCAGAAATGTTGCAGATCAAAGACTACATGGATAACCACAACTTCAAGTGATCATAAAAGATTAATGAACTCTTTTTCATTTGATGGATCATACAATAAGTCCTTAATAGGCTCTGGGATCCCAGATATGTGAACATCCAGTCTAATTCTGATTTTGCAACTACTGAATTTAGTAGCAGCAGAGCTCTCCAGGCTCTGATAAGTAAAGAACCAGAAAGTGTCCGAGGTTCAATGCAGATTACTGATCACTGGCCAGTCCTTCATAGTATGCATGGATGGATATGGGATTAAACAATGAGACACACATACAACATTTACCATAATCCAATAATCCGTCAATACTGTCTAGACAGGTATACATGGATTAGCCACTTACATTAAGTATGGGAAGACAGTGACAAGCAGCACAGAATGTAGGAGTGGAACGATCGGAAAAATGATAAGGAAAATAATCAGCATCACCTACAGCCCGTTTAATGATTCGTTTGGTGTGGCAATGTTGCCCTCTGCTGGTCCAAAGTATTTTATCAGGAAGAACAAACTTTTCGACACATGCCATTATTTCCAGCCTGAGCAATATCAATGGTTAGCTTGGATTACGGACAGCACATGCCCTCAATATTAAAATAGTTTATTTTATGAAATCAACTTTTTTGATGACATTTGATGATATTAATGAACTGGATGAGGGAATTGAAGGCAATATCTCCAAGTTTGCGGATGACACTAAGCTGGGGGGCAGTGTTAGCTGTGAGGAGGATGCTAGGAGACTGCAAGGTGACTTGGATAGGCTGGGTGAGTGGGCAAATGTTTGGCAGATGCAGTATAATGTGGATAAATGTGAGGTTATCCATTTTGGTGGCAAAAACAGGAAAGCAGACTATTATCTAAATGGTGGCCGACTAGGAAAAGGGGAGATGCAGCGAGACCTGGGTGTCATGGTACACCAGTCATTGAAAGTAGGCATGCAGGTGCAGCAGGCAGTGAAGAAAGCGAATGGTATGTTAGCTTTCAAAGCAAAAGGATTTGAGTATAGGAGCAGGGAGGTTCTACTGCAGTTGTACAGGGTCTTGGTGAGACCACACCTGGAGTATTGCGTACAGTTTTGGTCTCCAAATCTGAGGAAGGACATTATTGCCATAGAGGGAGTGCAGAGAAGGTTCACCAGACTGATTCCTGGGATGTCAGGACTGTCTTATGAAGAAAGACTGGATAGACTTGGTTTATACTCTCTAGAATTTAGGAGATTGAGAGGGGATCTTATAGAAACTTACAAAATTCTTAAGGGGTTGGACAGGCTAGATGCAGGAAGATTGCTCCCGATGTTGGGGAAGTCCAGGACAAGGGGTCACAGCTTAAGGATATGGGGGAAATCCTTTAAAACCGAGAAATCCTTTAAGTTCTTCTCAACTTTTTTCACACAGAGAGTGGTGAATCTCTGGAACTCTCTGCCACAGAGGGTAGTCGAGGCCAGTTCATTGGCTATATTTAAGAGGGAGTTAGATGTGGCCCTTGTGGCTAAAGGGATCAGAGGGTATGGAGAGAAGGCAGGTACGGGATACTGAGTTGGATGATCAGCCATGATCATATTGAATGGCGGTGCAGGCTCGAAGGGCCGAATGGCCTACTCCTGCACCTATTTTCTATGTTTCTATGTTTCTAAATGATCGTCCAGTCTACATTTGGTCTCGCTGATGTGTAAGAGTCCACATCTTCTATCTGTGATTTTATTTTTGATTTTGTTTTAGAATCTGAAGAGGGGGCCCGAACCTTCATGTCCATTCCCTCCACAGATGCTGCCTGACTCGTTGAGTTCCTCCGGAACTATGTGTTTTACTGAAGATTCCAGCATCTGTAGTTCCTTGAGACTCCAGACTTTTATCCTCACTATGTTTCTATGTTTCTATTTGATATTCACCCAGTGGGAGTATATCAGGCAATTCACTCTCATTCTACATGTGGCCTTGTCGTCTTTTTTAAACCTGCATTGTAATTACATTTTGCTCACCTACTTCCTTGGACTTGATGATAGACTGAATATAGAGTGTATTGCCAGGGAACAGTTACATATGGAATGAATGGGACAAGGTTCAGAGCTTTCACCATTAAGAAATGTCATTGGAAAGTTCCACCAAGATGCAGGACGGAACGCCACTGGAGATCTTTCTGCCCTGTGGCTATCAAATGTACAACTCCTCCTCCTTCTGTCGTGGGGTAGACTGAGGCTAACTCAATCCCCCCCTCCCCCCACACACACACACACACACACACACACAATCTCTGCACATCCCCAATCCTTTCCACTCGTCACTTTAATTTCATGTTTCATGTATTTTGTGCCTTTGTGATCTTTATGATTGTTGGCAGATCAATTTCCCTCCTGGGATAAATAAAGTTCCATCGTATCATATGGTTAATGCAACTGAATTAGAAGGGAACAAGTGTGTGGAGAGAACAGAATCAGTTTACAAGGAATAAAATTGGTCCATTAGAGAGTCAGAGTGGACAGCTATCTGCAGAGCCAAAAGATTTGGGGGAGATATTGAACAATTTATTTTCTTCGGTATTCACCAAGGAGAAGGATATGGAATTATGTGAGGTAAGGGAAACAGGCAGAGTAGCAATGGAAACTATGAGATTCAAAGAAGAGGAGGCGTGGACACTTTTGAAAAATATGAAAACGGATAAGTCTCCAGGTCCTGACAGGATATTCCCTAGGACATTGAGGGAAGTTAGTGTAGAAATAGCAGGGACTATGACAGAAATATTTCAAATGTCATTTGAAACGGGAATAGTGCCGGAGGATTGGCGTACTGCGCATGTTGTTCCGTTGTTTAAAAAGGGTTCTAAGAGTAAACCTAGCAATTATAGACCTGTTAGTTTGACGTCAGTGGTGGGCAAATTAATGGAAAGGATACTTAGAGATAATATATATAAGCATCTGGATAAGCAGGGTCTGATTAGGAACAGTCAACATGGATTTGTGCCTGGAAGGTCATGTTTGACTAATCTTCTTGAATTTTTCGAAGAGGTTACTAGGGAAATTGATGAGGGTAAAGCAGTGGATGTTGTCTATACGGACTTCAGTAAGGCCTTTGACAAGGTTCCTCATGGAAGGTTGGTTAAGAAGATTCAATTGTTGGGTATTCAATTGTTGGAGTAGCAAGATGGATTCAACAGTGGCTGAATGGGAGATGCCAGAGAGTAATGGTGGATGGCTGTTTGTCAGGTTGGAGGCCGGTGACTAGTGGGGTGCCTCAGGGGTCTGTGTTGGATCCACTGTTGTTTTCGTCATGTACATCAATGATCTGGATGATGGTGTGGAAAATTGGATTAGTAAGTATGCAGATGATACTAAGATAGGTGGTGTTGTGGATAATGAAGTAGATTTTCAAAGTCTACAGAGAGATTTAGGCCATTTGGAAGAGTGGGCTGAAAGATGGCAGATGGAGTTTAATGCTGATAAATGTGAGGTGCTACATCTCGGCAGGACAAATCAAAATAGGACGTACATGGTAAATGGTAGCGAATTGAGGAATGCAGTTGAACAGAGGGATCTAGGAATAACTGTGCATAGTTCCCTGAAGGTGGAATCTCATGTAGATAGGGTGGTAAAGAAAGCTTTTGATGTGCTGGCCTTTATAAATCAGAGCATTGAATATAGAAGTTGGGATGTAATGTTAAAATTGTACAAGGCATTGGTGAGGCCAATTCTGGAGTATGGAGTACAATTTTGGTCGCCTAATTATAGGAAGGATGTCAACAAAATAGAGAGAGTACAGAGGAGATTTACTAGAATGTTGCCTGGGTTTCAGCAACTAAGTTACAGAGAAAGGTTGAACAAGTTAGGTCTTTATTCTTTGGAGCGCAGAAGGTTAAGGGGGGACTTGATAGAGGTCTTTAAAATTATGAGCGGGTTAGACAGAGTTGACGTGGATAAGCTTTTCCCATTGAGAGTAGGGAAGATTCAAACAAGGGGACATGACTTGAGAATTAAGGGACAGAAGTTTAGGGGTAAAATTAGGGGGAACTTCTTTACTCAGTGTGGTAGCTGTGTGGAATGAGCTTCCAGTGGAAGTGGTAGAGGCAGGTTCGATTTTATCCTTTAAAAATAGATTGGATGGGTATATGGACGGGAAAGGAATGGAGGGTTATGGTCTGAGTGCAGGTAGATGGGACTAGGGGGATGTAAAAAAAAATGTTTTAAAAAGTGTTCGGCACGGACTTGAAGGGCCGAGATGGCCTGTTTCCGTGCTGTAATGGTTATATGGTTATATGATGTGAACTTCATCATTGACACAATACAAGTCCACGAGAGCTTTGCAGCTAAGAACAGAATTAACAATGGGAGAAGTATTTATTGTGTCTGTAATTATATTTCTTAATAAATTTGAGTTTGTAGCTTGAGCCATACAACCTGGTGTTTTCAAGAGAGGAATCTGGGGACTCAGTGTCAGGTTGACATCCTCCGTAGAAAATGCTTCATAACACCGTCGATCATCTGATCACTGTTGCTGTTTTTGCAAGCTTGCCGTGCAGAAACCTATCTATATTACAATGGCTACAAACTAGAAGTACTTAACTGCCTGTGCCACCTACAACCTTGACATGAACACAATCATTTAAAACATGTCATGTTTACTGCCTACAAATGCAATTGTGTATCGTAAGCACAGGTAAACTATATTAGGCAGTTGCCCAAACTGTTACAACATTTAAATCTCTAGGTCTGGATGCATATTCCATTTTGAAAGGACATGCAAGCACAGTGGTGAATGGAAGCATGAAAACAGTATAACTGAACTAAGTGCCGATTCAAAGCAAACAGTTAGTCAAGAACTAGTCAAAACAACAGAAGCTGAAAATCTCTATTTTTATGATTTAAAACAAATATTAAAAAGTATAAAGTCAGGCTGGTACAAAGTTGGAATAAATTCATTACAGGAGCATGGGTGCAGAGTATTGTTTCTGTAAGTGTGCTCAGTATTAGAGAATAATGCCACAGCAATCAAATCCCTGCAATAGATCAGTCACAGTTTGCAATGAAAGGGGAAACATTCTCAGTAGACATCATCCATGGATCATTGCTGGTGCGGTCACACAACCAATGTTCAACTGCAAAGAGCAAGTCATGTCAAACTTTCCTGCTTAAAATTTTTTTTAATGTTAAGCTATGAAGGGAATTAGAATGTCTAATATTTTCAGGAAAGTAATAATCAAGATATTTTGAGATACATTAGCAGATTTGTCATGGGTAAACTTAATTCATTTAAAATAAATTGTTAAAATCATACTTTCTCCCAAGGAGTTATAAATCTGAGTGTTTTATCTCTCAACCGATGAACCCCCTTCACCAGCACTGGAACGGTACATTATTGAGTTGCAGCTGCTGACCAGTAAACTAATATAAAACTTTGCTTTCCTCTCTCTTCCTAAAGCTGAAATTAGATTAAGTAAAAGTCAACACCACAGGTCGATATTGCTCTTTCACTTCTTCCTCTGCAAATCTCAATATAGCATAGAGCATTGACATAGCAAGAGATATTGTTCTGAGATAGTCACTGTGCAGTAAGTTCTACCATGCATGAAGCAGAAGGGGAATAGGGACGGTAGGGGTCAGTGGGATGAACTGGAGGGAAGAAAAGGTTGGATAAATACAAGGGAGAAAATAAGAAAACATAGCAATAGAAAACAAACCGCTGGAAGAATTCTGCGTGCTAGGCAACAACAGAAGCTGCTTAAGTTCCCCAGCAGTTTCTTTTTTGCTCCAGACTCCAGAATCTGCAATCTCTTGTGTCTATGCCAGCATTTTCAAAGGGTAGGGTTAAGTAAATGGAGCATAAACAACAGCAATGGTCAGGCCCTGCTGTGCCGTAGAATGCAGTGCAACAAGATGGCAAAGAACTGCAGCAGAATGTAAGGGCAAAGGCAGCAGCGACAAGGGAACGCTATGACATGCATGTTCCCTTCAGGTTGTACACCATTCAGACCACATTTCCATTTCCTCATTGTTAGATCAAAATTCTCCACCTAATAGCTTTCAATAAGTACTATCACAGGTACACAAAAATGCTGGAGAAACTCAGCGGGTGCAGCAGCATCTAGATGCTGCTGCACCCGCTGAGTTTCTCCAGCATTTTTGTGTACCTTCGATTTTCCAGCATCTGCAGTTCCTTCTTTAACACAAGTACCATCACAGTGTGAATGGGACCATTAAGGAAAACAGCCCCACCCCACTTTCTCATGGACAATTATACATGGGCATGAAATGGTATCCTTTCTTGCATTGTCCGCAAACCTTGTGGGATAATAAAAAGCTGCCACTGGGCTGCGAAGATGGGCGAAGAAATCACACTGGGCTCTTGCAATGATTCTGGAGACATGTCCTTTGTACAGGAAATACAACCAAATTACTTATTCTGACCACTTTTAAAGAAAGTACTGGTGTTGTGCCACATTTCCAAATTACACTGTCCATCCTCCGGGAATGCATATCAAAGAGTATTTGCGTCAGTCAGACTGGACAATAAGATACTAGGTGAAGGACAGCAGCATACACTCCCTATCCATTACAAAATGGAGTACACAACAAAAAGAATATTGGCACTCTTTTCATTTCTTCACTGACCTGTTAGACCTACAATAATTGCTACCCTGATTGCTGATTTGGGCTGAACACAGATACCTTGGGACTCTCTCGTCTCTGTCTTAACAATACAGCAAACCATTGCTAACCAGTTAACGTAGTTTTGAATAGAGGAAAAAGCAAACCACTTGAAATGTTACAAAACTGTCATATCTTGCTGCAGGTTACTGATATGTGCCGGCAAAGGGGGTATAAATAGTCAAACTAAAACTTGCTGCAGGTACTGGAAATGCAAAGACTAGCATAATACTTACCACTGGTGTGCAAAAACAAAAGGTAAAAATATACATGTAATAAATAAAGGAACATAACAGTGTTGTGTCAATAGTGACAGAATCCTGGAATACAATTGGAAAACACTGATGCAGAAGTGTAGGACCATTCTGGCCAAGGCTCGCGGTTACTGCATGTATCCTCTCGAAGCTGGAGAGAATGGAGTGGGTTTTGTGTGCTCAGAGTTTCAATGTTCATTCAGTCTTTGATTGGAGGATACATTCTCACAATCTCCGTGTCTCATTCTCTACTCAGCACCTATTTGGTATCTGTGTTTAAAAAAAATAAGATGTTTAGTTTCTGCCCAAACTTTGATCTGATGAGAGGTCATTAGCATGAAACATTAACTCTGTTTCTCCGTCCACATATACCACCTGAGCCGCTGAGTATTTCTAGATTATTTTTGTGTACATTTTGCATTTCCCTAATTACTAACTTTACATTATTTAAAAAAAATACTTAGGCCAACCCTGCTTTATCCCAAAACACATTGTCATCGTTTTCAGCATGAAATTATAACCTTGTAAGCTTTTGCTCCCTATTACATTTCTTATTTTGCCATCTATCTTCTCATCTCAGGACTATGATTCCTTGTTGTGTTAACCACATCATTAATATAATGAATATAGTGTACGAAATCATGAGGGGAGATGATATTGTGAATGCACAGAGTCTCTTACCCAGGGATGGGAATCAAAAACTAAAGGTCATATGTTTTAGGTGAGAGAGGCAACATTTAATACGGTGAGGGGCAGCTTTTCACTCAGAGTATGGTGGGCATATGGAACAAGCTGACAGAGGAGGTCATTGAGGCAGATACTATAACAGCATTTAAAAGACGCTTGGACAGATACATGGATAGGAAAGGTTTCGAGCAATATGGGCCAAATGCAAGACTAGCTTAAATGGGGCACCTTGGTCGGATTTGACAAGAGGGGCTGAAGAGCTTGTTTCCATGCTGTACTATTCAATGTAGCAATGTTACAAAATTTTGAGATTTTAAAAATAAAGTCTGCAATTTATCCCATCAGATAAAGCATAAAAAGAAGTTTAATTTGACACCTAATTCACTTTCATATCTTCAGTATTAAAAAAGTTATGGCCATTTTCATACTTGGAAATTAGCATCTTGTTCCCTATTGCTTTTCCATTGACTTAACACAAAAGCTGTGATCGAGGACAGTCAAAAGTCCATAACTTTCTTAAAAATTAAGAGAACTGAAATAAATTTTCAGTTATTATAGATTGAAGCATTCTGAAACAAATATGAAACAATCTTACTTAGATGACATGAAATTAAAGCATATAATTAGTTAGTTACCTAATTGTAGCTAATTACAAAATTAAACTACTAGATCTAAACATCTATCAATTTCTTAAGAATAGATTAACATTTTTAAATAGCCTAAGTGTCCAAATAACATTCACACAAGAATTCACAATATAACATAATTTTTAAATCTCATTGTCATGAATTTACAGGCCAAATGGAAGGAATTGAATGTTTAATACCTGTAAATTAATGGGCATTTAAATCATCTTGTGAGTGAGGATTTCTGGAACGCGATCTTTTGGAACGTTGATTTGCGGTGAATTTAACCCCGTATTGGCATGAAAAATACTGCCGTTAGTTCGGGGAATAAAATCACCGTTTCGCATGAAAAAATGTGAATTAAAGGCTTCTTAAGAAGCACTTTTATACATTAAAAGAAACCACTTTCGTTTACCTGTCCCGTGTGTGAAATCCGTCCCCATTATCGGCGTTGACGGCTTCAGGAGCTGATTTCAAAATGACTCCAGGGCTGACATTGACGATTTAATAAAAATAAAAAATTCACAAAACGCCCCTAGGAACGATTTTTCAGCAAACGCTTGTACTCCAACTAAATATAATTCAGGACAAGGTAGGAGAAACCCGCGTTTTAAGCCCGCCCCCCCCTTAAAGGCGCCAAAATCGCGCACAGGGCCAGTGGCAGAATTACAGCGCCATTGAAGGTAAGTATTGTAACATACCTATTCAATGACTCTTTTTGATTCTAATAGCTGAAGCCTCATCATTGATCCCTGTAGGACCCCAGAAATTACTTTCTTCCAGCTCGACTGTACACCTATTAGTGTGCTGTCTGCGTTCTATTGTCTGACCAATCTTCTAAACGGGTCAATGACTTGACTTCAATTCGATTGGCCTTAAACTTAAATTTCCTGTACGCAGAAACTTAGAGTATGTTCTGGAAAACAATTATGTTGTGAAAGGAAAACCCGTTTGAAGTAGGTAGTTTCTAATCAGCGCAGATTCCTCAAGTGCTCAGTCATTCTCTCCTTTATTATAGATTCCAATAAATTCCTTGCAACAGATGTTAGTCTATAGATATAGAATTTCCAGGTCTGCCCATTTTTATCTTCAGGTAATAATGAATTTATATTTGCAATTTTCCACTTCAAAGCAACATTTTTTTAGTTATTGAAGGAATCTGAAATGTTAAAAAATTGGGCAGCAGGAACCCATTTTCTAGATATGTTTTCTCATAAAATCCATCCAGTTCTTTAATATCCCCCAGTGAAGAAAATCCTTAACACTGAGTTATACCAAAATACAGTGATACTGCAATATCCTCTGTAATTCCCTTGGCTGGTCAAGGGATTTACAGAGGATATTAAATACTAACCTTGTCAGTGGTGCTAACGTCCCAGGAAATACAACAGTGAAAACCTTCAGTTGCAGAGAATGTTTAAATCTTTAATGCCAATTTCATGGAGTCTCAAAGCAATACAGCATGGTCTTTTGGCTACTGAGCTATAGGCCAGCCATCAAACATCTACCTATACTATTCCTTTCTGCATCTGCAGTTTCTTGTGTCTCTAATCCAAAACGAATTCCATTTTTACTCTCCCCACTTCTCATCAACTCCCCCCAGATTTTACCACTCTTCTGCAGACTACGGCCAATATGTAGTGGTGAATTAAACTACAGCTTGTATGTCTTTGGGATGTGGGAGGACACTGGACCACCTGGAGGAAACCCACACAGTCACAGGGAGAATGTGCAAACTCCACACAGACAGCAGCTGAGGTCAAGATCAAACCTAGGTCACTGGAGCCGAGGGACAGCAGTTCTACTAACTCTGCTACCCACTTTTCCGATCATCATTAATCCCTGACAGCATTAATTTTAATGAATCCATTTCCTTAATTTTTTTTGTGGGTTTCTTGGAATATAAAGCCCAGTACTGGTACTAAGAAGAATGACAGAAAACAAATTGTTCAAATGACGTGCAATTCATTTGTTTTTCTAAAAACAATGTCTTTCAGTAAAAAAACAATGCTCAATTTTGAATGTATCATCAAATCTATCTTTGCATTTATATTCCACTGCATAGTGCAGAGAAAATATGGCATTTATGTTCTGGGGGACCAACATGAATATTGGAAATGTGTTCTGAAAGCCTGTACCCTGGGAATGGTTGAAAAAGGTGATTCTCTAGTTTCAGTCGTGAATTCTAACCCATAAAACATTGGTAGTGAATAGAAAATAAGTGTTGCACAAACTGTTTGCAAACAGGTGTAAGGATTTGTAATAAACTTGCCTACCCCACCCGCCCCCAATTACTGCTGGTGATTACTTCGTGGCCCTGGTGAGTAGTTTATCATTACTATTCCAAATATCTCGGTTAGTATTGAAAATAAATTGCACACACCTTCATCCCAGCCCTCAGAGACTCCTGCCAGCTCATAATGCTTTTTCCGTAGTCCACCCAGCCGCTCCCTCTCTTTCTGTAGCTGACTTTCCAGTTCTAAAACACGAACCTTCAGGGTAGGGATAAAAACATAAAGATATTAGCATTTACACTTTTATTTCACCCTGTTATAGAGTCATACAGCATGGAAACAGGCTCCTTCAGCCCAAGTTCCCACACCGACCAACATGTCCCATCTACATTAGCCCCACCTGCCTGCATTTGGGCCTTATCCCTCTAAACCTGTCCTATCCATGTACCTGTCAAAATGTTTCTTAAAGTTGTGATAGTACCTGCCTCAACTACCTCCTCCGGCAGCTCGTTCCATACACCCACTAACCATTCTTTGTGTTCTTGCAGAGGAACCTGTCTCAAAGTGAACTTTCAGCGACTTTACAGTTTTATAGTACAGATTAAAAACAGATGAAGAGCAAGAGAGGCTCACCAATCCCATTTTTTTCTTCAGACCGCTTGTTCAACCTCTAAAGGAAAAACTCATACAGAACATTATTACCATTACAATGGTAATCAAGCAAAAACTCCTGAGCATGCATCAATCTTGTTCTCTCCACTGACAGCAAAACAGCTTTTCACCTGACATAGAACTAACTATTTTCATTCTTTGTGTGATTCTCATCATGGGGTACAGCTTCTGATAAGCTGCAAGCTGTGGCTTCCAACTATCTCATTTATTAAAGAACATATTAACTCTGATTAGAATGCAAACTTAATGTTTATTCCCCTAAATTGTACCCCTTCTGGTGGACCATGCTACATGAACGATGCACTTAATTCAAGGGAACTGGACGATATAATCAGACAAACGCTTTATCTTTTTCATTACTTCAAGAAACAATGGAAAAAAAGCAGAGAGCCATGCAATGATAGTTTTACAATACCTGAGAATCCATTTCCTGTCGCTTGATTTGTGTCAGTGTCATGCTGGAGAAATCCATTGTATCTGGAACAAATCAATGAAAGTGGCAGGCCATGCATGAGGAAAAATAAAATCACCAACAGAAAATACACAAGATATGGTTCATCATCTGCAATTTATCTTCTGCTACTAACAGAAGTATGTTTTGCTGGATATAGTTCTGTGGGCAGTAGGTATGGTCCAATAATTTGCCCTAAAGCTCTTCCTTCCTGTCAGCCTACACATAGAAACTGCACCACGTGGCCCAAATGCTACATCCAAACAATCGTGGAAAACCCAACAGCTGATCTGAGGGAAGATAGACACAAAAAGCTGGAGTAACTCAGTGCGACAGGCAGCATTTCTGGAGAGCTGGAATGGGTGACGTTTCGGATCGAGACCCTTCTCCAGACTAGCATCTTCGGTTTAACCCAGCATCTGCTACACAGCTGATCTGAGGGAGTATTGCACTGGCAAGGTGCTGTCATTCAGGGGAGAATAAACCTTTTCTGCTTTCTCACTAGGTGCAAAGCCCGCATTGCATAATTTTGAAGAACAGGGAAGCTCTTTCAGTGTTCTGGCTAATATGTAATCGTCAACCATGAACATTAAGAAATGTCTGGCCACTAACTCATTACCATTTGTGAGTCCTTAAATGACATTTCTCAGCTAGAATTTTTAAATTATGACAATGAATGTAGAATGTATCATGTTGTTGAATTGAATTCAAATTAATAAAAATTTATTAGCCAAGTATGTATACGTACAGGGAATTTGCCTTGGTGCTTTGCTCGCAAAAGGATAAAAACACGATATACAGCAGACTATTAAAAATAAAACATTATAATTTAAACACGTGAAAATAAAGTACATGTAAGTAAAGGAGTAAAAAGAGGCAACAGACTTTTGGCTGTTGAGTAGAGCTACTGCTCGTGGAAAAAAAGCTGTTTTTATGTCTGGCTGTGGCAGCTTTGATAGTCCGGAGTCACCTCCCAGAGGGAAGTACTTCAAAGAGTTTGTGGCCAGGGTGAGAGGGATCAGAGATGATCTTACCCGCTCACTTCCTGGCCCTTGCAGTGTTCAGTTCGTCAATGGGGGAAAGGTTGCAGCCAACAACTTTCTCGGCTGATCGAACGATGCGTTGCAGCCTCCAGATGTCATGCTTGGTGGCTGAGCCAAACCAGGACAGACTCTATGATGGTAGTGTAAAACTGGACCATCATTGCCTGTGGCAGGTTGTGTTTCCTCAGCTGCCGCAGGAATTACATCCTCTGTTGGTCCTTTTTGACTGTGGAGTCGATGGTGGCTTCCCATTTAAGGTCCCTGGAGATGATGGTTCCGAGGAACTTAAATGACTCCATAATTGTGACTGTAGTGTTGTTGATGATGAGTGGGGGGCAGGGAGGGGGAGCTCACCTGAAGTCTGCCATTAATTCCACTGTCTTAAGAGCATTGAGCTCCAGGCTGTTGCGATGGCACCAGGACGCCAAGTGTGTCACTTTCTGTCTGTAGGCAGATTACTCCCCATCCTGGATCAGTCCAATCAGGATTGTGTCATCCGCAAAATTAAAATGCTTGACAGAGGAGTCTGTGGAGGTGCAGTCGTTGGTGTAGAGAGTAAAGGGGAGAGTACGCAGCCTTGGGGTGCTCCTATGCTAAGGGTCAGCGGATCCGAGATGTACTTTCCCAGCCTCACATGCTGCTTCCTGTGTGTCAGGAAGTTGGTGATCCACTGACAGTCGGGTTCAGGCACAGTCAACTGGGAGAGTTTGGATTGTAGTAGCTCTGGCACAATGGTGTTGAATGCAGAGCTAGAATCCACAAACAGAATCTTAGCATAGGTACCCCGGCGGTCTAGGTGCTGGAGGATGAAGTGCCCAAAGGGTTTGGGACATCTTGGGTTCATGAAAGGAATTAGATAATAAATTCAACCCTTTTTTTTTAAAGGATAAGGCCATCAGTTGCAGGAACACGGAATGATTTCCTGCACCTTGGCCCAGGGATTGGAGACCAACTGAAGTCCCAACCACAGTGCAACGATTGAACCTTATGCCTTTTAAAACACATCACTTTAAAAATCAAGCGTGTTTGAAGCTGTAAACCTTAAGAATCTGGTAATTTTTCTGGTTAAATACTTATCCTCGGGAGCCGCCGAACAAAAGGGGCGCCGATAACTGGAGCGACGACCGACGACCAGAACGCCCCCCCGGTTGGCCTGACTCACCCCACAGGCCTCTCAGGGCACTGCAGAGAAGCCGGGCGGCGAGGCCTGCCTGGGTCAAAGGAACCTTAGTGGCGATGGGAGACTCGGTGGCGGCAGCGGGAGACTCGGCTGCAGCTTGAGCCTCGACGGCAACGGGAGCCTCGGTGGTGATGAGGCCTCAGCGACACGGGAGCCTCAGTGGCGGTGGAACGTGTGAGGAGGGGGCGGGGAAGACAATGGGGACCCGGCGTGGAGGGACCACCTTGAGGGACGGTGGGAGAACAAAGGAGAACAAAGGGGGATGTGTGTTGTGACTGTCGGCAGACAAATTTCCCTCCAGGGATGAATAAAGTTTTATCATATCGTATCGTATCCTTTATTAATGCAGGATTTCTATTACAATTTGGAAGAGCTGGTCATAACAAAACACTTCTTCTAAGATTTTCAATCATCTTATTATTCTCCTGAAATGACCCAACTCCCATTACTGTTCGGTAACTGACATTCTGAGCACCCTACTCCATAAAGAACAAAAAGCCAACGGCCAATTATTCTGTTTCTGGTGATATTAAGGAGACACAGTTCATCAAAATAACTTTTTCCAATCATATCGATATCTTTTAACATCCCATCGAAACCACATTTCTGGGAGATAAGGCCGCTGTTTTATCTTAACGGAAATGTTTCCAACCAAACAAAATATTGTGAAAATTTAAATCTAGATTACAAGTCAAGAATAGGAGGCTGAATGAACAATCCTCTAACTCCAGACAAAGAGGAATGCTTTACAACTGTCACAAATGATAGCACTTGCAAACTCGACAAGAGCCTTTTCAGTATCGAAGTGAGGCAAAAGGCTGATTGAAGGTCTTCCAGGAATGGTAGATTTCCTCCTCATATAACGTGGGAAAGATTGTTGCCAACTACAAAACCATCGCTCAACATGAGGAACGGGAAGTTGCTACATTAAAGATAACAAAGACAACCAACTTCCACTTGGTGGCCTTTTTGCTGCTACTATTTGAAATATTCAGTCATTCTGATGAATTATAAAAATTCATAAAATACTCCATATGTTGCCAGAGATTCTTAAAATGATGTAATTTGTGACTTTTAACTATCAGTATTAAACTTTCCAGCTAAAAGTGTACAAAATGCCACAGACTCTGCTTTTCCAGGATGATTCCGTTAGCATGCATCCCAATCTGCATCAATGAAAAAGCAACACAATAAAAACAGAACATTCTGGAAAAGCTCAACAAGTCAAGCAGCAGCTGCAGAGATAGAAGCACACAAATAATTTAGGTCAAGGACCCTTGATCAGAAGAACAAGTGAAGAACAAGTTGTTCCTCTGTTCCCCAGATGAGATAACTTTCCAATGTCCAACTTTTAATTGCCATTACTATTCGGGAATGTCAGAGTGAAAGAACTTACGTAGTCGCTGATAGTAAAAACAAATCTTCGAGTCGTTATTTCCAGTTTAATTGGTCCTTTATTGAAGTAGTAATACAAATAACAAGTGAATATATCTGATCCTCTTAATTCTTATACAAGCTGTAACTTTTCGTTCTTACTGTGTTGTGTGATAAGAACTGTTGTCTCTTCAATCCCCGAGGCTAATCTGATCTGACCACTCCCTGTGGCTTCGCTAGCCTCCTCACATGTAGACACGCCCATCTACGTATCAAAATCCCTCACCCAAGCATACAAAAAAGATACAGCTAGAAATATCCAAACTAAATACTAACAGTAACTAACTTAAGCATGAATGGCTCCTGGAGGGCTAGTTATATTTCTATCCCCACAAATATTGCCAGATTTACTGAATATGTCCATGTTTCCAGTGTCTGCAGTATTTTGCTGTTAGGTTGTATAGAATGGATATATCCACCTCTCGCCACACATCCCACATTCCACCCCTTTATATTCTTTCAGGTTCATACATAATGTGAAAAGTGAACTACCTTTCTCCTCAATCTGGAACTTTCCCGATTTGGTGGAAGCCACTACTTTGGCTGTGGCTTCGTTAACACCCTTGGACGCTCCCCGCAGCCTTCCAAGGTTACAGTTGTCTTTATCTGCTTTTACCTACAAAAGAAGGCGGCACATGTATAAGTTTATCAGGAGCAAGAGGGTAATCAGGGAAAGAGTGGGTCCCTCTCAGGAACAAAGGGATAATCTATGTGTGGAGGCAGGTACACAGATCCTAAATGAATACCTCTCATCTGTATTCAACAAGGGGAAAAATGCAAAAGAGAGAGTTCAGGGAGGGGTATTGCGATCGACTGGATCATGCCAATATAGAGGTATTATATGTCTCGAACATGGGTGAATAAACCCCCAGGGCCAGAAGAGATCTTCCCCAGGATGCAATGGAGACCAATGGAGGAGATATTGGGTGCTGTGACAGAGCTTTCTACATCTTCCTTAGCTACAGGTGATGTGCCAGAAGGCTAGATGATAGCAAATGCTATTCCTCACGTTATGAAAAGCAGCAAGAAGTATAAGCATGTAATAACAGGTCAGTGAGCCTTACATCAGAGATTGGGATATTATTGGAGAAAATCCTCCAAGTAGGATCCATGTTGGAAAAACAGTGACTGATTGGGGATGGTCAGGATGGCTTTGTATAGGGGAAATCCTGCCTTACTAATTTGAAGAGATTTCCGAGAAAGTAGCTATGAGTATTGATAAATGCGGGGCTGTATTAGTTGTCTATATAGACTTTGATAAGACATTTGACAAGGTCCTGCATCCAGAAGGTTGGGTCCAGGGCGAGCTGGCTAATTGGATCGGAAATTGGCTTGGTGATAGGAGGTAGAGTGCAGAGGTGGAAGGATGCTTTTCAGATTGTAAGTCTGTGACCAGCGGTATACTGCAGGAATAAGTGCTGGATCCTTATTGTTCATGGTATATATCAACAATTTAGCTATGAATATAAGAATCATGTTGAGTAAGTTTACAGATGACACAAACGTGCTGTTGTGTATAGCAAGGAAGATTGCCTAATGCAACAGCAAAATGTAGATCAAATAGAAAGATAGGCATGGAGAGCAGAGGAGATTCACCAGGATGTTGGCTGGATTGTAGTACTTTAGTTATGGGAGAGACTGGACAGCTAAAGAGGCTGAGGGATGACCTGCTACAGGTATATAGCTGAATTGTTTCCCCATGTAGGGGTGTCAAAGCAGGTGAGAAGCCATTTTAAAGGATATTTGAAGTGAAAAGTTTTTCTAACAGAGAGAGAGAGTGACATCTGGAAACTGCTGCCAGAGGAGGTGGTAGAGTCGGATGCAATCGCAATGTTTAAGAGGCACTTAGCCAAGCACTTAAATAAGCAAAGCATGGAAGAATACAAACATAGTGTGGCCAAATATGGTAAATGTAGATGGGCAAAATGACATTTCTGTGCCGTACAATTCCATGACTCTAAAGGTCTAGACATTAAACCCCTGACTATGTTATACTATTTTTCACCATGTCACAGTCAGAAGTGAAATTGATAGGAATGATCCCGAACATACTGAAACAAGCGTACTTTGTTGTTGTGGTAAAGTGAATAGCCGGTACTCTCCTGCACTATGGGATCATATATAAGACTGCTCTCTCACATACTGCAATGGCATATAGAAATCTGTGAATGTTAAATACTGAATCACTCTTACTGTCCACCTGTTCATTCAGTGGGAATTTATTTTGGACACAAATTAACTCTTCAGCTCTTTGCATTTCTTTGTCGGAAGGTTTCTATTCAGTTTCCTTCCGTTTCACTTGCTGTTATTTTAATGAACAAACACGATGACTTACCTTGGAGGCAGCAACCAGTTGTGCTGTACTGGCTGCAATCTCATGAGAACACACCATTAACTCTTCAAACTTCCCCTTTCCCTGGACAACCAAGTCTGCAGCATCCCTGAATAGACACATGGAAGAATGCTAGTTAGGCTCCAGACCATCCATCAAATCTCAACACTGCTAAATAAACTAGAGTAAGAATATAATTTACTAACACAAGCTCTATACTGAGATTTACGAGAATGTTGCCAGGACTTGACAGTCTGAGCTATAGGGAGAGGTTGGGCGGGCTAGGACTATATTCCTTGGAGTGCAGGAGGCTGAGAGGTGATCTTATAGAGGTGTAAAGATCATGAAAGGAGTAGATAAGGTGAATGCATAGAATCTCTTACCCAGAGTAGGGGAATCAAGAACTAGAGGACATTGGTTAAATGTGAGAGGGGAAAGATTTAACAGAAACCTGAGTGGCAACATTTTCCACATGGAGGGTTGTGGGTGCATGGAACAAGAGGAGGTAGTTGAGGCTAGTACTCCAACAATATTTAAAAGACATTTGGACAGGTACATGAATTGAAAAGATTGAGAGGGATAATGGCCTCGGGACTAGTGTAGTGTGGCATATTAGTTGGCATGGGCAAGTTGGGCCGAAGAGCTTGTTTGTGTGATATAGGACTCTATAACTCTATATTAGGTAGACATGCATCAATGAAAACTACACCAAGGACTTAATCAGTAAATACACGTCCCAAAGTTGAATCACATAAGCTATAAAATACATTATTGCCCAATAAAACCTCCTCTCATGCATATAAACTCCAGACTTTGATGGCCTGTATTATACAGTCAACTGATGGGTCCACAGCTGACCTCTAGCTGCCCACAAACATCAAGTGTTCACTGTGGGGTGGATTTCCCCTTTCCTGACAGTTTGTTTCAGCTAGGTCTCGGGATCTGTGGCATACAGTGACCATGATGTCAAGGTTAGCAATGTATCCAGTCACATTAAAGAGTTATGAACCTTTGCATAATGGAAAAAAACACAATTTCTAGCTAATTAGACATAGCCCAAAAGTTTCAAATGGAAGCTACAAACGACTGACTGTGGAGGAGTATTGATTCACTGACAGTAACTTCAGGATTTCTCAATTAAAGTGAACATGTGGAAATCCCAAAACTCCTGTCTGATGCACAATACAATGATGAAGCAGGATGATCGTTACACTGCCATTAAATAGCCATAATTCAGGCAATCACATACTCAATAACTTGATAATATTGATTGAACATGTCCTTGTGTATCACTGTTAACAGCTTCATTTCTTGTTTTGTGACATGACCTAATACTTTGAAATCACAACATGTTGAGTGGTGTGGGCTGAATCACCTGCAACTCATTAGGAGAAGAGGGACAACCCTGTTCCCTGCCTCCATCAATGGTGTGGATGTACACTTTACCAAGGAGTACAAATACCTTGGAGTGTACCTGGACAGCAAACTGGACTGGCCCAGGAACGCTGAGTCGCTGTACCAGAGGGGATAGAGCCGGCTGTACTTTTTGAGAAGGCTCCGCTCCTTCAATGTCTGCAGTAAAATGCTGCAGATGTTCTACCAATCGGTGGTAGCCAGTGCCATCTTCTTTGTTGCCGTGTTCTAGGTCAGCAGGATCAAGAAACTCATCAGGAAGGCTGGCTCTGTTTTGGGGGCAGAGTTGGATTCATGTAAGGTGGTCTTGGAGGGGACGATGCTCCTCAAACTGCAGAGCATCTTGGACAATACAGCTCACTCCCTCCATGACACACTGGTCAACTTGAGGAATACCTTCAGCAACAGACTGGTTCGACCAAGATGCACAGGGAGCCACAGGGAGATCCTTCTTCCCTGTGGCTATCAAACTGCACCACTTCTCCCCCTTCTGTCGTGGGGTAGACTGACTCCCTTTCCATCCCCCCCCCCCCCCCCCCCAATCTTTGCACATCCCCGACCCTTTCCACTGGTCACTTTAATTTCATGTATCTTGTGTTTTTATAACTGTTGGCAGATCAATTTCCCTCCTGGGATAAATAAAGTTCTATCGTTTCGCATGTAAACTACTGATTCCATATGCTTGCTTAGTTCACATCTCTTTATTTCCTTTTCCTTCTGACTATTCTATTCTATTGACAGAGCTTCTGCGCCACAGCTTTATTCTTACAACTATTTACTCTAATTTGAACTATAAAATGTTTTTCTTGCTGTGTCCTATTTTACTTGTATTTAATGTTTGTTGTATATTTGTTGGCCCCTTAACTATTTGATCCTATCTCACGCTTCTATAATTTTAAACACCTCTGTTAAATGATTGTATGATGTTCTACTTTAATGAACATTTAATCTGAGTTTTCTTCCTTCGTGGCACATAAGGCAGCATCATCGTAAATCTGCGTTAAACTTTATTACCACAGCATTCTGTCATATAGTGATGAGCCCAAAACTGAAAACCTGGTTGGTTAAGCTTTATACTGATTAACCACTGCATCACTGCACTGATTAACCAAGCGTACAGAGAAGATTTACAAGGATGTTGCCAGCAGGGCTAGAGCGTCTGAGCTATAGGGAGAGGTTGAGTAGGCTGGGATTCTATTCCTTGGAGCACAGAGGGATGAGGGGTGATCTTATTGAGGTGTATAAAATCATGAGAGGAATAGATCGGGTAGATGCACAGAGTCTCTTGCCCAGAGTAGGTGAATTGAGGACCAGAAGACATAGGTTTAAGGTGAAGGGGAATAGATTTAATTGGAATCTGAGAGATAACCTTTTCACACAAAGGGTGGTGAGTGTATGGAACAAGCTGTCAGAGGAGCTAGTTGAGGCAGGGACTATCCCATGGATTTAAGAAACAGTTAGACGTACATGGATAGGACAGGTTTGGAGGGATATGGATCAAACGCAGGCAGGTGGGACTAGTGTAGCTGGGACATGTTGGTCAGTGTGGGTAAGTTGGGCTGAAGGGCCTGTTTCCACACTGTATCACTCTATCTATCTCAAATCTTAGATTCTATATAAACCTAATATTTCACATGCACAGTGCACATTTTTATCTTGACAATAAATGAATGACACAGATATCAAATCTTTGCCCATCCACCACTGCAACTTCATTGGTCCTTTGAAAAAGTTATCAACCTTCCACTTTTCTTACAAATGTGCATAGCACACCGATAGCCGAAAAATCTCTATCTTAATGAACATCCCCAGTTCCAGAAACTGCTGTCACTTGCAATCTTCTGAGAAACTGTGCCTGCAACTTTGATGCTATCTTTCCGCCTTTTAATATGGATTACATGTCAGCAGATACGATTTGGTCTTGGTATCATGTTCGGCACAGATATTGAGGGCTGAATAGTCTGTTCTTGTGCTGTACTGTGCTGCTCTTTGCTTAATCTGAAAACATGAACAGTATCTGTAGTAGTGTAACTGCTTAGGAAAGAACTGCAGATGCTGGTTTAAATCGAAGGTAGAAAACAAAATGCTGGAGTAACACAGCAGAACAGGCAGCATCTCTGTAGAGAAGGAATGGGTGATGTTTCGGGTAGAGACCCTTCTTCAGTCCCGCTGAGCTATTCCAGCATTTTGTGTCTACCGCAGTGTAATTGTTGTTGGATTCCTCTTTAAATTCTCAGTCTTTTCTGGTGAAAATTGTCACTTCTTGGAACGTCTACACCAGAGGCAAGGACTAGGAGGAACTCAGCAAAGGCGCCAGATTTTTAAACTCATTAATCATCAGGAAAATTAAGACCAAGTCAGTTTACAATAATAGTTTGCGTATTACAGTAGATGTAGACACAGAAATCTGTTATGAGAATACTGATATGAAGTGTTAATATTTCAAACTGTAGATTTAGAATTGTAGGGGAGCAAATAACTGTGACCTGACTTCTCCTCTCCAGCACCTAATCACGCTGTACTCCATTCTCTTGTGGATATTTGGAATTGCACAAATAACTGGTCTCCTAAATATCCACATTTCTTGCATCCATGGACATCTGGCATTAGTTTTGGACTGTGTCTGGAAGGCAGCAGAGGGAATGCTTACTAAATGAAAAGAAGGTAGCTGAGATAAAGGAAAGTTAAATGGGGAAATAGAAAAGCTAGCCTGTGTTGAAAGAAAATAAGTGATCTGATTTGGATGGGGTGAATCGTAAGGCAGAGTGCATGTTACAAACATCCAATCCTCCTGAAGTACCCTTTCATAAAGAGTGATAACAAAACACCCACCACTAATTATAGATCAGTCTGTTTAACCTCAATGATAGTGAAGTTCTTAGAGTCTGTAATCAGGGAAAGAATTAAAAGGCACGTAGAGAAGTCTTCATTATAAAGAAAGCCTGCACAGATATATTAAAGAAAACTTGCATTTGACTAACCTGATTGAATTTTCTGATGAGGTAACAGAGATGGTCAATCAAGGTAATGCAGTAGATGTCATTTATTTAGATTTTCAGAAAGCACTTGACGAAGTCCCACATAAAAAGCTGGTTAGTCAAACTGTGGCACATGGAGTAAAAGGGTCAGTGCCAGAGTGGATAAAGAACTGGCTTAATGATAGAAATCAGAGGGTGGAAAACAGTTGTTTTTCAGATTGGAATATGAAAGACAGTGATGTTCCCCATTTTTTTTGGATAAATTGTCAATGGTGAGGCATGAGCAGCAGGGCAAAATTTTGAAATGACACAAAAATGAGAGATGAGGTAGACAGTAAGGAGAATCGTGATATACCGCAGCAACACAGGCAGAATGTGTAGACAATTTAGCTGGCGAAATTTAATGCAGAGATGTGTGAAATTATCCATTTTGGTAAAAAAGAATGAAGAACAACATTGTGGATCAAACGTCATATTCTAATTTATATGGATGAGAGATATTTATGTTTGTGAAACTTTAAAGCTAGTGGAACACATTGAGAATGTATTTGGTAAAGTCCATGGGATCTTAAGCTTCATAAACAGAGGCTTGGAGTGGAAGAGCAGTGTCATTATATTAAAGCTTTAACATTGGTTAGCTCGCAAATAGAGTACCCCACGTGAAATTGTGGCCATCAAACGATAGGAAAGAGTTGAAGGTTTGAGAGAGGTCGAGGAAAACATTCACAACAATAGTTCCAGGCATGAAGGATTTTAGCCACAATGTCTGACCAGAGAAACTGGATTGTTGAACTCAGAGCAAAGGAGGTTGACAAATGCTTTGACAAAAATGTAGAAGATTGGATTCATTAAAGAAATGTAGAGAACGACTAATCCCATTAGAACACAGCTCAATAAGGGAAGACAGATTTACAGAGATTAGCAAAAGGCATGGAATGATATGAAGAAATTTGCTTTTAAAAATGTAAAAATGGTTATGACCTAGAAACTGCTGCTCTGTAAGGGTGATAACGCCTATCAGGGTTCTTAAAGGGAACTGAATAGAAAGTCAAGGGAGAATTATTTTCAGGTCAACAAGGAAAGATTGGAATAATGAAACTAACTAAATCGTACTATGTGGATCCGATGTGCCAAATGGAATTCTCCTGTGCTTTAACAATCCCGTTTCTCGGAAAATAATTCATGTATTTTAGTGGAATATTCAAACCTACTGAGGTAGCCAAATGCTAAATACTTAAACTCACATTGGATCCGTGTTAACCAGATATGATTGCAACTGTGATCCAGATTCAACAGCACACCTGCACATGTGACCGAGTCCATAGGTGACTGGGAAATGTAATAATACTTACACCAATACAGTGGCTCCCCAGCCTACAGCCTTTGATGCAGAGATGAGGCCTTCAGTCCATCTGGAGTTCTTGGCGTAGAACTCTTTCTGGGACGCTGCCCCCTGTTAACAAGAAGCACAAATTTCTCATGGCATTTTCTCTCAACTTTCCCATCCTGTGCTGAAGGTTCAAACATCTTGCTAGATGTTCTGGATTAATTATCTCATCCAAATGCCCATCCTCCATGCACCAGTGGCAAAAGGAAATGGAAATCCAGACTCATTCAAATCACCTCAACATCAGCGCAGAGGAGGAATCTGTTTTGGGACCTTTGCCTGAATCACAAATGATCAGAAGGGTGGCTTTCTGATAATTTGCTAAGGATAACATAGTATGGCCTTGCAAGGAGGGCCAAATATATTCCCTGCTGTATTTTCTTGACCTTCTGCCATCACTTCAGTAGAAACTCCAACAAAATGGTAAAAGCAACCATGGAATTTTAGATGGTTTACACATTGTGGGTAAGTAGTCTTGCAAGTCTTTGCCACTGTTGCTATTACCTTGCCCCTGAAAATGCATTGATGACAAACCTATTTTAATAGCATGGAGCACCATTATGTACTGCCATTAACAGTAAAGTTCCTTCATACTTCACATGCGAGTAATCAGACAAAAATTGAAAACTAAGCGCAAGACGATGATAATAGATGACTGAATGCTTGGATTAATGAAGGCTTTAAGATTTTTTTAATTGGGAAGAAATTGCAGAGCTCAAGGCTCAGGCATTGTACGGAGCAGCACAGTGGGTGCAGTCAGCAGTGAGGCATGCACAAGAGGCTAGAAATTAAGTTCAGAGTTATGTTTTAATGTATTTTATCAATACGTTATCTTGCAACTTAACAAGTGACATCTTATAATTGAAAAATTCTGTGCTTTCAACAAGAGGAGCAACGCATTAGTGCCACATAACTCCAATGACACATGTCTACATGGAGTTTGTGCATTCGCTTCATAGCCTTGTGGATTTCTTCCCACATAATTGATCACTGTAATTTGCGCCTAGTGTGTGTGTGTGTGCGTGGTAATATCTGGGTAGAGTTAATGAGAATGTGGGGAGAATAAAACGTGCTTGACGTGAATGGGCGATTGATGGTTGCGTGGATTCAGGAAGCCGAAGGGTTTGCTTTGGTGTCACATGACTCTATCACCAAGTTTTACAAGGCTCTTACCCTTCCACTCTCCACTATGTCTCTCTGTAGATCCTTTGATGACAGAACCAACACTTTGATAGCATGCATCAAGCCTGTGCAAGATTCAAGGATCCTACAAGAAACAACACAGAATGAAATTGACACAAACAAACTTGAGGATGGAAATATGATTTAAAGTAGTCCATTATAATTCTGGTCAAAAGGAAGAAAAGTGCAGTGAACCAATCAATTTTATTTTTTGAACCAATGGCCATTACACTAAGAGGAAATGGATCCATGCACAAAACAGCTGCAAAAGACTGACAGCTGGCTGGATCATACCACGGGAAGATTCAAAGCCTATAAGCTAATTAAATTATTTCAAAAAAAGTTAAAAGTAAAACAAAATAAACAAGTACTGCTGTTCCCACCTCAGATCTAAAGGTGGTGTGGAAATGGTCCAATTTCACAGCTCCATACTGCCATCAGAGAATACTATTGAAGATCATGGCAGAGAGGTTCATTTGAGACATCCAATATCAGGTGGGCATTTAAGTTGCTGACAACAGGGATAAGTTGTGATTACACGGGAGATTGCTGACATTTCAGAGTCCCAAACAACTGCTTTTCCCATTGAGGATTGCAAGGCACTTTGAGCCAGAAACTTGATATTGAAACTGTACACAATGGTCAACAGTCCCAATTTGATGTAGACTGATGCAATTACCTCTCATTCACCTCCAGCTTTGCACCAGTGTCTCCTGCCCTTGACTTGTTCAGCATTTCCTGGTTACAAGATTTTAAATGGAAAATAAAACAGTTTTAATCATTGACAGCTTTGCAATCCAACAACTAAATGTCATCCTATTGAATTGGTCAGAGTTTTAACGACGAAGAAATAAATACTGTATCATGTCAAACTACTCTTGCACTGCGACTTGGAAGAAAGTGCAGCTTCGACAAATGTAACTGTTTGAAAGATACAGTGTTTCAGGTAAGATGTGTTTCAACTGTGTTGGGGGGTCAGGAGGAAGACGTGAGCAGTAGCGGGTATTTTACTTAAAATTGAATAATTCAATGTTAATACATTGGGGTTGTGCTGATCTTCCAGTTTGCATTGACCTCACTCTAGCAATGGAGGAGGCCTAGGTCAGAAAGGTTTTATGGGAATGGGAAGGGCAGTTAACGTGGTTAGCAACTGGCAGCTCCAGGAAGCCTTAGCGGATAGAGTGCAGTGTAATGACTGTCAAGTCTGAGAAGGACAAATAAGGTACAGAAGACCAACAAATGATAGAATACCCGCATTATACAGATGGAGAGTACATGCACAAACAGGTGAAGTTGGAAGATGGATATATCAAGTGGTTAAGGCAGCACGAGAAATGTTTTATTTTAATGATCAAGGTATAGAATAAAAGAGAAAGAAGGTCATGCTAAAACAGTTTAAACCCCAGTTAGACTACTGTTGGAATACTACAAACATTTCCATATTATACGATGTGATGGTGCTAGAGAAAGTACAGAGGAGATTAATGAGAACATTTCCACAGCTGGATAATTCAATCAATGAGGAAAGATTCACTGGGCTGGGTTTGTTTGCTTTGGAACGGAGGAGGACATGGAAAGATTTATAGGTGTTATATAAAATCACAGCTCCACTAGTTAAGCTGAACAGCAATAATCCATTTCCCTTAGAAAGAGATCAATAGAGGTAAAGATTAATATAAGCAATAAGATTATAAGGAAACTGAGGAATTTTATTTCAGCTGAAGTGCGACAGAAGGCTGGAATTCACTGCCTGATAGATCAGTTGGGGGAGAAATCCTCATCACTTTAAAAATATATCTGGATAAACACACTCAGGGAACTGGGTATCTGTGCGCATGATTCACAGTAGACTATATGCAGGTACATTAATTATGAAATCTAATGGAATGTCATCATAAGGGTTAATTTGCAAGTTGAATTGGTAGTGAGGAAAGCAAATGCAATGTTAGCATTTATTTTGAGAGCACTGGAATATAAAAAAAACAGGGATGTAATGCCGATGGTTTGCATTTGTAGTATTGTGAGCAGTTTTGGGCCCCATATCTGAGGAAGGATGTGCTGGCGTTGCAGAGGGTCCAGAACAGGTTTATGAGAATGATCCTGGGATGATTGGGTTAATATAGGAGTGACACAACATGAGTGACACAAAAAGCTGGAGTAATTCAGCGGGACAGGCAGCATCTCTGGAGAGAAGGAATGGGTGACGTTTCGGGTTGACCCGAAACGTCACTCATTCCCTTTCTCCAGAGATGCTGCCTGTCCCGCTGAGTTACTCCAGCTTTTTGTGTCTTTCTTCGGTTTAAACCAGCATCTGCTGTTCCTTCTTACACATGACATGTGATGTGCATTTGACGGCACTGGGCCTGTACTTGCTGGAGTTTAGAAAGATGAGGGGAGACCTCATTGAAGCTTACGAATAGTGAAAGGCCTGGAGAGAGTGGATTGGAGAGGATGTTTCCACGACTGGGAAGAGTCTAGGATCAGAGGGCACAGTCTTAGAATAAAAGGATGTGTCTTTCGAAAGGAGATGAGGAGGAATTTCTTTAGTTAGAGGATGATTAATCTGTGAACTTCATTACCACAGATGGCTGTGGAGGCCAAGTCATTGGGTATTTTAAATGTGGAGATTGACAGATATTTGATTAGTAAGGGTGGCAAGAGTTATGGGGAAGAAGGCAGGAGAATGGATTGAGAGGGAAAAATGGATCAGCCGTGAATGGATGGCGGAGTGGACTCAATGGGCCAAATGGCCTAACACTGCTCCTATGACATGAACATATGTCGTCAGGGGAATTAAATATGTATGAAAGTTTTGCTTCAGTTACACAGGAAGTGATGTGACCACATATGTAATACCCTGTATGGCATTGGTCTTCTTATATAAATAAGATGGTAAAGCTTTGGAAGCAGTCCAGAAAGATTAGTAGATTAAAACATGGAATGGACTGGTTGCCATGTAAGGAAAGGTTGGACAGGTTAGTCTTTTACCTTGTTAATTAACAGTGATACATGATTAATTGAAAGATACAAGGAAATAGTCCCTTTGGCCCACTGATTCCAAGCCGACCATCGATCACTCATTCACACTTGTTTTACGTTATCCCACTTTCTCATCTTCTCTCTACATACTAGGGGTGATTTACATACTAGGGGCGAATAACCTATAAAAAAACACATCTTTGGGATGTGGGGGGGGAAACCAGAGCCCCGGAGGTTACAGGGAGAACCTGCAAATTCTACACAGTCAGCACCCGAAGTCGGGATCAAATCAGGGTCTCTGGCGTTGTGAGGCAGCAGCTCTACCAGCTGTGCCACTGTGCCCTCCTTCGGCATTACTTGATTGAAATATACAAGGTTCTGTTGCCTTGATATGGTGGAAGTGGAAGGAATGTTTCCTCGTAGGACAATCTGAACTCGAGATTACAGTTTAAAATTATGGAGTTGTCCCTTTAAGACAGAGCTGAGGCTAATTATTTCCACTGAATATTGTGAATTATTTGAACACTCTTCCTCAAAGTCCAGTGAAAGATTAATCTTTGAATATCTCTAAGGCAGTAGTAGATAAATTCTTGTTAAGCAGGGGATGATAGGTTTTCAAGGATAGATATCACAATCATATCATCCATGATCTTATTAAATGGTGGAAGGTGCTTGAGGAGTCAAGGGGGTTCCTCCTGCACACAATTTATTGGTTTGTACATGTGATTGCCATTACCTACATAGGTACTGACAGAGCTGGGAAGGAGGGCTTAATCCAAATAGCTTATTTTGACAGGTCGAAGACTCAATGGACCAAATTCTTCCCTTTGCTGCTGCAAATTACTGAGATTCGAAGGTTCTGCCCGCTGTGAGATCGCATCTCAATTTTCTAAATTCTAGGAAACATATCCTTTTTACACATTATTTTCTCACAAACAGACGTATATCCGAAAAATTGATCTTGCCTTTGGGCAAGTATACTCTTCATGTTGAACTATATCATCTCCTCCGGAAATCCGCTCTCGGCATAACCGAAAACCTTTGTACCATTTTTTTGTTCTAGCTAGTGAAATGGGCACAGATACTGAACCAAATCACCTCTATCCTCGCAGTAGCTGCCTCTACAGCTGCTGATGTGGCACCCATCTCCTGCTCCACAAGGTCACCCAGTTCCTTTTGTTTGATATCTCTTCCTTTAGGCCTCAGTTCCTAAAATAAACGTATATACAACAGTCAGTCGCGTAACAAGATAGAGAGAATTCATAGCAAACTCAGTCAATATGGAATTTCATGAGCGGCCACAAATAGTGGTATTTGATAGAGATATATTTTATCTTAAATGTTGGTGTTACACATTGACAAGACATCCCAGCCCCAGATCTTGAACTGTGTTACTTCAGCTGATCGCAGGTGGAGAACCAGTGTGGGTAACTCGGGGTGGATTCAGCAACCTTCCCGCAGATTAAATTGGCTCAATCTGCTCCCAGCTTCGTCCAAAGTTTTTCCAAACTTGCTTCTTACCTCTGCGATGGCGTTTATCTGGTTCAGACTCTCTCTCACTTTTGTGCAATCTGCAATGCTCAGTGTTGTAGAGTCCTTCAAATTGGAGAAGTAGGAGAACACGTCACTGCCACACCGCTTACACGCATCCAACAGGTCTAAAAAATTGAAAACAGAACCGATGTAACATCTGAGCAGAATAGTATGGCCAAGATCATGAATGCAAAACACCGTGGCCAACTGGTTTATTCCAAGTTTTCTCCTTATTTGCTCAGTTTAGACTAAATGCACAGTTCTACTTTGAACTTCTAAGTTATGGAACAAAAAATGATCAGCCTGACTCATAAAGTCCAGGACGACAGATGGCGCAATGGGCTAAGTGTTCGGCTGGCAACCGGAAGGTAGCCGGTTCGAATCCCGCTTGGAGTGCATACTGTCGTTGTGTCCTTGGGCAAGACACTTCACCCACCTTTGCCTGCGTGTGCATGTGTGTGAATGTGTGTGAGTGATTGGTGGTGGTCGGAGAGGCCGTAGGCGCAGATTAGCAGCCATGCTTCCGTCAGTCTGCCCCAGGGCAGCTGTGGCTACAGAAGTAGCTCACCACCACCGAGTGTGACTGAGGAGTGAATGAATAATGCGATGTAAAGCGCCTTGGGTATTAGAAAGGCGCTATATAAATCCAATCCATTATTATTATTATTATAAAGACCAGCTGATCAAACTGAATGAACTCCAGTTGTAGAATAAAAAACGACAGATGTTGATTTGCAAAAAAAAAGTGCTGGAGAAACTCAGCGGGTCAGCCAGCATCTCTGCATGACATGGAGAGGCGACACTTCAGGTCGGGATCCTTCTTCAGACTTTCCTAGTCTGAAGAAAGGGCCCATTCCAAAGCATCACCTATCCATGTTCTCCAGAGATGCTGCCTGACCCGCTGACTTACTCCAGGTCTGTGTGTTTTTTAAAGCTCAGCTATGATTCACTTGTGGCTAAACAGTCACCACCCTCGTCCAAGACTCAGATCTAAGATAAGGTGCTTGGGAGTGCAGCACCTATTTAACTATCCACAATATTGCACCAAAAAATCAGAACACCAGGAATAAAGACAAGAAAGAAAAATCAAAGAAGATCCTCATTACAACTAAATCTTTTTTAAAAAAAAAAGCCCTTTATTGACAATTTATCACTTTTTTTTAAGAAAGAGCAGAAAATTCCAAGATCTACTTGCACCTAAAACACCATTTAACAGTCAGACAATTCAAATCAACCTTGATTGAGGAGGAAATGATCAGAGGAAAAATAAGGTTCCATCCCAAGTTCTGGTTGAACGTGAACTGAGCTGACATTGCTGCTATTCTGGGAATGATGTGCACTCGGGTCTGAATCATTGATGACTGAAAGGGTGACTCTGCAAACATACTGCCATGTGGATAGAATACCAAAATCAATTTGGATGAAATTTCTCTCCCAACCAATAACTCCATCCCAAGTAAGACTATGTTCTGAAGGATGCAAAGTGCTGGAGCAACTCAGCAGATCAGGCAGCATCTCTGGAGAACATGGATAGGTGACATTGCAAGTCGGGGTGCTTCTTTGGACTCGTGCTCAATACTTCAAGACTATGTTCTGGATCTCTCAAACATTCATTAAACTAGTGAAATTATCTATGTCCAATTATTTACTTGCTGAAATTAAGAAATTATTTCCAAATTACCCATATTTTCTAAGGAAGCTCATGGCAAGAAATTAGGAAATGTAGAAAAGATCGATACAGTGGGAAAAATGATTATGTCAAACAAATTCCACTGATTTACTGTGCAATTAAAATATCTGGATATTTCATAATCACTACCATTCATTCCAAATCACATGCAAGAACCCACCACCTCTAGGCCAACAACTGAGACAATAGTGGCTCTTCGTTTGAAAAATTGCAAGGAAGTTGGCAAGAACAAAGTGTTCCACATTAAGCAACTAGCTCGCGGACAGTAAACGGACAGCATTACTCACTGTCTGTAGACAGGCCTTCCTTGGGTTACGAATGCCCGATTAATGGGCATTCTTATGCACAAACTATCTCCCATAATATTATTAAATTCAAAATTCAAATACATACATACCCAAGTTACTACCTATGAAGTTCAGAACTCGTTCTTTTCTCTCCTTCCATTTATAGTCATTGTTCTTTCTTATCATAGAATCACAGAGACATGCAACATGAAAAGGACCTTCGGCCTAACTCGTCCCTGCTAGTCCATTTCCCACATTTGGCCCAGATCCCCCTAAACATTTCCTATCCCTGAACCTGTCTTAATGTTTTATGTACCTGCCTCAACTACTTCCTCTGGCAGCTGGTTCCATATACCCACTGTGAGAAAAAGTTGCCCATTAGGTTCCTATTAAATCTTTTCTTCTCACCCTAAGCCTATGTTTTCTAGTTCTTGATTCCCCTACTGTGGGACAATTACTCTATGCATTCCTCCTATCTATTCCCCACATGATTTTATACACCTTTATAAGATCGCCCTCAGTCCCATGTGCTCCAAAAAATAAAGTCATAGCTTGCCCAACCTCTCCCTAGAGCATAGGCTTTCGAGTCCTGACAACATCCTTGTAAATCACCTCTGTACTCTGTAGACTACCATGTGGAACTTCATCAAAGGCCTTGTTGAAGTCCATATAGACTAAGTCTTTGGCGCTGATCCTTGTCATCCTTCATGGTTATTTTTTCAAAAAGATGATCAAATTTATGGGAATAACCTCCCGCACACAAAACATGCTGACTATCGCTAATCAACCCATCTTTCCAAAATCCTCTCCTGTACCATTCCTATTGCATAAGGTAGGTTTACTGGCCAATAGTTCATAGGCTTTTCCTAATGAGAGGCACAACATTAGCCGCCCACCAGTCTTCTGGTACCTCAACTGTGTCAAGCCATGATTCATATATCTCAGCCAGGACTTCTGCAAATTTTTCTCTAGCTTCACACAGCATCCTTGTATCTATCTGATCAGGCCTGGGAGATTTATCTACCTTCATACAGCTTACGATGTCCAACTGGATGACTTTCTCAACTATAATATAGACTGTACTCAAGGCATCTCCATTACCTTTCCTAAGTTCCCTTATCTTCATGTCTTGCTCCGCAGTCAGATAAAACAGATAAGAAATAATCCTTGAGGAATTTTCCCATTTCATGCGACTCCATGTGTAGATGATCGCTTTGGTTTCTAAGGGGTCCTATTCTCTCTAAAATTACTCTTTTTCTTAATATATATATATATAACATCTCTGGATTCCCTTTAATTTCATCTGCCAGAGGCATCTCATGGTCCCTTTTTGCCCTCCTTCTATTGTATGCTACTCAGTCCCCTATTCTGCTCCAGGATACCCTTGATCCCAGCTGCCATGCCGCCTCCTTTTTCCTGACCAGAACCACAATTTCTATCATCATCCAGGGATATTTACTCCAACCTGCATGGCCCTTCATTCTAACAGGAATATGCACACCAATAAACTCTCATTGTTATACTTTTAACAGCATCCCACTTTCCGGGCATCTTTTTGCTCCAATCATCTTTTACAACACCATGTCTAATACTGTCAATGTTAGTCTTGCCCAATTTAGAACTTATTAGTTTTGCGTCCTTTTGATGCTATTCATTGTAATACATATTGAGCGATTTTTGTGTATTTTTGTGTATTTTCCAACCTATAGAGAAAATCGGCCCAATAATGTCAGTAAAAGCTGAACCTTTTTCGGACGGTCTGTATTATTTATCATTTGTTTACAGCAGCCTGACAACAGTACCAACTGTCCGCAGACAATGGGTTAAGAACATGACTGCCATCTGCAGCCAATGGGTTAAAAACTTTGCTGACCTTCAGCAGACATTGGATTTATAACACTACCAACTGCAGACAAAAGACTTTACTTACTATCCGCCTGCTCCATTGGAACCATATGGGATGTGGCGCTACCTTGAACAATGGTGTCACTCATCAAATGGGTAAAGAGGGTCACTGACTGCAGCAGAGAGCTAGCGTCTGAAAAATAAATAAATATTTGAGAATTTAAAAACTGAGCGCAGTTGTGCAAAAAATTAGATACAACTTGCATGATCTACAATGAGCCACTGTTTTTATTATAAATTTCCTCCCTCTTTATCATCCCTCCCACTGAAAGTTTTGACCTTGCCGGCATGCACTTTGGTGCAAGTCACTCTGTGTCTGAAACTTCATTAGCCATGAAAATCACATCCGTAAAAGAAGCACAAGTTCAAAAATATAAACTTTACTGCCAGCTGTACAGCACGCATTTCAATTTGTAACTCCTCAGGTGACAAAGCAATCCAAATTCACACCCAGTAAGTCTTAAAACACTTTTTTTGATATGGCTCGATAAGTGGCAAGGAATATTAATGACATTTAAGTGACATTAGGTGGGGCAGAGTAAAAAAATACTGGCATTCAGAAGAAAATGGGTAATCTTGCACAAAAATAACCCAGACGTTGTCATATTTATCAGGCAACTATGAAGACATATTACTTTAGTAATTACTGGAGAGGGATTGCAGTAAAACAATCATGAAATGTGACAGCATTTTCATGAGGCTGTGTGGTTTTGTTAACTCATTAAGGAAGAATATGTTTGCTGTACAATAATGTAACTAAGAGTTCATGGGATTCCCTGCAGTGATGAAACAGCAATCCTAGAAAACAAAAGTGACACTTGTCTTCTCTGGAATTTACAAGGACAAAAAAATGATATATTTGATCACGTAGTTGTTGAGAGGCTGATTTACTTGCCAAGGGTCGAGAACTTTAGTCAGAGCCTGAGAGTAAGGGTCACTTATTTGGAGCCAATGGAAAGAAGTCTTCACTTAAAGATTTAGATCATCGTAATTCTCCATCATTAAGTAGATTCAAGCCTGAGATTGATGGCTTTTTGAACCTTAAGGGAATGAAGGAATATGGCGATAGTGTAGAAAGGTGGATTTATGTTGGAACATCTTACAGTCTTGGTCGGTTGAGTAGCCATTTCCCAATCCTATTTCTAATGGCAGTAAGAGGCTCTTGTGAAGTACTGAATGAATCCCAGATTAGCAGAGATGCCATTTTTTCTGATTAATGCTAAACCAAGGTCTTGTCTGCCCTTTAATGGATTCTGAAACAAAAGGTATTGAAGCAATAATGTTTGAGTAGCTCCCCCCAATTGCACGGGGTTCCTTCTTCCACCAACATCACCAAAACAGACAATCAGATCATGATCTTTGTGGGTGTGTTTCTGACAGTGTCCAGTTTTCACACACTGTCCAGCTTTTAATCTGAGTCTCTTGCCCAGAGTAAATGAATTGAGGACCAGAGGACATACATTTAAGGTGAAGGGGAAAAGATTTAATAAGAATCTGAGAGGTAACTTTTTCACACATAACGTGGTGGATGTATGGAACAAGCTGCCAGATGAGGTAGCTGAGGGAGGGTCTATCCTAACATTTAAGATGCAGTTAGACAGGTCCATGGATAGTAGACACAAAATGCTGGAGTAACTCAGCGGGACAGGCAGCATCTCTGGAAAGAAGGAATGGGTGACGTTTCGGGTCGAGACCCTTCTTCAGGCTCCTATGTCCATGGATAGGACATGTTTGGAGGGATATGGACCAAATGCTGGCAGGTGAGACAAGTGTGCTGGGACATGTTGGCTGGTGTGAGCAAGTGGGCCGAAGGGCCTGTTTCCACACCAGGCGCTGCGTCTGCGGCTCACCTACAGTCTGTCTGTCTTTCTTCCTTCTTTGTCTTATAGTTAATGTTAGATGTATGTAATAGTCAATTTTTAGTTGTGTATTATGTGGGGGGTGGTGGGGGAAACTTTTCTTTAATCTCTTTCTTCAACGGAGATGCAACTTTTTTCCGTGTCATATCACCGTTCATGCTGCGAACTAACATCGAGGAGCTGGGCGACCTCCAGCTGCGATCAACCTTGAGGGCTCCGGTCGCAGAGCTTGTGGACTCGCGGTGCAGGCTGACTTTCGGAGTCTGTGGTGGCGCTGCGATTGCGGCTGCGACTCGACTTCCCGAGGCTTCGGAGGATCCCTGGTTGGCGACCGACTTTTCGGGAGCTCCAGTCACAGCAGCTTCGTCCGCCCCAAATCGCAAGGCTTGAATCAGCCCGTTCGCAGGACCTTTCATTGCCCGGCGGGAGGTTCAATATCGAGAGCCTCGATCGGCTCGACGCAGCAGTTTGACTGTCTGACCGTGGGAGAAGAAGCAAGGAAGAAATAATACTTTTTTTACCTTCCATCACAGTGAGGAGGTGCCTGGAGGAGAGTCACTGTGTTGGATGTTTATGTTAAATTTATCTAATTGTGTGTTTTGTTTGCTTTTTATTTTTATGACTGTATGGTAACAACATTTCGTTCAAATTTTTTGAATGACAAATAAATTCAATTCAATTCAATTCAATATCACTCTATGACTCCACAAACCGGGCACAGTCCTGCATGATTCATGATCAGCTACATCTTGACTGAAAAATCGTCCTTCCCCTGGGTTGGATGTTAGATCACCTATTAATTACACGCTTGCCATCAAAGACACCCATTATGGTCTGCAAGTCTAGAAGATGCAGAACTCCTTCTGTACTGTTCTGCAATGTGTATGAGCATAAAAAAACATAAGAGAAATACAATTCAGCCCATGAAACGTTATTTTCCTGATTTGTCTCTGTAGAAAAAATTCAAACCCCTTTTATGCTGAACCAATAATGTCTATTAAGAAGTTGACATTAGAGTTCTCGGTTTAAACATTCATAGGCTACAATTACCCAATTCTAATAGCATGATTATTTGCAGCCAGGGAGGAGTGAAGAGACTGTGGTTAATAGCCACGATAACTTTCAGTAATGCAAGCCATACACAGTCACATGGCAACATAAGCATGCAAGTGTTGAACTGTTGTATAGATCTGTGGAACCCTAACCAAACAGCATCAGGTTACTAATCAATTCCTGAAGCGACGTTAGATCACAGTACATATGGAGTCACTGTGGCTTTGTATAAGCAGCAGCCCCAGCCTCTAGTGTTCACACAACTGCTCCTTGTATATTCCTGCCTGTAGCTGCCCTCAAAGCTCCTCTTCCTGCAACCACACTGATGCCAAGAATGGGACCATTCTTGCACAGTGAGCTTTTGAGGATGTAATAATAAATATTCAAGAACATTGACACCAATGTAGATTTTCCACTTAAATTGTATGCAAATTTCTCTTAAATCAAATTTTGGTCACAGTTTTAAAACCAATCCTTCCCAAAATTACTGAATGAAGTCAGGGCTGGGAACCTTAAACAATTTCTAGTGATATTATTGAAACCTGCTCTGAAAACACAACTGAAGTTCCCACCTGCATTAGCCAGGGGAGTTGAATACAATTCTGAAATGGCTAGACAAAGTCACACACGCTACAAGCCAAATAGTTAATGTTTGTCACACTGGTAGATCCTCAGATCTCACCTTTTTTGTCAGCCAGGTACTTTGTATGCCCATTCTGTAGTCTGCTGAGGGAATCCTGTGTAGCTTGGGCTCTTGTTATGAGATAATCTGTAAAACAAAATTAGAAGCATTTAGGATTGGTGCGAATGTGTAATTTTCTCTCCCAGATTTGAGTAAAGCTTTTCAAAAGTTCTGGTTCTAAATACTGCCATGAGATGAAACATCTTCACATCCACCTCAACATCTTCTACATTTCACTCAAGGCCCACTTACACTTCTAAATGCTTACAATAGAAGCCTAGCCTGCACAATCATTCCTCATATGAAAATTTGGCCATTCCAGGCATTGATCCAGAAAAAGTTCTCTGTGCTGCTTCAAACACAACGTACTAACGCATAGTGAAATGATCTGCCCAAAATGTTCACATCTCTTCCCAGATTCTTAATATGTAAAAGTTATTTAGTTGTCAAGCCTTACGGTAAACCATCTTCAATACTACTTAACACTATTATTTAGAACCAACAACAATGTATATTTGGTTCAAATTCAGGCCAGCCTCTGTGTTTACCTGCAGAACTGGTGCAGCCAAAATGAAGAGGGTCCTCCAACCTATTCAGAGCATCCTGAATGATTCCCTCCGCTTCCTCGACGGCAGAGCGCAGAAGAGCAAACTGTTCATCGAGCAGCTGCTTCTCCAGAGCTTGCTCATGGCTCTCCTAAAGAAGGCAGGTACATAAACCTTGCATGATGACGAAAGCCCAGTTGCACCGCGCATCCAAACACACACACAAAGCCCAGTTACATAGTGCATCCGAAAGACACAGCTGGAACAGTTACCCAGCACAGCCCGCCAGTTACACAGCACAGCCCCAACACACAGCCCACCCCAAGCCCTGTTGCAGTGTAACCAATTATCACTCTGCCCAGCAGCATGAACAGACTGTAGGGAGACACACAACAGAAGAACCAGTCGGAAGCTCACACCAGTACACGTACAAGCTTACACCTTACTTGCACATTATGTGCAGATAATATTCTTCAAGTAAAAGGAGTCTCCTCAACCTCACAATTGTTATGGATGTTGAAAAATCACGTCCTTTATCTGTTCAGCTTGATTGTAATCATGTAGCACACGACATTCATCTCAGTCTATTTAATCAGCAGGTATGGTAAGATATTTAAACGCCAAATTCAACTTGATTCCTGAGTTTTGACCAGATAAACTTCCCTTGTACCTTTTCATTCAGCTGATTTTGCAGCCCCTCGACCGTTCGATTCGTGCTGTCCTTCTCCGCAGTCAAGGCCTCCTTCGCCTGCTCCAGCTCGCCCCGCAGCATAGTTAATGTGCTCTCCTTCTCATCCACAGCCTGACTTAGAGCCGTCTTCTCTGACGCCAGCGATTCAATGGTTGATGCCATCACAGTGCTCGTCTGGTGGGGGGGGGGGGGTCAGACACACAGGACACTAATTAATGAAGCATCTCAGATTTACTGAGGGAATTTCTTCTCTGTCTTAATATGATTAATTTCTGTCCTGGTGAATGTTTCTAGCATTTTTTATTTTCATGATATGAGCAGATAATTGCCAAAATTTATCATTTATCGGTTTTATAATGTTTACTGATACTCAGAATTGAACTCAAGTTTACATGACGCTTGCTCTGGCCTCACGTTTTGCATTAAATCTTTAGTCAAGAATTATTCCGTTCTCCCTGCCTCATGCCCAGGAATCAATCTTCTTCCCAATCTGAAGGCAAGTTTTACTCCAAAACAGATTGTTGTAGCAACACGAAAGCTAGATTCATTCTCAATTAAGCAAATATCACCCTCATTGTGGAAACGGGTGATATCAACCACAGCAGCAGGGTGTCTAGAATCAGTTCAGATCCACGAGGATCAGGGCAATAGTCTCGTGGTATCTGTTGTCACAACACAGAATGATTCACCACACACGTCCTACTGCAATCTGAATACAGCACAGCACCATTGGTTGAAGCTACACACAGGACGTGATTGTGCTGGAAAGTGTGCCGTGGACATTAACCGGGACGGTGCCTGTATTGGAGGACTTTAGTTACGAGGCGAGATTAGATGGTCTGGGATTGCAGTGAAGGAGGATGAGGAGCATAAGCATCTAAGATAATGAAAGACATAGATAAGGTAGATAGTCAATTTTGTTTTTACCAATAGTAGAGATACCTAATACAAGAGGGCATAGATTTAAGGTTAGAGGTAGAAGAATTAAAGGGGATCTAAGTGAATGAGTTAGAGGATCTGAGGGTTAAATTTTCTTTGTACTGAAAATATATGATCACTACGTTTAAGAGATGTTTAGACGGACACTTTAATGGGCAAGACATAGAAGGATACTGTCCTAGTGCAGGCAAACCATATTTGTGTGGATAAGGAGAAAAGTTGACTTAGATGTGGTGGGCTTAAGGGCCCATTTCTGTGCTTTAAAACTTTATGCAATAGAAGCAAAAGGCTGTTTCCTGTCCTGAGCATCACATTATACACAATCTTCAGATTGCAAGGACTAGGAAAATGAAGAGGGTTGCAGTCTGCATGTGACTTTGTATATCTCTTAAAGCCCTGTTGTACAATGGGAGCAGGTCTTTAGTCCAGTCACCCAGTTGACTCAGTACTGGGGGTTTAAAATTAAACAAATAAGAAGGACACTGGAACAATCAGTGCTGCAATGTTGAAGCCCAACACCTGACCATGTATAGAGTGTGGGGATTGGATTGATGCATTTAATTACATCAGGACATTCAACCAAGGAGAGCAACAAATTCTCACTGACTGTCCTCCCCTCAATCCATGGACACTTTAGATGCAGGGAATGTTGTGATCAGGAGCACCAAACCTCATTGTTTTATCCTTGATCTAGCCAGGATATTCAGATGACGTGCAGCCACAAGTATCTGCTCCAAGTAAGCTCTGGATCCAACTTTGAATCCTCTGGTTTACAACACTCATTTTCACAGAACCAGCACATGAATCATATTAAATGTTATTGTCCAGTAAAATCGCACATGCAAGCCAAGCTAATGGAGCAGGGGGTCCAGACCCCACCCTCTAACTTGGAAAGAAAGTCATTCCCATACAATCTCACCTGTTTAGAATCCTCGTGGGTGCTTTTCAAAGATAAAACTTCTGCATTCCTGGATTGCAGCTCTTCCTGTAGAGCGTCTAATTTGTGAGTCTGCTCCTGTTCCTGTTGTTTCAGGAAAGAGAAATTCATAATTTTTAAAGACAGAGACAGCAAACTGCCTGTTATTTTATTTATTTTAATAGACTTCATAAATTGCTAACAATAAAATCTTCATCACAAAGAAAATAAAATCAACAATTGAATTTCTCCCCACAATTGCCTTCGAATTAACCCTCTATCCACAAAATATGCTCAAGGCTGGTGAACACTTACCAAACACTTGCTGCTCCATGGCCCCTTTTAAATTTACATTTACAACAAGAACAAAGAGACCAAATACCGATTCTTGTGAATTCTGCTGGTAAACAACTTTCCAATCACTTCCGACAACCACTACCTACTGTTTCCTGCATCTGAGCCAGCTTTGCCACATTTGGATCCCATTTTTTATTGAAGCAGCGAGCTACTTGTGTCCTGTCGAATATATTGCTAAAATCCATGATGGCTTCATCAAAAAAAACCTGCTCTTATTAATCAGGGTGCCAAACATAAGATTCATCGCAAACAGGTCATTTTGAGTGAAATCTTGTTTGGCTTTAATTTACCTGCACATGACAATGTCACTGAAAAGGCAAAATTGATGATCCACATCAATTTCCAGCAACGTTACTGAAAGTGTCAGTGTGTCTACCTGAAACAGGGGCGGGATTAGGTTTGACTGTAAAATTCTGGAGACAGGTAGCTGCTTACACATGGATAAATTGCATTAATATACCATCTTTGATATATTAAGATCCCAAGATGTATTGCAAGAACAATTGCAAACAAAAAAGTGATACTACAGTTCAGTTCAGTTTGACAGTTTAGTTAGTTTATTGTCACATGTACTGAGGTACAGTGAAAAGCAATTAATGATTACAAATTTGGAAGGAATTTTAAGGACTATCTTGAGGGATTGAGAGGAAGATAGATATTAGGAAGGCTGAGGTAGAGGACACTAAGAGGGGAACATGAAAGAGAGGAAAGAAACACATTAGTAATAAGCCCAAACAAATCGTATAAGATTCGTGATTAGGCATGCACTGAAACAGACTGGAATTACTGCTCCAACTTTTAGCGTTCTGGAAAGGAATTAAAGGTAGATACAAATTGCTGGAGTAACTCAGGCAACATCTCTGGAGAGAAGGAATGGGTGACGTTTCGGGTCGAGACCCTTCTTCAGACTAATGTCAGGGGAGTGGGCAGGTCAGAGATAGAATGTAGTCGGAGGCAATAAGACTGGTGGGTGAACTGGGGAGGGAGAGAGGGAAAGCAAGGGCTATTTGAAGTTAGAGAAGTCAATGTTCATACTGTTGGGGTGTAAGCGAAATATGAGGTGCTGTTCCTCCAATTTGCACTAGGCCTCACTCTGACAATGGAGGAGGCCCAGGACAGAAAGGTCAGTGTGGGAATGGGAGGGGGAGTTAAAGTGCTGAGCAACCGGGAGATCAGGTAGGTTAAGGTGGAATGAGCGGAGGTGTTCAGCTAAACGATCGCTGAACCTGCGCTTGGTCTCGCCGATGTACAGAGGAGTTGACACTTGGAACAGTGGATACAGTAGATGAGGTTGGAGGAGGTGCAAGTGAAACTCTGCCTCACCTGGAAAGGCTGTCGGGGTCCTTGGATGGAGTCGAGGGGGAAGGGAATTTCTGATTTATGGTGAATGCTGAACTCACTTTCTGCTCCATGCTGTCTTTCAGGTGCTGCACTGTTTCCTCCAGCTCCTTCATCATCTGTTCCATGTCTTCCTGCGTCTGACGAAACAAAGTCATTTGTTTCATGACCTCTGCGTTCTGTAAAAATGACAGTAGTGGTTGTCAGTCAGGAGAATAGGTGGATGAGCAGTGTCAAGTTTCCATGACACATAGAAGACATTGAAAGCACGACTCGGGCCATTGACTCTAACAAGCAGCTTCCGAAAACTTTCAGAGCTTCAGTAATTATCACTTATGTGAGGTGTTTAACGATCATAGTGTATCTGCTACTACTTATTTCTCTCCATCTTGAGTTCCCTCTTTATAAAAACCATGTGTTGTGCTAGAACATTTACTGAACTATACAACAATTTAGCTTAACATCTATATTCCATTTTTCTTTGCCAGTCATGCTTAAGAACAAATCTGAATGACAAAATGTTGTATTCTTTTTTTTTTAAAGCCACTTTAACCAATTCTGTTAAACGTGTTGCCGCTGCTAAATCTAGAAATTATCTCTGCATCTCTGGAAACACCTCATTACAAAACTT
Source organism: Malacoraja senta (assembly GCA_038087875.1). NCBI lineage: Eukaryota > Metazoa > Chordata > Chondrichthyes > Rajiformes > Rajidae > Malacoraja > Malacoraja senta. The sequence goes on from CM075982.1 coordinate 14,604,375, forward strand.
AGCACGTTTGCAGATACTAATCCTGCTCTTCAATAATCAAGTGAGTCAAGGTACCAAATAATGGGAACTGAGCCAGGAGTTGATGACCCTTGGGCTTCCTTATTGTGCAAAATGTGGGGCTGCTGTTTTACATGCAAGCACCAATGCTGAGAGAAAACAATGTCGCACTTTCTGCTCTATTTTTAAGTTTTCTACTACATTCCAGGGGCAACAAGCAGAAAGATTGCTAATTTTTAGTTTAGTTTAGATTAGAGATACAGCGCTGAATCAGGCCCTTCGGCACACCAAGTCTGCACCGACCAGCAATCCCCGCACACCAACACTATCCTACACACACTAGGCACAATTTTACATTCATGCCAAGCCAATTAACCTACAAACCTGTACATCTTTGGTGTGTGGGAGGAAACCGAAAATCTCGGAGAAAACCCACGTGGTCACGGGGAGAAAGTACCAATGTACAGACAGCACCCATGGTCGGGATTGAACCCGGGTCTCTGGCGCTATAAACACTGTAAGGCAGCAACTCTACCGCTGCGCCACCATGCCGCCCCAAATAAAAGTAGATACTGTTGAAAGTACACAGAGATTTTATAAATATATTCAGGGAAAAAGAGTAATTAGGAAGAGAATAGTGTTCCGCAAAATACCAAAGTGGACATCCAGGGGGGAACTGCAGCAGATGGGCGCGGTCCTCGATAAATTTGTCCTCTGATTTTACTATTGAGAAAGACATGAACTCTAAGGTACTCAGGAAGGCTAATGGGGATATCTTAGAGACAGTCAGCATTACAGCAAAGGAAGTGCTAGACATCTTAAAACATATGAAAGTACATATATCTCCGGGACCTGATCAGGTATATTCTAAGTTAGTAAAAATACAGATGACACTTAAATAAATGGTATCATAAACAGGGAAGAAGCTCATCAAGAATTACAATGGAATCTTGATTAGTTGGGTAAGTGGACCTAGGAGCAGCAAATGGAGTTTAATTTAGAAAAGTATGAGTGCTGCATTTGGGAAATTCAGACCAAGATAGAACCTTCACGGTGAATGGTAGGGTGCTGGGGGGGCGTTATAGAACAGAGAGACCAAGTACTGACTTCAAGTACACTGTTCCCTGAAAGTGGCATCATAGATAGACAGGACGGTGAAGGGTGATTTAGGCACACTTGCCTTCATCAGTCAGGTCATTGAGTATAGAAGTTGGGATGTTATGTTACAGTTGTATAAGACATTGGTGAGGCCGCACTTAATGTGTTCAATTTTGGTAATTCTGTTACAAGAAAGATGCCATTAAGATGGAAAAGGTGCAGAGATTATTTATGAGGATGTTGCCAACATTCAAGGGCCTGATCCCTAGGAAGAAGTTGGGTAGGGTATTACTTTATTCTCTGGTGCGCCGGAAGTTGAGGAATGATCTTATAGAGATGTATAACATCATGAGGGGAACAGATAGGGTGAATGTATGGGGTCTTTTTTCCCAGAGTTGGGGAATCAAGAACTATAGGGCAGACGTTTAAGGTGAGAGGGGAAAGATTTAATGGGAACCTGAGGAGAAACATTTGCACACAGGTGTACATATGTGGAAAAATCTTCCAGAAGAATTGGTTGAATCTGGTAATAAAAGACCACCAGGGGCGCCGGGGAGATGGCCAGTCCTGCCGGCAGTCTGTTCGTTTTTTTCATCTTTTTGTTATTTTTAGTGTTTGTTAAAAGTTTGATTTAATGTACTTCGGTTTGTTTTATGTGGGGAGAGGGGGGAGGGGATCTGGGGAAACTTTTTTTTCAAGTTCTTACCTTCCCGGAGATATGATTGATTTTCGGATCACATTCTCCGGGGTCTGCGGCCTACCCTCTCTGGAGCTGGAGGCCTCCTCGGACTGTCGTGAGCCCCACCGCGGGGCGCGGACTTAACATCGGAGCGGATCCCTGGCCTGCGGACTTACCATCAAGGGCTCGCAGTCTCGGGAGAGGTAAGTCGGGAGCTCCAACGCGCAGAAGGTTCGACCAGCCCCGACGCAAGGTTTAATCGCCCGGCGCGGGGAGCTGACAACCCCCCAATGCAGGAGCTGAACGCCTCAGCGCGGAGGGCTTGAACGCCACCGGCTACGGGAGTCAAGATCATCCCGTTAACGGGGGCTCGAGGCCCCCGACCAAGGAAGAACACAAGGGAAGGACTTGAGCTTTATTTCGTCTTTCATCACAGTGAGGAATGTGTAGGAGTCACTGTTGTGGATGTTCATGTTTAAATGTGTTTTTGAGTCTGTTGCTTTTAATTGTATGACTGAACTGGCCAGTGAAATTCCTTGTATGTTGCAAAACATACTTGGCGAATAAAATCCGATTCTGATTCTGATAATAACAACAACATTTAAAAGACATTTCGACAGGTCCATGGATAAAGAAAGGTTTCGAGGGATATGTGTCAAACATCGGCAAATGGGACTAGCTTATATGGGCATTTTGGTTGGCATGGACGAATTGAGCTAAAGGGCCTGGTATCATTTGGTATGGCTTTATGACTTAGCAGGTCAAGCAGCATCACCAGAAAGAGAAACAAGTCAATATTTCAGGTCAATGACTTACGTCAAACAATTGTTGAATAGCAATGAAATGATGACTAATCCTGGATTTGATTTTCTGGGCTATAAAATTGACCTCCAAATGAAGGTCCCAACCAGGTGTCATACTGATGGACTCATCTGAGATTTGTGTACATTGAACTATTGGGTGCGTCTTATATCCAAATGATGAATGCATATGTCACACTAAATGTAAACAGAAAACTGCATGCACCTTCACTCCAACTCTAATAAAACTAAACTATACAAAATACTATTAGGTCAGGCAGAGTCTGTGGAGAGAAAAGCACAGCTGATGAAAGCAATCAACCTGAAACACTCTTTCCATTGAAAATCAGAGGCCAGAGCGCTTGTCAGAGTGCTCCTGCTTCTTACAGAAGAGCAGAACATGCTGAAGGGCAGACACAGGTATATCTGACTTCCTGCCCTGCCACTTGACTCACACATTGAGTACAAGCCTATTAAAAAATTGCAGAGACGGATGCACTTCATATCTGGCTCCTCGTCACTGCCTGCAGCCCAGTCACCGTTTGTGTTGTCTTGTCAAACCAACATGGCAATAACACAGGCAGTGCATTGAGAACTACATGGCTAATAAATGTTCACACAGGGGTTTGGAGTGACAGTGACCATGTGGTAGGCACCAGGGTCCAGTGTGAATTACTCTTATTTTCTGAATTCTGATGAAAAATCATCAATCTGAAACAATAACTGCTTCTATCTTGCATCAGATGTTGCTTGATCTGATGAGTATTTTAAGCATTCACCAACATCGAAACAAGGACAACGTGAGCACTTAATTATCGGAACTAATTGAGACATTTTCTGATGACTTGACATTTTTCTGCCATTTGATTTGACCTATTACTTGGTTGACCCGCCATCCAGCGAGGTAACAGCGTAGTTCCCCGTTCTACGCTGTCTCAGAATCGTATTTCTACAAAGTCAGCAGCTTCCTGCAAAGTAGGCAGGCAAATGGCAAGCACACAGATTGAATGCCATCTCAATGCTATATTTTTCCCATCACTTATCTCTAATGTTCGATCTTGCAGTTATGTTTGATTTTGTGAAAATCCTGTGACACTTATTTTTTAATCCCAACTTTATCACTTTTGTTATACCGGGGGTTTTGCCTGTCACACCTGAGAGTGGCAATTTTTCATTGAAAAGTGATGTGTAATGTATTAAAGACAAGTTACTGTCCTCTCTCACCCTGTAAAATCATTAAATTCAGTTTCTCAGCTACATCAGAATCTCTTCAGCCATTTAAGCTCAGTTATTACTTTCCTAATTAAATCATTTATTTAATTTTCTCATTCCAGTATCCGCTTGCCATAAGTTCCAACATTATTTAATTAACTGGCTTTGGTATTATTTAATCTATTTAATTTTATATACTCATGCATTTACTGAATCCCTAATATCCAATTTTACTTAATCTTCCAACAATAATAATAATTTCACTCAAAGGATTTATTACTACCTCACAGATCTATATGCGGAGTATTACAATCTCCTGTAATTGCCATCCATCTAATTGCAATGAATTTTGACTTGACTGTACTTTTATCTCAGACAAATATTTGCAGTGCAAACTCCTTTGTAGGCTGTCACTTGCAATACTTCTGCAGGTTTTCTACAATGAGAAGGTCTGAGAACGAGAGTAATGAAATGCTCAATTATTTAGAGTAATTATTTAGAGCCCTTGTGAGACCACACCTGGAGTATGTGCAGGTTTGGTCTCATTACCTTTAATAACTTGTCATAGAGGTAATGCAATAAAACTTTACCTGGGATGGCAGGTTTGCCACATAAGGGGATATTGTATAGACGAGACTTGTATTCTCCAAAGCTTAGAAGAATGAGAGATCTCATTGAAACAAAATTCTCACAGGATTTGACAGAGTGAACAGAGTATTCCCTTCGGCTGCGGAACCAAAAGACATTGATGCAGAATGAGGGATAAACCATTTAGTATTGAAATAAGAAATTCCTTCAGAAAAGGATGGAGAATCTTAGGAATTCGTTGGCCTGACAGGTTGTGACGCTGACATTAATTTCATTCAAAACAGATGGATAAATCTCTGGATATAAGGTGAATGTAAGGATAGTACGGGACAGCGGTGCCGAGGTAGAACAGCCGTGATATTGAAGAATGACAGAGCAGGCTCAAAGGGCCAGTGGTTACACTTGCTCCTAATTTTAATACTCTTTTATCATCTTGTCCTGCCACAAGGACTATAACCTTTCTTTGTTCTTCTCCTGCTAAATGGGGATTTTCCATTCAACAACATTTATAATATTAATTATTTATCTGTGTTGGGAAAAGGATGCTATTTGTAAATTTAAAAAGTGAAATTGTGTTTTATGTGAAACATGTGTAATACTTAGCGAATACATAGCATCACTTTTCACAATGGAAAAATATATAGGCAGTGACAAGCAAAAGCTGCAACAGTGAAAGTAGCAAGCTGGAACAAACTCAAAGGTGTCAAATGGCCTTCTTCAGAATGGCTAAAGGACATTGCTATTAATTTTCTAGCATGCTGCCCACCCCATTCACAAGTGCTTACTACTGATCAATTTCTGGCACACTGTTATACTCTGTCCCTTATATTCTACTGCTCTCTTAATTTACTTCAGTGTCTCTACCATTCTATTAGTTAATTGATCTGGTGATATAAAAATTGAAACCTCATGGAGTTGCTGACCCATTCTGTAATTAATTTGGGAAAATAGTGTCCAATTACATAGTTAATTCATTGTTTGTTGCAGCAATTTATTCTGTTGCTGATAAATTATTTATTGATTTGAACACAGCTACTTCACTTTTATTTACCGGCCACTATTAGTTCCATGAATTAATCTGGTGTGTCCTTGGCTCCAAAATTCAATACAATTGCATGATTTAATTATACCGGTGTACTGTTTGCACTATAAATTTATAAAATTACTGCTGCCCCCCCCCCCCCCCCATAGTTTTATTTTAAGTTCAGTCTCAGAAAATGAGTGGATGGAAGGTATCAATCAGGTCTGAATTAACCATGATGATGAAAAGAGTTTTATCAACAATGTTGAAGCTGTACTCATCCAAATAGATGGAGATTATTCCATTACGTTCCTGGATTGTACCTCAAAGAAACTGGAAAGATTCTCGGAAAGTCAGTGTACTCAATCAAGAATCCGCCATGTTTATGTGATGAGCATTATTAAGTTTCTGTTCAATAATGTTTTTGAGGATATAAGATCATAAATGATAGGAGTAGAATTAGGCCATTCGGCCCATCAAGTCTACTCCACTATTCAATCATGGCTGATCTAACTCTCCCTCCTAACCCTATTCTCCTGACTTCTCCCCATAACCTCTGACACCCGTACTAATCAAATATGACAGTGAGGAATCCAACATTTGCAATGGCGTCATCCAGCACATGTGAGCACACATTTTAGATTTAAATGTAGGAGCTCCAGTAACCCTTAAGTTCCTCTAATTCATAAATATGGCAAATAAATGCATGACAAAGCAGAAAGACATGCAACAAGTTAGAACCAGGCAGAAAAGGAGCATCGACAATTTCCACCTCTTCCACTAATGCAACATTTCAAAGTGCTGACATTCTGCTATTCAGCCCACGCAAGAGTGGCAGCTTTTAGTTGGCCACTCAGTCGAGGGTTGGTCTTGGCATCATGTTTGTCAGACATTGTGGGCCGAAGGGCCTTTCCTGTGCTGTAACGTACTGTGTTCTTGTATAAGCAGGAAGTCCATACGGTCCATATTGGAGGAAGAGCATCTCATATTTCGCTTGAGCACCTTACAACCAATGATATGAAAATTGATTTCTCTAACTTCAAGTAACCATTGCATTTCCTCTCCCTCCATTCCTCCCCCACCCGTCACACCAGCTTCTTGTTCACACCTAGCAAACAGCTAATGGCCTGTTTCCTTTATCATCATGACTTTTTTGCATATCTTTCATTTAATTGTTCTTTCTCTCTCTACATCGCTGTCTATATCTCTTGTTTCCTTTTCCCCCGACTCTAGTCTGAAGAACGGTCTTGACCTAAAACATCACCCATTCCCTCTCTCCAGAGATGCTGCTTGGCCTGCTGCGTTACTCCAGCATTTTGTGTCTATCTTCGGTTTAAACCAGCATCAGCAGTTCCTTCCCACACAATTCCATAAGGTCACCTGTTTCATGAAGGAGCCAGCAGAAATTTACATTGATCACTGGACCGTTGTCTCAATGAGAGCAGGCTGTGGTGCAGAATAGAAACATTTTGAAGTCTGCTATGAAATTAATGTGCTGCTTGGAAGCAAAAGCGATAGAATAAGACAGGTTTGTTGACTCTGTCACAGTCCACATTAGCACGAAGGATACACAGATCATATTGCCTTGGAGGAAGTGCTTGAAATGCTCACTGATGTTCCAGAATTTTGAGGAATTTGCAGCAATCTCATTGAAATCTTTACAATTCTTTGAGGCGCAGATGCTGTCAACTTGCTTCTCTTTTCGTAGATTTTGCCTGACCTGCTGAGTGTTTCCAGCATTTCTGCTTCTATTTCAGTTTTCCCAGGTCTGCAGTTATCTAGAATTTCTTCTTCTAATGTATTCCCCCTGTTTGGGCAGCATAGAGTTAAGGATCCTAGTCTCTGGATGAACAGGTCTGCTACTTAATATACAATGTGAAATTTCTTCAATCCTGGGCTGTGAAATTTTGGACATATGCATTACTTGTGGATGTTACGTTGATTCACAATTGAAATTTATGGATTTTGGACACTAAAGAAACTAAGGGATATGATGGGACCAATGTAGATGAGCCAATGCAGCCACTAGTCTGACTATGAGTCTGACTTGAGGTATACATTTGTTTTACACCTCATCCTCCACCCAGCTCCATTGAAAATTGTAACCCCTCCACCTTTTTCCAAGTTCAGGTGTTGTATTTGTTTGAAATACAACACCAGAGACCCGGGTTCGATCCTGACTGATGGGTATTGCCTGTACGATATTTGTACGTTCTCCCTGTGACCTGCGTGGGTTTTCTCCGGGATCTCTGGTTTCTTACCTTCCAAAGACGTACAGGTTGGGAGGCTAATTGGCATGATAAAAACTGTAAATTGTCCCTAGTGCGTGTAGTATAGTGTAGGTGTGCAGGGATGGTTGGCACGGAGTCGGTCGGCCGATGGGCCTGTTTCCATGCTGCATCTCTAAACTAAACATGATTTTCTAAACAGCATTATGGGTGTTCCCCAGCAGATGGCGCATGAATTACAGAAATCAAGCAAAACCTTTTGCCTATTTAAATCTTATAAAAATGAAATCTTGAAACAGTTATTCTGAATTATGAACCCAAAATTCAAGAGAGTCAAGAGTCAAGAGTGTTTTATTGTCATATGTCCCGGATGGGACAATGACATTTTTACTTGCTGCAGCACAACAGAATATGTGAATATGTAAACATAGTACATAACGGGGGAAGAGAAAAAAAAGAAAAAGTTCAATAAATAACAAATATAGCGCAATAATAATAGTCTTTTGTAGTTTAGAGCTCAGAGCTTATTCATTGTTGTGTTTAATAGCCTGATGGCTCTAGGGAAGCAGCTGTTCCTGAACCTGGACGTTACAGTTTTCAGGCCCCTGTACCTTCTTCCTGATGGCAATAGTGAGTTGAGTGTGTGGCCAGGATGGTGTGGGTCCTTGATGATTTTGGCTGCCTTTTTTGGGCAGCGACTACGATAGATCCCTTCGACGGTGGGGGGGTCAAATGATGAACTGGTCACTGGTCACTTGTAGTCTTTTCCGCTCCTGGACATTCAAGTTGCCGAACCAGGCCACGATGCAACCAGTCAGAATGCTCTCTGCCGTGCACCTGTAGAAGTTTAGGAGAATCCTCTTCTACATGCCGAATCTCCGTAATCTTCTCAGAAAGTAGAGTCGCTGATGTGCTTTCTTTATAATTGCATCAGTGTGCTGGGTCCAGGAAAGATCTTCGGAAATATGCACGCCCAGGAATTTGAAGTTATTGACCCTCTCCACCATCGTCCCGTTGATATAAACAGGATTGTGGGTCCTCATCCTTCCCTACCAAAGTCCTCAATCAGTTCCTTGGTCTTACTGATGTTGAGAGCCAGGTTGTTGTGCTGGCACCATTTGGTCAGTCGGTCGATCTCACTTCTATACTCTGACTTGTCCCCATCTGTCCAACCACAGTGGTGTCTACGGTGAACTTGATGATGGAGTTTGCATTATGCTCAGCTACGCAGCCATGGGTATAGAGTGAGTAAAGCAGGGGGCTGAGCACGCAGCCTTGAGGTGCTCCCATACTAAATGTTACTGAGGATAATTTGTTCCTCCAATTCGAACAGACTGTGGTCTGTGGATGAGGAAGTCAAGGATCCAATTGTAGAGGGATGCGCAGAGGCCCAGTTCCGTGAGCCTGATAACCAGCTTGGAAGGAATGATGGTATTAAACGCTGAGTATTCACAAAACCCTTACCCGGCCTAATATCCACCTCATCCAGATTAGCAGCCATTCCACGAAGCCCATAGATCCCCGGTTTACTGCAACTCTGCCCCAGAGCTGGGCATCAATCCACAACCCAAATTCCAGCTTGTTCAGACTGACTTACATCTAGATGTCCTAGCACAATTTTATTGTGATTTCAATAATCTAATCGTGCCTTTCATGTCATCACAATTATATATTCATCAGGATTCTATAATATTTCACTGATTTAAATTTGTTGCACTTGAATGCACTCGTGCCAACTCAAATTACTGTTTTAACAAGTATTAAAAACATACTGACACTAATGCTGGAGTAACTCAACGGGTCAGCATGCCTGACCTGCTGAATTATTCCAGCACTTTGTGCCTTTTTTATAAACCAGCATCTGCAGTTCCTTGTGTCTACAGTGCAAACTTAAAACACAGGTTGGAGTGGTGATGGTGTCACAAGTTTCAGGTTCAGATGTGGATAATCCATCTGGGTATTACTGGCTCTTGTAACACTGCAACCCTGAGGTGAACATCTGCTTTCTGCAGGAGTCTAATCATCTACTTCAGCCAAGATTTTCAGAATCTGCAATTTTGTAATTTATGTGACAAGATGTAGCTGCGTCAGACACAATGGTATGAAATATATGATTGATGCAATAAAGATTTAATTACATTCCTGACATGTCTTGGAGATGGCGGATAGGATTTGATGTTCAGAAGATGAATCGCTGCAGGATAGTCAGCCTCAGACCTATGACCTGACCCATTCCTTCTTTGCTTCTCTCCAGAGATGCTGCCTGTCCCACTGAGTGACTTTCTGTTTGTTGATGTGGGGGGGGGGGGGGGTGGAACTCAAAGATGGTCATGCCCCTGAATGTTAAGGGTAGGTGTTTAGACTGTCTTCTATTGGATATGGGCATTGATTAACACTCCTGAAGAACAAATGTTACTTGCAACTTATCATCCCATGCTTGAAATGTCTTGGTCTGATTAGACTGCTTCAGCTCTGAGGATATGTGAATGCATTTGAACATTGTTCAATCATCAGTAAACATCCCCACCTCTGAATTTGTGATGGAAGGAAGGTCAACAATGGATGAGTTAAAGATAGTTGGATCTCGGCACGATGACGAGGAACTCCTGCAGTCATATCCTGCGCTTAGATAAGTAACTGCAATCGCCTTTCCTTGTGTACGGTCTGACTCCAACTATTGCAGAATTTCCCCTAGATGCCCAATGACATTGTAACAGTTTTAGTAGGATTCTTAATGCTATGCTCTGTCAAATGCTGCCTAAACTGCCTAAAGGGCAGTTACTCTCACCTGCCCACTGAAATTCCACTTTTTGGGGTTCATATTAAGACCAAGGATGAAATTAAATCCAGAGTCAACTGAACTTGACAAAACACAAACTGGGCAGGCAGGTTATTGGTGAGTAAGTGCCACCAGATGGCATTGTCAATGACGTTTCATTACTACACGAATAATTCTGAGTAGGTTGATTGGGCAGTAATTAGTCTGATCAGGTTTGGCCTGCTCTTTGTGTACAGGACATACCTGCGCAATTTGCCACAAGGTTCGTCAAGTCAAGTTTATTGTTATATGCATAAGTACAAGTTAGGTAAGTGTTGTATAATCTATGCACAATATAACAGACCACACAGTATGTTAATACACCAATTAAAGATCCACAATGAAGTGGCTGGAAACATTAGCTGTGCTGAGCTAGGAGCTTAGCCTTCTCTGGCTGCCAAGAGATAAAGTGAACCTCCTAAACGTTGTTCAACTAACTTGATGATAAATGTAAGTTCCACCTAGGATTCAGTTCATTGCAGATGTGTATCGAAGCTACTGCTTAGCTGTCGGAACAAGGAGGCTGCAAGGCAAAGCTGTGACAAATCAATCACATGGAATGAGGGAGCCTTTCGCAGTCACAGACTTAAACATTAAGCCCCTTCTGTTCATCCCACCACTCAAGTCTCTCGTACAGCAAACCTTTTAATTTCCTTATGTGCAGGAAGGAACTGCAGATGCTGGTTTAAACCAGAGATAGACATAAAAAGCTGGAGTAACTCAGCTGGACAGGTAGCATCTTTGAAGCGAAAGAATGGGTGAATTTTTGGATCTGGACCCTTCTTCCGACTTCCTTATCATGTATTCCTTATAATGTCCTTGTCCTGAGCAGCAAGTATTAAAATATTATCTTTCCAGGAAAGAAGACATAAACATCTTGATCAGTATGGTTGGCTCATTCATTACTTGTTGTAACATCCCGATGACCAACCTCATCAATATTAATCTACTGGAGAATTGATTGACTACATCAGCTTGCACCACCACTAACATAGATGAGCTTAACAAGTTTTGGCTCCACCTCAGTTCTTGCATTTGAACAGCCAAAGTGGATAGTTATAATAAGAAATCCAATGAAAGGGATCCCGATAGGAGATTTTAAAATATGACATGCAAATTAAAATGCAAAGAATTAAAACAAAATATAAAAGTCACCAAGCCCCATTCAGTTGCTTTTCCCTTGGATTCAATCATTCTTTGATATTCATTTTGCTTTACCTCCCTTATCGGACTGGTAATTCACTCATCTTCCCTTTCCATGCTGATTCCAGGGAATATCCTCCCCAGTCACTCTTTGATTAACCAGAGTGTTTCTGGCACTGCAGCCCCACTCTCTGGGATTATCTTCTCATTATTTTCTCATCTACCGTAAAACCCTTTGAAGAATCTTTTCTTTCATCCAAGCCTTGTGTCGCCACGACTCTCTAGTTCCTTTTCCTTTTGTCTGCTCACCGTTCAGCCGTGTTAAGTTACTCAGGTATATTATTCAGTGCCAAGATCTCCAATAAAAACTGCTGGTGTTCGTTCCTAACTTATCACAATAATGTTGCGGATATTCAGCGGTTGAGCTGATTCGAAATGAAAGGAATGAGCAATAGTTTGTGAAACAGCTTCCGTTACTTCAGAAATAAGTCCATGTACCTTTTACAGTATCACTTGTTCATATATAGTATCGTCTGCCATATTCTATTTCTTAAATCAGCTGTTCTTAGCATTTTGCTGTTAAAATTAAATCTTGCATTGGCCCTAAATTAATGGCCCAGATTGTGTTAAATGATTCCAAAAGGACCCGTCGGCAGGCTTCACACGCCTTGGTGTAAGACGAAAGTCTGATACAAACTGGAGGTCTGGTGCAGGTGCATCTTACAGTCTCCTGTGTTGCTGTCGCTGAGCCCAGCGACAAAGGAAAAACATGAGAGCAGGGTCTGGGCACAGTGTCTGGCCTTCAGCCTCACATCAGGGTGAAGATTGCCTCCAAATGGTAACCATTCCCGTTTGAAAAAAAATTCCTGTCTTGGCTTACCTTAATTCAATATTTTTCAATTTGTTACAGTTTCTACTACATTTTAATATAGTTTTTATTGAAACATGTTTGAATGATTGTAATAGTCTCTGACTATAAAAGGCATTTGAAAAATGCCTTTGATAACCTCCAAACCCCATATTTCACATCATTGGTTGGCTCTCAGATTCAAAGGCCAGCTTGTCTGGCTCTCCACATCTGCAAACTAAAGGTCGGAGGATCGGAACAGCAGGTGTTGATCATAAAGGGGTTGGATCCGGGAAAACCAGGCTCCATACATCTAATATAGAGTCATAGTCATACAGCATGGAAACAGACCCTTTGGCCCAACTTGCCCACACTGACCAACATGTCCCACCTGCACTTGTCCCACCTGCCTGCCTGCGTTTGGCCCATATCCCTCTAAACCTGTCCTATTAATGTACCTGTCTAAATGTTTCATAAATGATAGGATAGTACCTAATACCTACATTAACACAGTACATTAAATTAGTACATTTCCACTATCTTCATTCAAAGTGATCTCACCGCCAGCCATATCTTCCCATCCCCACCACTTTCCGTAGAGACCGCTCTCTCCGCAACTCCTTGGTACACTCATCTTTTCCCACCCAAACCACTCCCTCCCCAGGTACCTTCGCTGCAGATGTAACACTTGCCCCAATGCTCCTTCACATCCATCCAGGGACCCCAGTAGTCCTTCCAGGTGAGACTGAGATTCACATGCACCTCCTCTAACCTCAGCTGCTGCATTCGGTGCCCACGATGTGCGACCCATCAGCAAGACCAAGCATAGACTAGGCGACCATTTTGCTATTCACGTGCTCAGTCTGCCAAGGACTGCTGGGTCTCCTGATTTGTAACCATTTTAAACCCCCCTTCCATTTCCATACTGACCTTATCATCCTGGATCTCCACTATTGTCAGAGTGAGTCCATACACAAACTGGGCTGATTACAACCTAATGCTATGAGCATTGAATCCTTCACTTTTCGGTAACTAATTTACAAATACTCCCCCTCTCTTTTTTCCTCAGTCTTCCCTGTATCCCACCTGGATGCACACCCACTTCTTCCATTCCTGCCCCCTCCCCCCCTCTCCCCCGGCCTCCTGCCCCTTCCACCGATTCCTTCCTCTGGCCCCACATTTCACACCTCTTTTATCTCCTGATCTCACATTCTGTCTTTTCATCTGTGGCCTTTGTCCAATTATCTGCCAATCATAAACACCCCTCACCTATGTCTATCTATCACTTGCCAGGTCTTGTCCCAACCCCACCTTCCAGCTTTCTCCATCCCAATACAATCAATCTGAAGAAGGGTCCCGAACCAAAACATCACCTATCCATGTTCTCCAGAGATGCTGCCTAACCCGCTGAGTCACTCCAGCACTTTGTTTTGTTTTGTAAACCAGTATCTGCATTTCCGTGTGTCCTCTAAAATAGTGCTTGTCTTTATGCCTTTAAAGAAATACAAATAGAACAGGCAGCCACTGTCTAATTTCTAACAAACATTTAAAAAGAAACAAATAACTTGGGGATGATTTGGAAAAGGGGAGATGCAACGAGACCTGGGTGTCATGGTACACCTGTCATTGAAAGTATGTCATTGAAAGTACACCTGTCATTGAAAGAACACCTGTCATTAAGTCCTCCCTCCACCACCTCCAGTTTAAATTCCATTTGGAATATTTTGGAGGACCAAGAAACCAGAAACCAAGAACAAAAGTAGGCATGCAGGTGCAGCAGGCAATGAAGAAAGTGAATGGTATGTTAGCATTCATAGCGAAAGGATTTGAGTATAGGAGCAGGGAGGTTCTACTGCAGTTGTACAGGGTCTTGGTGAGACCACACCTGGAGTATTGCGTAGAGTTTTGGTCTCCTAATCTGAGGAAAGACATTCTTGCCATAGAGGGAGTACAGAGAAGGTTCACCAGACTGATTCCTGGGATGTCAGGACTTTCATATGAAGAAAGACTGGATAGACTCGGCTTGTACTCGCTAGAATTTAGAAGATTGAGGGGGGATCTTATAGAAACTTACAAAATTCTTAAGGGATTGGACAGGCTAGATGTAGGAAGATTGTTCCCGATGTTGGGGAAGTCCAGAACAAGGGGTCACAGTTTAAGGATAAGGGGGAAATCTTTTAGGACCGAGATGAGGAAAAACATTTTGCACACAGAGAGTGGTGAATCTCTGGAACTCTCTGCCACAGAAGGTAGTTGAGGCCAGTTCATTGGCTATATTTAAGAGGGAGTTAGATGTGGCCCTTGTGGCTAAAGGGATCAGGGGGTATGGAGAGAAGGCAGGCACGGGATACTGAGTTGGATGATCAGCCATGATCATATTGAATGGCGGTGCAGGCTCGAAGGTGCAGGCTCTATGTTTCTATGCAGCCATTGAAACTGCTGGGTAAATGTAATGTTTAATATCTTCAGAAACCTTGTGGTGCTCAATTCTCGTCAGGCATGGTTTACTCAAAACATACAAAGGAACTCTGGAAATTAATTATCATTCAATATTGTGCAGCTCCCACAGTTCAATAAAACACATTTGGTCAGTTACGGCATTGTACCACAAGAGCTGATATACATGGTAAGAGGATACATAATCACTTCTAGCTGTAGTACTGGCAAGGCAACAATAAATTCTTTGCTCAAACGCAGTAGCTCCCTGAGATGGATGGAGAAACTCAAGAGGACATTGCCAGTATAAGGCACATGTATACACACTTGAAGATTTAATCGATGGAATGCATGCCAATGATTTATAGGTCAAAACAAGCAGGGAAAAACATCAAATCCACAATCAGAAGCTCAATGAAAGGCTTTGAAACCTCATATCAAATTGAATCAATTAATTCTGGCCAAGAGTATACTTGCAATAGATTTGGGGCAGAAAGCTAATTTCAAATACAACAATTGAGGAAGATTTGCATTTAGTACATTTCTAAGCACTTTCCAACAGTAACTGCACATGCCTGTAATGTGGGAATTATTATAAAGTAACCAATTTGCATATAATAAGCTCCAACTGACAGCCTCAATGATCAGACCATTTGTTTTAGAAATGTAGATGTGAGGGGATAATATTAGTCAGGATTCTGGTCCTAATTCCCCTGAACTTCTTGGAAAGTGTATAATGGGATCCTTTATATCCATCTGTAACGGTCAAAGGGACTCAGTTTAAATTCCACTTCTGACAGCTGTCACCTCCAACACTCCTGCAATGCACTGTGATTCAAATCTCCAGAGTGTGACTTGAACCCACAAACCTGTGACTCGTGATCATTCCACTCGCAGCAGAATCACAGCTTACACTTATGCAAACATAGATGGTTTCAAGTAATCACTGAAAGCTCCAAGGATTTAATACAAAATGAAATGACACTTGACTGCACTACAGTGAAATACACCATCATTGATCCTCATATTCTGAAGAAACAACTAAAGAGAAATATTGATCAGTCATTTACATCAGTTGGGGCTCATTGCTCCCACCCCACCCCCCTTCTCCACCACCTCACTCTGGTGACTCCAATCCGTTTTGCTAACAGGGAGAATTATGTAACCTATGCACTATGCCATTTTAACTACTGAAGGTTACGGAATGCTTAAATGTCAGGTGCACCATTACTGGTAAACAGACAGTCAGGCCATAAAAAGTTATCAACACCTGTCTTTCAGGAGGGCCATATCAACAAACCAGACACTGCCTTGGTCTACTCACTCGCCTCAGAGTCACAAGCTTGCAACCTCAAGTCCCACTCCAGAGACCTGTGTGGAAAACTTAGCTGAACAAGCCTTGCAGTACTCAGCAAGTCCCACAAAGCCAGAGGTTTAAACACTAAATTGAGGACCCAGGTAACCCTCCAGATGGACATGAAGATTCATGTTGCACTAAAGCAGAAGAGCTCTCCCAATTACACCATTAATTACAATTTCATTTTGTACCACCTGACTGACGTGGTCTCTGCACTACAAGGGGATCTTATTCAAACATATAAGATTATTAAGGGTTTGGACCCGCTAGAGGCAGGAAACATGTTCCTGATGTTGGGGGAGTCCAGAACCAGGGGACACAGTTTAAAAATAAGGGGTAAGCCATTTAGAACGGAGACGAGGAAACACTTTTTCTCACAGAGAGTTGTGAGTGTGGAATTCTCTGCCTCAGAGGGCGGTGGAGGCCGGTTCTCTGGATACTTTCAAGAGAGAGCTAGATAGGACTCTTAAAGATAGCGGAGTCAGGGGATATGGGGAGAAGGCAGGAGCGGGGTACTGATTGGGGATGATCAGCCATGATCACATTGAATGGCGGTTCTGGCTCGAATGGCCGAATGGCTTACTCCTGCACCTATTGTCTATTGCAACAATGACAGCACTCAAAAGGCACTTTGAGGAATCCAAATGATGCAAAATCAATGCAAGGTGCTCTTTCTCTTGCATTAGCTAAGGGCCAAATGTGCACTCAGAGAACCAATTGTTCTATTTAGCCCGTAAACCTTAATTTCCCCGAGAAATAAAGCCAAATCCAATACAGGAGTTGCAGTCATGATGTGTTAAAGCAATCCAAAAGGCATAGGGCAAATTACTCAAGGGAACAGGGCCAATAGGAAAACCGTAGGAAGAAGGCTCAGGAGAGAGACATTGATAGTGTGTCTTTCACAATCTCAGGAGATCCCAGGGCTGCCAACTCTCACGCTTTGAGCGTGAGAATCACACCCTCAAGCAAACTCTCACGCCCTCACGCTGATCAGAAATTTCTCACGCTCTGTGGTGCGAAATTCTGTGATCAACGAAAATTTCAAAACTCGGATAAACTGCATGGTCCGCGGGTGTTGGAGAGCAGGGGCTGAGGGAGGGATGGGGACAGATGCGGGGAGCCAGGAGACTAGCGGCGGGAACAGATGCGGGGAGCCGGGACTGGCGAGTGTTTGCCGGGCTGGCGAGTGTTTGCGGGGCTGGCGAGTCGCTCGCTGCAGCTCCGGCCATGGAGCAGCCCCAGTGCAAGAGTCCCGGGCCGTCGGAGGCGTCGGAGGCGTCGGAAGCATTGCGCCGCTGCCGTGAGGGTCTCTGTGCCGAAGGGACAGACTCTCAAAGGGAGGTGGAGAGAGAGAGAGGGGAAGGAGAGGGAGGAGAGGGTAGGAGAGAATGGGGGAGAGAGGGGGAAGAGAGAGGGGTGGTAAAAGAGAGAGGGGAAGAGGGAGAGAGGGGGAAAGAGAGAAATGGGGGAAAGAGAGAGAGATGGGGGGGGCAAAGAGAAAGAGGAGATAGACAGAGGAGAAAGAGAGAGGGGAGAGAGAGCAAGGGGAGAGTTAGGTGGGAGGGAGAAATGGGGGAGAGAGGAGAGAGAAGATGAGAGAGGAGAGAGAGATGAGAGAGATGAGAGAGAGAGGGGGAAGAGAGAGAGGTGAGAGAGAGACAGAGAGAGAGGGGAGAGTGTGTGGAGAGGGGAGAGGGAAAGAGAGGGGGAGATAGAGAGGGAGGGAGAAAGAGAGAGAGGGGGGAGAGAGAGGGGAAGCGAAGGGGAGAGATAGGAGAGAGAGAGAGGGAGAGAGAGAAGAGGGGGAGAGAGAGAAAGAGGGGGAGAGAGAGGGAGAGAGAGGGAGAGCGAGTTAGGGGAAAGAGAGGGGAGAGAGTTAGGGGAAAGAGAGGGGAGAGAGAGGGAGAGAGGAGAGAGAGAGGAGAGAGGGGAGAGAGAGAGGGGGAGAGTGAAGGGGAGGGAGAGAGGGGGAAGAGAGAGGGGAAGAGATGAGAGAGAGAGGGAGAGAGAGTTAGGGGAAAGAGAGGGGAGAGAGAGTTAGGGGAAAGAGAGGGGTGAGAGAGGGAGAGAGGGGGAGAGAGAGAGGAGAGAGGGGACGAGAGAGAGGGGGGGAGTGAAGTGGGAGGGAGAGAGGGGGAAGAGAGAGGGAAGAGATGAGAGGGGGGAGAGAGAGAGGGGGAGAGAGAAGAGAGAGGGAAGGGGAGAGAGTGAGAGGGAGGAGACAGGGGAGAGAAAGGAGGTGAGAGGAGAGACAGAGAGGGAGAGAGGAGAGAGAGGGGAAGAGAGGAAGAGGGGAGAGATAGGGGAGGAGAGAGAGGGGGTGAGAGAGCGGAAGAGAGGGGGGAGAGAGAGAGGAGAGAGAGAGGGGAGAGAGAGAGAGGATGAGTGAGGTGGGAGTGAGAGAGAGGGGAGAGAAAGAGAGGTGGAGAGAGAGGGGAGGGAGTGAGAGGAAAGAGAGAGGGGGACAGAGAGAGGAGAGAGGAGAGGGAGAGAGAGAGGGGGAGAGAGAGGGGGAGAGAGAGGGGGAGAGAGGGGGAGAGCGAGAGGGGAGAGGGGGATAGAGAGACAAGGCTGCTAACTCCCATGCATTGGAGCGTGAGAATCATGCATTTCACCAAATTCTCACGCTGATCACAAATTTCTTACGCTCTGTTGTGAGAAATTCTGTGATCAACGAAAATTTCAAAACTCATATCAACTGCATGGGCCGCAGGTGTTGGAAGCAGAAGCAGCGGCGGGGACAGATATGGACGGGGAGCGGGGCTGGCGAGTGTTTGCCGGGCTGGCGAGTCGCTCACTGCAGCTCCGGCCATGGAGCAGCCTCAGTGCAAGAGTCCCGGGCCGTCGGAGGCGTCGAAGCGTTGCGCCGCTGCCGTGAGAGTCTCTGTGCCGAATTCGCCCAGGTGACCGGCATGGATCAGGCTGCGGCTCGGTGCATCCTGGAGGACAACCAGTGGCTGCTGGAAGTAAGTACCAAGCACTAGGTAGAAACGGTTGAAGATAGTGGACTTCAAATGGGGGTGGTTGGTGAAAGCATCCAGCTTGCCTGCTAGATTTTCACTTACTGTAACTGCAGGAAAAATGTTCCCGATGTTGGGGGCGTTCAGAACCATGGGTCACAGTTTAAGAATAAATGGGGGGCCAGTTAGTACTGAGATGAGGACAAACTTTCTTCACGCAGAGAGTTGTGAATCTGTGGAATTCTCTGCCACAGAAGGCAGTGCAGGCCAATTCACTGGATGTTTTCAAGAGAGAGTTATATTTAGTTCTTGGGGCTAACGACATCAAGGGATATTGGGAAAAAACAGGAAAGAAGTACTGATTTTAGATGAATAGCCATGATCATATTGAATGGCAGTGCTGGCTCGAAGGGCCGATGGCCTATTCCTGCACCTATTTTCTATGTTTTTATGCTTGAGTATATGGCAATAAAACTCGATCACTTGATTTTGAAGCATCATGCATGGTGGAGGTATAATGTAGTCATAGAGTGATACAATGTGAAAACAGGCCCTTCGGCGCAACTTGCCCACACCCGCCAACATGTCCCAGCTACGCTACCTGCTTTTGGTCCATACCTCCAAACCTGTCCTATCCATGAATCAGTCTAACTTTTTCTTAAATGTTGGGATGGTCCCTCCCAACCCCCCCCACCCCCGGTCTCTATGCTCCCTCGGGCTTGGTCTCTCGCAATTTCTCACTCCCAACTCCCACCCAATGTTGGCAGCCCTGAGATCCCAATAGGTTAAACACCAAGGAAGAACTTTATTTGTCTGGTCACTGTTGTAATACAGGAATAATACCTTGGGCAGCCTAGGACTTTATTTTTAGAGGTGTATAAGATCAGGACGGAATAGATAGGGTAATTACACTCTCTTTTACCCAGGGTAAGGGAATCATGAACCAGGTGACATAGGTTTAATGTAAGAGTCAAAGGATTTAATAGTAAACTGAGTGGCAACCTTTTCACATAGAAGGTGGTGGGTATATGCAATGAGATGCCTGAAGAGGTAGCTAAGGCAGGTACTACAACAATATTTAAAATATATTTGGATAGGTACACAGATAGGAAAGGGTTAGAGGGATGTGGACCAAATGCGGGCAGGTGGAACTAGTGTAGGTGGGGCATCTTGGTCGACATGGGCAAGTTGGGCCATGGGCCTCTTTCCCTGCTGTATGACTGTCTATGTGAACAACCATCAATTCATGCCCAGATAGCCTGACTGTGGTTTGAATAAATGAGGGATAAAGATTGGCTGTCTCACATATTCCCTTCTCTCCTTCAAAAAAGTGATGTGAACTGTTTATGTCCAACTAAGAGTGCACGTAAGGTGTTGTTTTAATATTTCATCCAAAACACAGCTGCTTTGAGAATGCAGCACTCCCACAGTACTACACTAAAGCGTTAACGCAGACATTTGGGGGTGAGTAGAGAGAAATTTGGCTTTTTGGTGAAATCCAGGAGAAAGGGAAAAGTCTAAAGGTTATTGCCAAATCTATCAGTGGCAACATTAAAAAGCAATTACACACATGGAATTCTTCTACACATAGTAAACAATGCTCGGGCTGAGATTGGACCATGAGACATAGGAGTACAATTAGACCATTCAGCCCATCAAGTCTACTCCGCCAGTCAATCACGGCTGATCTATTTTTCCCTCTCAACCCTATTGTCCTGCCTTCTCCCCATAACCTTTAACGCTCTTCGAGATTGGGAGATTTTGTTGAGGGATGTGGGAAGAAGTTGGCTTTGTGGCTTTAGGTCACAGTTCAATCATGATCCTACTGAATGGCAAAACAGGCTCAAAGACTAAATGGCCTCATATTTTTCTGCAGTGAACTTTGAATTAATAACCTTCATATTCAGAGTGAAGAGTGCTACCAACTAAGCTTTGGATATCAACCAATGTATAATTTTACACACCTGTAGCTATTTCAAAGTTGTAACAGTTTTCAACCGTCATATGCGTGCTAGACACTCAATTTTGCCATGCTGTAAAATCAGGCTGGTGTTCTGGAGGGACTCACCTTTCGGAGCAAATCTGCATGGTTTTGAACCAGTTCAGTGTACTTCTCCTTCAACTTTGTGTACCTTTGTTCATTAGCTTGAGCTTTTCCTGGGAGATGAAAAGAAACAAAAAACTAAAGCATCCCATCTCAAATTTGTCACTGAGGTTAGTATTTTTGAAGCATCAAATTGTTTAAATGTAGTCAACTAAGCATAGTTCTTCACTGGCTGTAGACAAAAATCAAATGGGCAGCAAGGTGTATGGTGCAACCCTGAACTGATCCATTGATCTCAGACAGGTGGGTGCTACCAACCATAATTTGCCTTAGTAACAAAAACGAGACACCAATCGCAATTACTATTTCATGGCCCCACTGGAAAACGTGCTTGTGTGAACGTCAGAGAAGTTGTAGCACAATATAGTAGGGAGTTTCCCACAGATAAGCAGCCACTAGTTGCACTCTGATGGAAGAGTTACTGCTTTCTGAAGCGCATGTAAACATTTCTGAAAAAGATTCTGTAATTCTTTGAATGGTGTGGAACGCTTTCTCCAAGTTTCAGATCCCAATAAAAAAATGTACTCTGAAGAGATGCGAAAGGGACCAAAGTGATCATCATTGAACCGCACACAGCATCTTAAAGTGCGAAGAGACACCCAGAAGGTGGGTTCAGAGATCAAATCTGATTATATATACTGGATGAAAACAGTGATCCCTGGTTGACTGGTTAAGACCATCACTAAATTCAATCAGATTGTATTTTTAACATCATTCATTACATCGACAGAGGCATGGCAGTCAGACAAAATCACCACCATGCATTTGCAGGAACTATTCTCATCAGGTTCTAATGCGAATTTGGAACTTACGTTCGATTTCTGTGAGGCTCCTCTGGGCTTTCTCCGTGACATCTTGCTTCTTTTTCACCTCCTCTAGTTCAGCCTTCACAAACTCATTCTCATCCAAAGCCTGCAGCTTCAGGTGTTGCTGCTCGGCCAGCTCAGCCTCCAACTCATTGATGCGTCCCCTCAGCTGTAAGATCAGGCGCTTGCTCTGAAGTGAGAGGAGCATAGAGAGATTCAGGACCTCCGGTTTTAACATGTAGAAATCAAACATGCAAAACAAGGCAGACCCAAAGTAACAGCAGAGAAGCTGTAAGCTGTTGGTTGGCACACACCTGCAAAAAGTCCAAAGATAGGTTATTTTTTAAGATTAACAGTGTGCCTTCGCTGAAATGAGTAACTATTAAATTTAGGTTGAAAAAAGCCTGTAGGTTATAGAAGAAGGGGGCAATAGAGAGACTTGAGGTAATACTGGAGATTGAGAGCAAATTGGAATAGAAGAATTAGAATCTGGTAAATAGTAAATGGACTGGGAATGAGCCGTTTATAGAAGAACACGTTCAGAAGATAAAATAAAGGGAAGAAGCTTCAGAGCGAGAGAACAAGTGAGCTAGACAGTAATGAGCAAGAGAATAGTATACAAATATATTCACAAGTCAAAGGCAAGATATAAAGGAGGGTTCATTTTTATCACTTCCAGCCTTGTGCTAAAATTAGCTTTGCTTCTTATCACCATCAAACATACCTGATGCGCCTGGAACAACAAGCTATTAATCCCGAGCATAAACATTTCCATCTTTGTAGCCAATATTCTCCTTCACATCTGTGAAAAGTGGAATATATGCTCCAAAGAGAGGCAGAGATCCAAGAGCGTCCCCTTCAATGTCTCAGAAAAATCCTTGGAGTTACTTGGGACCAACAGATCATCAACAAGGTGTTCGTTAAATGAACCAACATGGAATTACAGGCTTCAGTGGCTGGGCTACCTGGAGTGTGGGAGTCAAGTTCATAAGCCAAAGGGCATGAACTAAGGCCTGCTCAGAACAACTGGCAGCAGACAGAAAGCCTAAAACTCAGACATGAAATTCAACCTTCTCACCGACATGGTTGAACCGTGCCCACGAAACTTAGTTCGGTGAAGCTGGGTCAAGATCACGGGAGCTATTTTGGAGAGCTACTAATGTATAGCTTGCATACCCAATCTGAGCTTGACAGAACCCAAGCACATATGTCAGGTTCAGGTCAAGGCCCACCAAAGTTACATGTCCTTGGGCAGGTCGAGCTCCTTATAACTTAGCATGCTAAAGTACAGTAATGTGGAACATGTTAGGGCTGCCTACCCACAAACAGCATGAGAGTCTTTGTGGCACAGGAGCTTCTATTCCTTGACAAACAGATTCCCCTGTTATGTTTGGTTACCCAACCTAAGCACCGCAACTATCCACGCAAGGTCAGGTATCGAAAAGATTCTCAAGCCCTTGGGCTTCAACTAACTGTGGCGAGGTCAGTTTCTGGTCAAGTTTTCTAGTCTGGTGTCAGGGGTTACAGGGAGAAGGCAGGGGAATGGGGTTAAGAGGGAAAGATAAATCAGCCATGATTGAATGGTGGAGTACACTTGATGGGCTGAATGGTCTAATTCTGCTCCTATCACTTATGTGCTTTATCCCTGAGTGGACAGTACACAAGGGAGATAGACACAAAATGCTGGAGTAACTAAGCGGAACAGGCAGCATCTCTGAAGTCTGACGAAGGGTCTCGACCCGAAACGTCACCCATTCCTTCTCTCCAGAGTTGCTGCCTGTCCCAATGAGTTACTCCAACATCTTCGGTGTAAACCAGCATCGACAGTTTCTTAGTACACAAGGGAGACCAGGCCCAGACCCACTGCTTGACCATCAAACTGCCCACCACTGCCCAACACCCCCTACTGACAGTGTGTTGGGTTTCCTTGTTGAACAAATTTTGTTGGACAAAATTGTTGGACGATTTTCAAACTGGCTTGATTTCAATGATTAATAGGTCAGTTAAAATGGCAGACAGTCTCTCAAAACTAATCAAATGCTACTAATCAGATTTCCACAAAATTACTACCCTTTAGGCACAAATGCTCCGTCCAGACGATGTCCACATACGAATAGACTAACCCTATAATTATACTGCTGGAAGCTTTCCACAGTCCAAGTCAACACAGTATGAAAACAGCATTGACCCTAATGACGTAATTGCAGCGACAGGCAGTCAAATTATCTGATTATAGTAGTTTCCAGGAACCACAGTCCCTTTGTTCATGGGTTCATTCAGGACTTGAAGGAAAATAATAGCTCCTGACATAGACTTAAGCCAGCTCCTAGTTCACATAAACTTGGAGCACCATGCAATTCTGCTTGCTTTAGATTGAGTTGGCAATGAGCGGCAGTAGATAGGATGATAGGAACAAGATACTGGCTGCATCAAGCATGGGATCTATCGGGTAGACAGGAGCAGAGTTACTGCTGCCAAGATTGCTGGTCATCTATACTCTAGCCAAACTATTTCTTTCAGTAAGGTCCAAGGCAGAGTCATCCATGGGGAGGCCAACGCCCAAGCTCATCAGCATGTGCAGTGCAGGGTGTTTCGCAGTGCAAAAGGTTCACTGTGCTGATAGAGCAGGTTTGAAATCAGGTGAGGCCTGTACACAAGGTTCGATCGGCAACTTAAAACTAACTTGTTTTCTCACATTCCATTTCTGAAAGGACAATAAATTTGTTTATTTTTCCCACACATCTCCTGGCCTGCTGAGTCTTTCTAGCATTTTGTTTTTATGGCAGCCAGGTTGAAAAAGGCCATAGATTGCAAAAGCACACTGGCCATGATCTTAGTGAATGTCATCTGTCACTTTCACTGGAATCGTTTTTTATTAGAACTTGTGGCATTATTCTAAGTTGGAACTGTTGATCAACAGGTAAATCATTTTGTTTTCTCAAATCTATGGTGTAACTATTACACCAGCAGAGTAAAAAGACAACCCACCTCTGCTTTAAAACTCGCCAACTCATCCTTCAGAGCTGCAATCTCCTTGTAGAGTTGGTCAATCAACTTATCACTGGAAAATAAACAGATTTATGAGAGCAAGTGTGCATCAATGAGTACATTTTATTCCTAAAATCTACTAAGAGTCAATTGGCAGGAGACAAGCATGGAGAGTTAGCCGCCAAGAGAACTAGAATTGCCACAGGATAAATCAATCTTACTTAATAATTGGACCTTTCTCCTTCTGATACCACCAACTCACAATGGACACACAGCACCATTTGCCCACTGGAATCTGCCATTCTTTACTTTTCTGCAGGAGTCACTGTCTGGCAGTGAGGTGTTGTAAACTGTTCTGAACTTTGCCCTCTAAACAAAGATTACTGAAGCTAATGGCAGCCATCTTTACTCAATTTGGATCAACTAACATGTTGCAAACCTTGAACAGAATTTAGAGTTTATTCCCACCTGGATAGATTTGGAATAGCTCTTTTTTTTTGTCTAAGCCTCATTAGTATGCATCAAAAAAATTAAATATCCATGCGCCAACTCCAGAATGATTTCTGCCGTTTGCCCGTGTATTTAAAACATAAAGACTCACTCTATGAAGCCCCACAATTACAAATTGCATATCAGCTGGAGTCCATCACCAATTATCGAACACATTTATTCAAAATTCAAGTTAGATCAATATTCTTACCAATCATCCTTAGACATTCCATTCTGATTATTAAAATTGAATGGGTCAGTGGGCCCCAGTACTTCCAAAGAGGTCATCAAATTTATTCTCAAATAAATTCTGCAAGGAAGAGGGTTAAAACTTGTTAAAGGCAACCACAGTTACTGATCCACTCACACCAGTAAATCATGAAAACCAACCTAAGAGTAGAAGGCAGAAGTTACATGTCTGTTCAGAAATACACATGATGATCATTTACTGAAAGAAGAACACAAGAACATAGGAACATCATCCTGTTGAAGCCTGCCCTCCCATTCAATATGATCATGGCTGATCTAAGCAAACGAAGAAAAGCAATAGGGACATTGGAACAAAGTCAGCCAAAGAAATTCCTAACAACTCCTGACCAACAATTTTGATTTTCATGCTGTTATGGTTCAATTTCCCAAAAAAATCCTTCTTTTGAGGAAGTCACTTACCCCTGAATAGGTGACTTCATCCAGTCAACAACCATTCTCTTTTCATACTGCACATCAATTATGAGCCAACGTGTTCTCAGTACTGCAGGGACCATAGCTGTACCTGATCATATCCATTCATTCATATACATGCATATCTTCTGAGAAAGATCATTAATGTAGCAGAAACCCTGGCTGCATTTGTTTTCTGCTCCATCCCAGCGGCACTTTGCCAACCTAACATGTTTCCTAACATCGCACAATGGTCAAATGCAGTATGGAATTAAAAAAACTAAAACTAGATTTATCACCTGCCCAATTTCACAGTGGATCATACGCAAACAAATTGAGACTCTAATTCAAGGCAAACCAATGAAAAAGTTGCAGAGGTGATAGAAAACACCAACATTTTACCCACAGCAAATAAAAGATATACAACCTACTTAAGGATGGACAGAAATGTATGAAAACAGATGGTGGAATCTATTAAGAATAAACAGCAACAGTGCTCATGCAAGATGATATTCATAGCACATTTAGAGAGGTTTATCATCCCAAAGCTCTTTGTACAAATGTAACCAGGATATGGCACCCAGCCACAAAAGGACATAAGGAGAAGTGACTAAAAGCTCGATCTAATTTAATTGTAAAGAAACATCACAAAGGAAGAGAGAAGAGAGGTTCAGGTCAGAAATTCCATAACTTAGGTCCTGGGTAGCTGAAGGAACTACATAAATAATGAAAGACGATCTGTTAGCAGAACAGCTGGTAGTGGAATGACTGTGACGGGAAGAGAAAGCCTGCAAAGTTAAAAGCCCATACGTACAGAAAGTGATAAAATCCAATCCACTGAAGCAAAACACAGATAAACGGTCACAAAGAAGAAGCTGGGACTGCAAGGTGGAAGTGGGCAGGACAGTGGTGAAGGCAGATTTATGAGTGAGTTAAACAGCAGAGCTGAGAGCCTGGATTCTACTGTCATTATTATAATGCCAGCATTAAATCAAAACTGATTCCAGAATTTAGGCCCTTTTAAGACCAATCTACCAACCACTGTGAAAGAACAGCAAATCATTCTTCAGAAAAGGCTGAATTTGCTCACCACTCTTGCTTCCTGAATAACAGAAGCAGATGGAGTTACTCTGATGAGACAATGGTGTAAATTTCTAGTCACGACTCAGCTCCTGAAACAGTTACACATGGAATACTAAAGATTCCGCGTTGGTTCTGATGAAAATGCAGCGCCTCTATTGAATGCAGTTAATAATCCTTCAAATCTCTTCAGCAAAGCTGGGTATAAAGCCATTCAGAGAGAAATCAATTATCACCATGGTAACAATTCCACTTCTGTCTCAGTGCCTCTTCTGTGCATTAATCCTTTCTACTGCACAGTGATATAAAAAAATCACATAGGAAAATAACTGATCATGTTCACTTGCAAATTCTAGGTTTAATCACAGAAAATAACTTACTCTATTATAAATGAGGCAATATCTATCATGGCACTCTTCCCCCCAAATTTGGACAGATTTTATTCCCAACTGTTATCCAACAGTTCAGTAGTGCACATTTATTTTTAGTACAAACCGGGCAAACATTTTTACCATTACAAACTACATACAGTTCCATTAGAAATGAGACAAAACTCCAGTGTCCATTACATAAAGCTTGGCTTAGTTAGATAACTTCAGAATGATAAATAACTATTGTTTATAATAATAGAGCTTTTAACTATATATATATATTATATAGATTTATTATCTATTATAAACCACATTCTGGGTTTTCCCTAATATATATATTAATTCTCAGAGTGACATTGATTGTTTCACTTCGCTGATACTATGAAATGAATAACAGAGATAAAAATAATGTTGCAACCAGAGACAAAAAACTGAATTTCAAGCAATCTTTTCCAAGCTAACTGATCTGCTCATGCCATTCTACAATTCTCAGATTTAGTCTTCCATTTTTGGAATACCAGAGAATCAAAAATGGTCCCATTAGCACTAAGGCATGAACAAGGAGTTGCCAGAAAATACATTATTATCATGATACAAACTTGATTAGTTTAGCTTAGTTTAGATTAGTTTTGCTTAGTTTAGAGATACAACATGGAAACAAGCCCTTCGCCCACCAAGTCCACGCTGACCATTGATCACCTGTATACTAGTTTTATGTTATTCCACTTTAACATCCTACACGCTAGGGACAATTTACAGAAGCCAATTGACCTACAAACTCGCACATCCTTGGAATGTGGGAGGAAATGGGACATCTTGCGAAAATCCACGCGGTCACAGGGAGAACGTACAAACTCCGCACAGACAGCACTCGTAGTCAGGATCGATCTCGGGTTTCTGGCACTGTTTGGCAGCAGCTCTATCTCTTGCAAATTCCAAATGTGGCTATGAGAATTGTTCATTTGATGTTACAACCATAAAACATTTAGCTACATCATTGTAAGAATCAAAAACACTGGAAATCTGAAATATAAACAAAAAATGTTAAGAACACACAGGTCAGGCAGTATCCATGCAAAAAGAAAAAGAGATAACCTGTCACATCAAAGACCGTTCGTCAGAACTGAAAAAGAAAAACATGTCAATAGTTGGTTGCTAAGAAGGGACATGTGGGAATCTACAATGGGGCGAGGTCAAGATTGGTGAGGGGCTAAGCTATAAATGATTGTTTAATGAGAGCAGTCAAAGAGCAGGAATCTGAGCAAAGGAACATAACATCAATGAAATGAGGGTAGTCAGAAAGTGAGAACATAAAATAAATAACATAGAATTAATGAACCGCCAAGATAACCACATACGCCCAGCAGATCAGGTTGTGCTAACAAAGAAAGAAGAAACTACAACAATATCTCCCACGCTTTTAAATGCAGAACTAACTTATTTAAATTTTCCCCAATTTTAATGAAGGGTCTTCAACCTGAAATACTCGGTATATTTTTCCACACCGCTGCCTGACCTGCTGAGTATTACCAGTATTTTCTTATTTTATTTGGTAGCAGCTAAATCATAATTCAAATGCAGAAACTGTTCTATTTTAAAGCTAACTGTGAAAAGTAGGGAATGAGGAAAAACCATTCCATGTTGTCATTGGTCACACTAAAGATTACCATGCTATTGTGAACTGTATTGAGCATTTGACAAAATATCAGAATAATTTTATAGGTTTAACAAAAAAGATGCTTCTTGAAAAACATATGAATGTTTTGGAAAGAATTAGGTAGGGAGATTCCGAGCTCTACTCTGTGAAAAGTAGAGTCTATTTATATGCCCTTTTAACGCAACAAAAATTTCCCACAATATGGGACCAGGGCCGATGGCCAAAATTCTGATATGAGGCAGGCTTCAGACGTATTTTATGGGAGGAAAGACTGAGAAGCAACCAGATATTGTTAGTTACATAAAGGAAGAGACAGATCCTGACAGTTATCAAGAGTTTAATTTATGTTCCGATTGCAAATATGCAGCATTGAGCCATGCATATTTCCCTTATTTAAAATGCAGAAAATGAAAAGCTGATGTTTTTGTGCTTGACAATGTAATTGACTTTAGATCAGGTTCAAATCCCATTTCTATCCTGGAAGCTCAGAAATAGTCCAGCATTGTAGATTTTAAAATATTAATTGCTTTATTAGTTAAGCAACATAGAAATCTTGTTTGAACAGTTTACCCTCATTTTTGAAACTCTTTCCAGTTTTTGTGTTATATTCCTCCTCGTAGAATTGTACTTCAGCACATATTTATGTTTCTCTGGTAATAAATAATCAGATGACTTTATACTATTTAAAGAAACAGAATGAGCTAATTGAACAGTTCAGCTAATTTACAGTGACGAATTCGGAAAAAAAAATCTGATATTCTCCAATACCTGCAAAATCTTAAAACCACTGAAAATGTACTTGTCTATTTTCCTACAGCAGATCCTTTGATTCAACATATTCTACTTCAAATGTTCATACCCAACTCCGATCAAATATCAAATAATGCTTTCTGGAGTTAGTGGTGGGAGGGAGAGTCAGGGGTGGGAGGATTGGGAGGCGAAGGGTGGAAAATCGTCTTTAAAGGGAAATAAATTGCTCCTGACTATTCCATTTGACTCCCAGATTCTATCCATGGCCATTCCGAGAATTCTCCAGAAAAGATACAGAAATGTTTGAAGATTCAGAATGAAGAAGGGTCTCAACCTGAAACGTCACCTATTCCTTTCTCCAGAGATGCAGCTTTTTGTGTCTATCTTTGGTTTAGACCAGCATTGTCTGGTATTGGCGAATACAAATAACAATGGTACAAGGATAATTATCCCCGTTTATGTCAGTTTACAACTGAAATAATTCCAGTCTCGTGCTGTTATGGTCTTTGAGTTTATCAATCTCCTTTTAGAATATACTTAATAACAGCTACATTCCTCTTAGCAAAGCTGAATGATTCCCCACCCTCTGGGCGGAGACATTTCTCATTGTCTCAATCCTGAACGTCTGAATGGAAATTCTGAGGATGTGATATCCCAGCTTCAAGATGCCCCAACCAGGAGAAACATAAATTCAAAATCTATCACCCCTTATTGAACATACCGACAATAGTCTGAGAATAAAGCTCGACTCTTCCTGCTCAAGCCATGGGTGTAGTACAGGGGTACAAAATGAAAAGTAAAAATATCTGATTGGATATATGGGAGGAAAATATCTGGGAGGAAGAAAGAAGGAAAAGGATTGTTCTCTGCTCACAAACAAGATTTTTTGCAAACAGTCACTTTGAAGGTAAACGATCCATCAAAAGATTTAGCCAAGTGGAATCCATCTCACTACCTTCCTTTGATTTAATTGCCTTTTTGACATTCACTCTTACACTGATGATGTATTGACGTCCAGTGCATTTGCCAAACAGGGAATGAGACCAAGTGTATTGAAGCTGATCCCAAGAAACACAGCAGCAGGTTTTATAAATCGGTTCCTGGTCTCCTTGCTATAATAAGTGCTCATTGAATATCTTGCGATGTACCTGTTGGGATGATGGATCCATCTCAACCAATTCATCCGTTTCCACAACTGGCTCACTGTCAGGGGAGGTAGACTCGACAGGTATCACTACAACAGGGCTGACATGTTCAGACAGAGCTGAGGCCCGCAGGA
Source organism: Malacoraja senta (assembly GCA_038087875.1). Classification (NCBI taxonomy): domain Eukaryota; kingdom Metazoa; phylum Chordata; class Chondrichthyes; order Rajiformes; family Rajidae; genus Malacoraja; species Malacoraja senta. The sequence continues at coordinate 14,635,743 of CM075982.1, forward strand.
AGTTTGGAGGATTCTGCAAGATAAAGGAATAACCAATAGTCAGTTAAAATATAATGCAAGTACACAGCAAATCATTCAACATATATTTGGGTTAATGCTTTGGGCGTGGACTGTTCAGCCTACAGCTGAAATATCAACATTTCTTTGCTTTTAATAGTGCTTTTGGGAAGGAAATGAGAGTGGAACTCCAAGCAAACTGTGCAGGTGGCACAGTGGTAAAATTACTGCCTAACAGTGCCAGACACCCTGGTTCGATTATGACTACAGGTGCTGTCTGTGCAGATTTTCTGTGCAGAATTCTCTGCCACAGAAGCCAGTGGAGGCCAATTCACTGGATGTTTTCAAGAGAGTGTTAGATTTAGCTCTTAGGGCTAAGGGAATCAAGTGATATGGGGAAAAAGCCAGAACGGGGTTCTGATTTTGGATTATCAGCCATGATCATATTGAATGGCGGTGCTGGCTCGAAGGGCCGAATGGCCTACTCCTGCACCTATTTTCTATATTTCTATGTTTGCACGTTCTCCCTGTGACTGCGTGGGTTTTCTCCGGTTGCTCCTGTTTCCTCCCACATTCCAAAGATGTGCAGGTCTGTAGGTTAAATGACTTCTGTAAATTGTCTCTAGTGTGTAGGATGGAGCCTGTGTACAGGTGAACGTTGATCAGCGTGGACTCTGTGAGCCGAAGGTCCTATTTCAACGCTCTACCTCTAAATTAAACTCAAATTAAATTAAACAAAGCATTTAAACATCTGTTAATATCATTACACCAATTTGTAGGGCAATATTATTTGGTACTTAAATGCATAATGTTTGAAAGAAATACAACTGCAAGGAATCTGAATGACTTCAAGGATAGTAGTACAAATTCATCATTTAAGTTAAGGCTTACACCAAATATGCAAAATCTTCTCACTGTCTATACAGAATTGTATCTGCAGCACTACAGTTTCAATTTTGTTTTGTTAACTACTGCCAAAATTAAGAAAAGATGTCCCCCATCTTTTCTTAATTTTATCTGATGAACAGTCATCACTTTATATAAAAAACTTAACTTCAGCATTTTATTTTCCCTCTTTCCCCCTCCCTCCAATCTCTTCCTTTGGTTTCACTCCTCTTCTCCTTATCTGACAATCTTTCATCTCCTTTCGATCCCTAGCCTTTATGTTTTACTCCACCCATCTGCTAATTCATCCCCCTCCCCCACACCTGTAACCACTTATCACTTTCCAGGCTTTGTCCTATCCCCATCTCCCTTTTAAAGCTTACTACTCCACCCCCCCCCCCCCACCGAAACTACTATCACTGAAGAAGTGTACCAAGTCAATACATCGCTTATCCATTCCCTCCACAGATGTTGTTGACATGCTGAGTTACTCCAGCACGTTGTGTTTTGCTGTTTGTTTGTCAAAGTATTTTCTGCCCAAGATTTCCTCCAGAATATTTTAAGAACGATGGATGGATCTTAAAATCCACAAAGATGTTTTCCGGGTTCTGGATTTTGGAAATTTCCAAATTGATTTCAATTTGATCACCGCCTGCAATTTTCCTGAAACGTTAATCTGAAATTCAGAGCTATATTGTAAATTCTGAAATCCTAAACTACAAAATAAAACATCAGCTTTGCTCACCTGGGCCCTGCCCCAAGGGTATTACTTGCAGACTATTCCTAATGTTTGACTCATGTTAAATGTAATAGCCACAGGGACTGTTGTTGTGGTTGCTCTACAGAAAATAATTTGCTTACATTGCAACATGACCTCCGTAACCTGGTGCTTTGTCAATCTTATTTTCAAGGTACCTTGGGAATATAGCTTGCTTCCACAGTCACACTAAAGGGCCTGTCCCACTGACGCGACTTTACAGCGACTGTCTTCGACCTTCAAGCTCGAGGGCACTCGCCTGGAAAACCTCGAGCTGGATCGAACGTCAGCGATGAAACCGCGAGCTGGATCGACCGACCACACACACACACACACACACACGCAAACACATCGCAAAGGCGGGGGTCAGGGAAAGCGGGGAAGCGCTGTCTGAAATTCACACCCGTGATGAACAGTAAAGTAAAAGACGGCTGCACAGTGTACGGTAAGTCCTTTAGAGAACGCGGAGGGGGGGGGGAGGGAGAAGGGGAGAGAAGGGGGGGAAGAGGACAGAAGGGGAGAGAAGGGGGGGAGGAGTGGAAACACTTTTAAGAAGTCAGACAAAGTTTAATAAAGTTTAGCAGGCATTTAACTTACGGTTTTCCTTGGTCCTGAAAACTCCAATGAGCCAATTAAAATGCCCAGTCAGCGAAGGAGATTGCCTACGGCTGCCCTCGACTGCCTGTAACTACATAGCGACCCCACTCCACTGCACTATGAGTTCAAAAGAACCATGCCGACCAATTTTTACTCGCGGAAATTTTTTCAACATGCTGACAAATTTTCCTCGACCAAACTGAGGCCGCGAATATGCGGGAACTTCCCTCGAGCATGAAGGAGAGTTACAGTGACCTCATAGGACCTCCTAGGACCATGTGTCGACCATGCTGCGAGTTTGAGTCAAGTTCAAGTGAGTTTATTGTCATGTGTCCCTGATAGGACAATGAAATTCTTGCTTTGCTTCAGCACAACAGAACATAATAATAATAATAGATTTTATTTATGGGCGCCTTTCACAAAGTCTAGGCATTGACTACAAGGCATTCTATAAATATATACACACATGAATCAATATACTGATAAAGTGCAAATAACAGTTAATTGGCTAATAAAGTTCAGTGTTTTGTCCGAGCCAGGTTTAATAGCTTGATGGCTGTGGGGAAGTAGCTATTCCTGAACCTGGTCGTTGCAATCTTCAGGCTCCTGTACCTTCTACCTGAAGGTAGTAGGGAGATGAGTCTGTGGCCAGGATGGTGTGGGTCCTTGATGATACTGCCAGCCTTTTTGAGGCAGCGACTGTGATAGATCCCCTCGATGGAAGAGAGGTCAGAGCCGATGATGGACTGGGCAGTGTTTACTACTTTTTGTAGTCTTTTCCTCTCCAGGGCGCTCAAGTTGCCGAACCAAGCCACGATGCAACCAGTCAGCATGCTCTCTACTGTGCACCTGTAGAAGTTAGAGAGAGTCCTCCTTGACAAACCGACTCTCCGTAATCTTCTCAGGATGTGCTTTCTTAATAATGGCATCAGTGTTCTCGGACCAGGAAAGATCTTCAGAGATGTGCACGCCCAGGAATTTGAAGCTCTTGACCCATTCAACCATCGACCCGTTGATATAAACGGGACTGTGGGTCCCCATCCTACTCCTTCCAAAGTCCACAATCAGTTCCTTGGTTTTGCTGGTGTTGAGGGCCAGGTTATTGTGCTGGCACCATATGGACAGTTGCTCGATCTCTCTTCTATACTCTGACTCATCCCCATCAGTGATACGTCCCACAACAGTGGTGTCGTCAGCGAACTTGATGATGGAGTTCGCACTATGTCCGGCTACGCAGTCATGAGTATAGAGTGAGTACAGCAGGGGGCTGAGCACGTAGCCTTGAGGTGCTCCCGTGCTCCCGGGCGAACTCTTCTAAACTAGCAGATTAGGTTGCCGCAGTAGGACAGCCCCTTAACTTACCACTCCTTATTTGAAGAAAACAATTGCCTTCTCGTCCAATGGAATTTTTTTGGAATCAGTCAATACACTACAACCGTGGGAGTCTGCAGACTGAAGTCTCATTCAGCAGTTACGGGAACTGTTATCAGGGAGCAGACACCATCAGGATTTTCACTGGCTTTAAAAGTCGCCTACCTGGTCCCATTATATGGTTCATAGCAACAAAATCATGAGACAATCTGCTGTCTCAAAACGATCACATCACACAACTTGGATTGCTATTACAAGCTTGTGCATTGCTATTCCAAACTAGTTCTATTTAAACTGCCGCCGTGACATCAACCGCCTCAACTTCTCCACTCCCCTGTCTCACTCCAATCTCTCCCCCCCTGAACGCACTGCCATCGACTCACTCCGCAACAACCTAGATTGGGTTATCAAACCCGCCGACAAGGGAGGTGCCGTGGTAGTCTGGCGCGTCGACTTCTACAAAGCTGAGGCCACACGCCAACTCTCGGACACCTCTTCCTACTTACCCCTGGACCATGACCCCACTGACGAGCACCAGGCCACCATCTCCAGCACCATCACCGACTTCATCCACTCCCACGCCCTGCCCGAACGAGCCTCCAACCTCATCGTTCCCCAGCCCCGCACAGCCCGCTTTTACCTTCTCCCCAAAATCCACAAACCTGACTGTCCCGGTAGACCCATTGTCTCTGCCTGTTCTTGCCCCACCGAACTCATCTCCACCTACCTCGACTCCATCCTATCCCCCTTGGTTAAATCCCTCCCCACCTATGTTCAAGACACCTAAGACACTCTCCGTCATCTCCGCGCATTCCACTCTCTAGGCCCTCACCCCCTCATCTTCACCATGGACGTCCAGTCACTGTACACCTCCATCCCCCACCAGGATGGTCTCGAAGCCCTCCGTTTTTTCCTCGACCGTAGAAGCAATCTATACCTGGCCACTGACACCCTCCTCCGCCTAGCGGAGCTGGTACTTACACTTAATAACTTTTCATTTGACTCCTCCCATTTCCTCCAAATACAAGGCGTAGCTATGGGCACACGCATGGGCCCCAGCTACGCCTGCCTCTTTGTCGGGTACGTAGAACAATCCTTGTTCAATGCGTACCAGGGCCCCATCCCCGACCTCTACCTCCGCTACATCGATGATTGTTTTGGTGCCACATCCTGCACCCACACACAACTGACTGACTTCATCCGCTTCACCACCAACTTCCAGCCGGCACTCAAATACACCTGGACCATTTCCGACACTTCCCTACCATTCCTTGACCTCACTATCTCCATCGCAGGTGATAGACTCCTTACCGACATCCACTACAAACCTACGGACTCCCATGGCTATCTGGACTACACTTCTTCCCACCCTGCTTCCTGTAAGGACTCCATCCCCCACTCCCAATTCCTCCGTCTACGCCGCATCTGCTCCCAGGATGAGGCGTTCCACACCAGGGCATCTGAAATGTCCTCATTCTTCAGGGAATGGGGGTTCCCCTCCTCCACCATAGATGAGGCTCGCACCATACCCCGCAACACTGCTCTCTCTCCCCATCCCCCCACTCACAACAAAGGCAGAGTCCCCCTAGTCCTCACCTTTCACCCCACCAGCCGTCACATACAAGTGATCCTCCGTCAGTTTCGCCACCTCCAACGTGACCCCACCACTCGCCACATCTTCCCATCTCCCCCCATGTCTGCCTTCCACAAAGACCGCTCCCTCCGTAACTCCCTTGTCAATTCTTCCCTTCCCTCCCATACCACCCCCTCTCCTGGTACTTTCCCTTGCAACCGCAAGAGATGCAACACTTGTCCCTTCACTTCCCCCCTCCACTCCATTCAAGGACCCAAGCAGTCGTTCCAGGTGCGACAGAGGTTCACCTGCATCTCCTCCAACCTCATCTATTGCATTCGCTGCTCTAGATGCCAGCTGATCTACATCGGTGAGACCAAGCGGAGGCTTGGCGATCGTTTCGCCGAACACCTCCGGTCGGTCCGCAATAACCAACCTGAACTCCCGGTGGCTCAGCACTTCAACTCCCCCTCCCATTCCGTATCTGACCTCTCTGTCCTGGGTCTCCTCCATGGCCACAGCGAGCAACACCGTAAATTGGAGGAAATGCACCTCATATTCCGCTTGGGCAGTCTACATCCCTGGTGGCCTGAACGTTGAATTCTCCCAATTCTGCTAGCCCTGGCTGTCCCCTCCCCTTCATCAGCCATCTGGTTGTCTCCTCCCCTCCCCCAGCCCTCGGGCTCCTCCTCCGCCTTTTCCTTTTTTCCTTTCTTCTCCCCACCCCCTATCAGTCTGAAGAAGGGTTTCGGCCCGAAACGTTACCTATTTCCTTCGCTCCATAGATGCTGCTGCACCCGCTGAGTTTCTCCAGCATTTTTGTGTACCTTAGTTCTATTTATATACATTTTCATGATTAGTTGCTTACCCACAAAGAAGTGTCAAAATCAGATTGTGTTGGAGAAATTGCAGGGAGGGGGGGGGGAGGAATAAGAATAAGAATAACTTAAAACAGTTGGAGAGAGGTTATGTGTGATTTCATATGAAATCAGCGTTTGGCCTGAGTACAACATGAGGGTCAATAATCACGTTCCAATTGAAAGCTAGCACTTCAACACTTCCTGGAAATAAGTACTGCAAATTTTTTCAAGGTACCCAACGTACCTAATTACAGGGCAGGAAGATAAGGAGAGGTAAAGAGTTGAAGGTAAAGGCACCACTCGCAGAAAACCAGCAGTAATAGCTGAAGGGGGTAGTATGGAGGAAAAGATTAAGTGTTCCCACATAACGCGAGATCAGAATCCAATGTTGAAAATCCTCAAGACTAATGAGGGAAATTTAACAAAATTAATGATTCTGCATATGCTTTTGGCAAACTCAGGTTTTTCACACATTTTACACTAAAGTAGCCAAATGAACATGAGAGACTGAAAACATGAATTTAATAGCAAGTGACTCAAATGATTAGTCTCACATGAGCAAGTCTGCAGTGGAAGATGATCTCTGCAGCCCAGAGACAAGTTGCAAAGTAATCCATACTCTTCCCTTTAAGTGGCAAATCGCAGGAGAGTGGATCCTAACTACTCGGAACACAACATATCCACAAAAGATATGAAGACTCCAGTTGGTGTCCAGATATTTTGGGATGCAAAGTGCAATTGGGTAAATATTCTACAGTTACGAAGAGCAGTTTACCATGAAAACTGGTAATCACTCCTATTTTCTCCTTCTTGTGGCACATATGTCAGCAAAGTCCTCCTAAAGTACTTAGCGTTCATAATTTAAAGTGCACAGAAGGATTTAATCAATACAATTAACAACTTGAACTGGAAAATATTCCACGTGATCTTCAAAATATGCATTGCTGAATGAAACAAGGTACAACTGGTTTACTTTTGTCATTTGGAAAATAGTGGTTATTACCTCAAATCCCACCCAATTCCAAAAAAAAGGATTGCTCGCCATCCATTTTAATCCGGAATAAATGTTAGCTGGGGAGATATTTTCAGAGGCAACTGAAGGATGCTGTGAAATAAATGGATAGGAGACCTCCCCTGATGAACAATGTGTGAGTGAACTGTTCCTTGGGAATATATGAACAGACGTGTTCATTCTTTGCACTTTACATGACGATCAGTGCAAGCCATATGGTGCAGTGTCAAAAAATGCAAAAGATTATGCAGTGATGAAATTGTCACTTAAAATTAGCCAATTTTTCCATATAACTGCAAAGTGAGGTGGAGCTGCTCTTTAATTTAGCATTGGAAAAGACTGAAAAACCCTGTAGGGGATTGCACAAATAGTATCTGTAAATAAGAGTCAGAGTGGAACATCTCAGTGGGTGCCTTTTCTCTGAATAACCTATGACAGAATTTTGTACTCAAATGTGATCCACGCTGAACCAGGAGCCTGAGGAACAGGACATTAAGGTTTCACTGCAGAGAACGACAGAGAGAATTGGGCCGCACAGTGGCGCAGTGATAGAGCTGCTGCCATACAGTGCTCGAAGTGCCGGAGACCAGGGTTCGATCCGACTACGGGTGCTATCTGTACGGTGTTTGTACGTTCTCCCCGTGACTGCATGGGTTTTCTCCGAGATCTTCGGTTTCCTCCCACACTCCACAGACGTGCAGGTATGTAGGTTAATTGGCTTGCTATAAATGTAAATTGTCCTTAGTGTGTTGTGTGTAGCGTAGTGTTAATGGGCGGGGAGCGCTGGTCAGCACGGACTCGGTGGGCCGAAGGGCCTGTTTCCGCACTGTATCTCTAAACTAAACTAAACTGATGATAATATAACACAAAAATGCAAGAGAGAGACTGCAAATGCAGAACCTTGAGTTTTGTTAGCATTGGTCTTACAATACTGAAAGACAATCCTCCCATTTCACCTCATATTTCCTCAAGGCCACCAACTATCTGTTGGGGACATCATGCCAGCATCCTTTTTACATCTTCCCCAAGTGGTAATTTCTCATGCGTGAGCCTTCATGATACAGGAGCATTCAATCACATTATATTTTAAACGGCTTTGCCCTATTTTTAACTCTCCATATCTCATTTTGCAAAGTTCAAGTCAGCCTTTATGAATTGATTGACATCAGTAGATGTTAATGGAGTCAGTCGTAATTGGAATGATTTGTTACACTGTGAAGTTCCAGAAGCTACAAGCTTCTCTTTGCTGGAGGCTATTTGTTCATCAGGAATGCATCAGTCCCCGATGAGCTCAATGCTTGCTTTGGTTGCTTTGAAAGAGTGAAAGATGATGTTCCCTCATGGGCCCACACAGCCCCTGATGGTCCTGTGATCTCAGCCTCTGAGGCTATCGTCAGAAGATTCTACTCCAAGGTGAATCCTTAGAAAAGTGCATCCTTGATGGCGTACCTGGCCGCGTTCTGAAAACCTGCTCGGACCAACTGGCTGATATTTGCACAGACCTCTTCAATCTCTCCTGATTACAGTCCAAGATCCTGCTTTAAAAGGACATCCACAATACTTCCATCAACCATCAGGTTCTTGAGCCAGACGGCAAAAACCCTAACAACAACCCTATCTCAACATGGAACCATTTGGTACTTTGCGCTACTATGGTTGCTCTACATATGTTGCATGTTGCACTGTCATAGTTTGGTTTACTTGGAATAACTGATCATTTATAGTGCGTTTGTTGTTGTACCTAATGTGCCTGTAAAGCTGCAGCAATGAAGAATTTCATATCTGGTACAAATAACTAATAAACACTCTCTGTCCAGGTGTTGCAGGTGATGCCCCATTGGCACTCTGCTCTTATTTTTATCTCCATCTTTGGATAATGCAAGATGAGGAGGAGCACTAAATAACCTTTTCATTTTGTTTTCCCTTTAGAGGATTATCCTCTGAGCGATGAAACAGCAATAATATCTGGAGTAGGACAGGATGGGGTGTATGGGACTTGTAACCATGAAAAAGCAGTACATTTTGATCTGGAGTTGAACTTGACAGGTAAACTTTCTTCCTTAATTTGGTGATTCTCACAGCACGCCGACACCTTCTCAGTTACGCCTTGTCAACCTCTTCTAATGGTGTCCCTGACAGGTTCACTGGCCCCAAGGTGCACAAGACCATTATCCAAGTATGTGTTGATTGTACCAAGACTCATTGAATGCTTGTAAGAGCTCTCTTCCTCTGCTCTGCAACCTCTCCTGCCTCCACAGTAGCTATAGTTTGTCCTTCTCAGAAACTGTTGCCAGGGACATGAAATTATGGTCCCAATGGAACTATCTGCAGCCTATTTGTGTGCATGCTGATGTTTATAAATCACGTAGAATCAGTTTCAAATGTCTTTTGGTCAACTTAATTATTTCATTTCAAGGAATCCATAAAGAATTATGGATTCCTTGAAATGATTCCTTAACTACACAAGAATTGAGCACAAAACACATCAAATGTTTAATACATCAAAAACATTTCTGGTTGCTTTACTCTGCTGACAAATGCAGATTCTTTTCAACGACAGACAAGATTCTGTAACAGTTTATAGCAAAGAGGAGATGATAACTTTATTAAAGTTTGGCAAATTTTCCCCGTTAACTTTATCACCTCTGCTTGAAGATTAAATACTGAAATGACATTAATTAAAACAGTCTCTGAAAGGAAGGAGAGGAACCAGCAGATAATTCTTATTGGAAAAAAGATCGCTTTGTCACAGTTAGACAATAGACAATAGGTGCGGGAGTAGGCCATTCGGCCCTTCGAGCCAGCACCGCCATTTAATGTGATCATGGCTGATCATCCCCAATCAGTACCCTGTTCCTGCCTTCTCCCCATATCCCCTGACTCCGCTATCTTTAAGAGCCCTATCTAGCTCTCTCTTTAAATTATCCAGTGAAACGGCTTCCACCGCCCTCTGAGGCAGAGAATTCCACAGACTCACGGCTCTCTGTGAGAAACAGTGTTTCCTCGTCTCCGTTCTAAATGGCTTACCCCTTATTTTTAAACTGTGTCCCCTGGTTCTGGACTCCCCCAACATCGGGTACATGTTTCCTGCCTCTAGCGTGTCCAAACCCTTAATAATCTTATATGTTTCAATAAGATCCCCTCTCATCCTTCTAAACTCCAGAGTATACAAGCCCAGCCTCTCCATTCTCTCAGCATATGACAGTCCCGCCATCCCGGGAATTAACCTTGTAAACCTACGCTGCACTCCCTCAATAGCAAGAATGTCCTTCCTCAAATTAGGGGACCAAAACTGCACACAATACTCCAGGTGTGGTCTCACTAGGGCCCTATACAACTGCAGAAGGACCTCTTTGCTCCTATACTCAACGCCTCTTGTTATAAAGGCCAACATGCCAATCGCTTTCTTCACTGCCTGCTGTACCTGCATGCTTACTTTCATTTCAAAGCTTACTAAGTTTTTAGAAACTTAGAACAACCAAGAGATCCAGAAGGTAATTAACTACATAAGCAGATAATTCACAAATCGGAAGCTCCACCATTTAGAAGCAGCTCCTTAGCCACTGGAAGGACGAGTCCCAAAAGAAAACCCAATGGACAGACCATGGGTGGACACATCACAGAATGTGCAGCAGTTCACTAATGACCATGACACAAGCAGATTCTTCAGAGCTGTTACTATCTTACATAGTGTGGTGTGGCGGCGCCTATCGGCAGCGGCTCGACTATAGTCCGTCTGCCTTTTTTAAATTTTTGTCTCGTTAAATGTATGTCTTGACTATAGTTTTTATTATTTTTCTTTAGCTGTGTATATGTGGGGGGGGGGGGGGGGCGAGAAACCGTTAGTCTCTTCCCTGTACGGGGACCCGACTTTTTTCCTGTCAAGTCCCCGATGTCGTTGGGCCTAACATCGTGGAGCCGGCGGCGGCCTCCGCCCGGGACCAACCTGAGGGCTGCAGTCGCGGAGCCTGCGGTCCTGACATCGCGGAGCTGGCCATCTTCGGAGCGGGAGGAGCTGTGGTGGCGCACGGCTGCGACCCGACTTCGGAGCTTCGGAGGCTCCGGCCGCAGGCCAGGTGGACAGGAACATCGAGAGCTCGCAGGTCCCTGGTGGGAGACCGCTTTTCGGAGCTCCCGCAACAGCAACTTCTCCCGCTGGAATCGCGGGGTTTAAAGGACTCGGAGCGGGGCCTAAAATCGCCCCGCGCGGCTTAAACGGCCACAGGACTTACCATCGCCCACCGGGGGCTTTAACATCGGGAGCCCCAGTTCGCCTCGACGCTGCAGTTGGACTGCTGGACCGCGGGAGAAGAACAAAGGGAAGAGATAAGACTTTACCTTCCATCACAGTGAAGAGGTGTTGGAGATCCACTGTGATGGATGTTTATGTAAACTGTGTTAAGTGTGGGTCTTGGTTTTTTTTGTAATGTAAGACTGTAGAAAATGCAATTTCGTTCAAACCAAGCTGTTTGAATGACAATAAAAGGCATTCTATTCTATTCTATTCTATCATCAACATCCAAACATCCACATTACTGACAGGCATGAACTGAAGAAAAGTCCCAGTCTAAAACGTCACCAATCCATGTTTTCCAGAGATGCTGCTGCCTGACCTGTTAAGTTACTCCAACACTTTTTATCCAAGAATTAAAGAGAACCTGTTGCGACAAGCAGGCAGTCATAAGAACATTTATTTTCAATTTGCATCTGCAACCAATAGCTTGCAAGTCATGATCGGCCCACATCAGACTTGATCTCCATATAGACTAGTGCAAATTGGATCGTCAACTCAAAAGTTTTATCGGCAGTAACATCTACCATTCTTTCAGCAGTAACAATTTCAATGCTTGTTTTCCACATAATATGCACAACTGGTGTACCCTGTGTGATTTTTTTTTTAATGATTTTTTTATTATTTTTTTTATTTTTATTTATTAGAAGTACATTACATTACAACCAATTACACTAGTACTCATCACATATATCTTATTACAATTAATGTACTCCGTTTATTTTCTACACTAATAAAGGGAAAGGATGAGATTGAGAGAAAGAAGAAAGTGAAGGAAAAAAGTGAAAGTGTAAAAAACGTGACAACAAAAAACAAAAACAAAGACCCTATAAGAAAGAAATTAAAAACAAAAAGAAAGAGTTAAGAAATAGACCCTAAAAAAGAAGAAAAAGAGAAAGAGGGAAAAGAGAAAAACAAATACTTTTTTGTAAGCAACACGCAAATGGGACATACCAACTCTCCAGCTTTCATCCCCCCTTACCTGACCTCAGTTTTGTTGTTGTTGTTGTTGTTGTTGTTGTACTTTTGCACCCTATACTTGTAATAATTCTATAAATGCAGACCGCGTCAAGTGGAAGTGATCTGGTTTACCTGCCAGGAGGAGTCTTATCTCTTCTAGGTGTAATGTTTTGAACATATTTGAAATCCACATGTTTATAGTTGGCATTGGAGCGTTTTTCCAGAATTTTAGGATTAACTTTTTTCCAGCTATTAACCCATTGTCTATTAATTTCTTTTGGAACACATTTAGTTCTGGACTATCTTCCGTTGTTCCGAAGATAATCCATTCTGCTTTGGGTATCAGTTTAATTTTAAATAATTTTGTAAAGATTTCAAAAATTTCAATCCAAAATTTTTGAATTTTTGTACAGAAAACAAATGAGTGTGCTTCTTGAGATTGACATTTATCACAAATTGATGATACATTTGGGAACATTTTATTGATTTTTAGTTTTAGAATAATATAATGTATGTAAAATTTTAAATTGTATTAAAGTGTGTCTTACATTAATCGAACATTTATGCACGTTTAATAAATGTTCATTCCACCTTTCCTTTGAGATTTTAATAGCTAATTCTTGTTCCCAGTCTCTTCTAATACCTTCCGTAGATGGTATTTCTACATTTAAGATATTATACAAATATGATATTAAGTTTGCTGATTCAGCTTTTATCTGCATTGCTTCATCCAATACATCTGTTGAGGTATTATGATGATCTTTTGTATATTTTTTCAAATAGTCACATATTTGAAAATATTTAAAATATTGATTATTTCCAAGTTTATATTTTATTTGTAATTGTTGGAATGATAGTAATTTCCCAGTTTCGTACAAGTCACCGAACGTTTTAATTCCTAGTCTATCCCATTGTATGAAAGATTTGTCTGTAATAGAGGATTAAATGAAGGGTTATTAATTATGGGAGATAAAAGCGATACATTCTTAATTTTAAATTTTGTTTTATTTGTTTCCAAGTTCTGATTGTGCTATGTATAATTGGTTTTTGTTATAATTTATGTTATTCAGTTTCATTGGTGAGAGAAGGATCGCTCCAATGTTTCCAGAGGAGCAGTCCTCTCTCTCCATTACAATCCAGTCCACTTGCTGGGCAGAGTTGTCCATCAGTTGAATCATATTTTTAATATTTACTGACCAATAGTAATACATGAAGTTAGGGAGTGCTAAGCCCCCTAATACTTTAGCTTTGTTCAAGTGTGTTCTTTGTATTCTATGTGATTTATAGTCCCATATAAAATTCGTAATGTCTGAATCCAGTTTTTTTTTAAACTTCTTTGGTAGGTATATAGGAATCGATTGAAATAGGTATAAAATTTGTGGTAAGCAGATCATTTTTATTGCATTTATTCGGCCTATTAAAGACATCGGGAGCGTTTTCCAAAATTTAATTTGTGTATTTAATTTATTAAGTAAAGGATCAAAATTTGCTTTAAACATGCCTTGATATGTTCTAGTGATTTCGATTCCCAAGTATTTAAATTTTTCTGTAGCTATTTTAAAAGGGAATTTTAAAAGATGTGTTGAGTCGTTCGGTTTTATTGACATAATTTCACTTTTATTCCAATTTATTCTATATCCAGAAAAGGATCCAAAATCCTCAATTAAGTTTAATATATTTGGTATAGTGATTTGAGGTTTTATGTGATTTTAATCTTGAAAATCAGCTTACCTCTGGAAGCTGTGGAATCTGGATCAGTCGCTTGAAATATTGTAAGTTGCTGGATATATAAAATAATTCTTTAAGTCTGTGAAGTAAAACAATGATAAAATGTCAAGTGCATTCTAAATGGGCAAATTAAAAGTCACCATGCAACATGTGCTGTAACACACAATGACTGTCAGGAAATCTAGTGATGGAGTAACTGGGCAGATGATGAATAAATATAGATTTTTTTTCCCTCCTGCTTATGTATCACATCGCTGACAAACCCATCAAAATAATCAATGAATGCTGCTTACAATATTTCAAAAATCTTTTAAACATCAGCCCTGAGCACAATGATGGGTTTGTGGTGAAGAAGGGGTTTAGAGACAGACACTCATTAAATTAAACCACACGAGAACTGACAGTCTATAATATGTTAGAGCACAGATCCTAGTTACTGGAAGATACATTTGCAGATAGCTATTTTAGGAGTCAATAATGTTCTGGTAACAGATGACCAAAGACATTGCAAGGATGAGCGGTGCTGGCTCGAAGGGTCGAATGGCCTACCTATTGTCTATTGACATAAAAATAATTATTTAAAAATGGTTTAATATAAAATCCCACCAGTTGCTTCACACTCATCCACCCCTCCATCCCTTCCCCAATAAACATGTTCATAAAATGTCAGAATTAGGCCATTCGGCCCATCGAGTCTACTCTGTCATTCAATCATGGTTGATCTGTCTCAACCCCATTCTTCTGCCTTTGACATCCTTAGAGAGTCAAAAACTTCAAATTCCTGGGCGTGCATATTTCCGAAGATTTCTCCTGGACCCAGCACACTGGTGCGATTATAAATAAAGCACATCAACACCTCTATTTCTTGAGAAGATTACGGAGATTCGGTATGTCAGAGAGGATTCTCTTGAACTTCTACAGGTGAACAGTAGAGAGCATATTGACGGGTTGCATCATGGCCTGGTTCAGCAACTTGAACGTTCAGGAGCGGAATAGACTGCAAAAAGTGAACACTGCCCAGTCCATCTGACCTCCCCACCATGGAAAGATTTATCGGAGTCGCTGCCTCAAAAAGGCAGCCAGCATCATCAGAGACCCACACCATCCTGGCCACACACTCATTTCACCCCTGCCATCGGGAAGAAGGTGTAGGAGCCTGAAAACTGTAACGTCCAGGTCCATTAACAGCTTCTTCTCTTCAGGCCATGAGGCTATTAATCACTACAACCACAAATAAGCTGAACTACAATAGACTATAATTATTATTATTGTACCACTATTGTTTGTTTTTGAGTATGTGTGTATGTGTATGTTTGTATGTATTTATATACACACACGTATGTGTGTGTGTGTGTGTAATATATATATATATAATATATATAAACAGCTTCACTTAATATTTTATGCTTTATTTCACGACTTATTGCTGATTAAAGTTTAAAAAAAATTTAAACTCCCTTTTAAAACGACCAGCTTCCACTGATGACGTCACAATGAGGTGGGCGGGCACGATGGTTCGGCTCGGAGCACGTTTCACACACAGAATATTCCACGAGCTTCGAGTGACATCAGGGGGAGGGCCGCATTTCCAGAACATTCCTCAAACGCTTCAGCACCACCCCAACGGTCAACCTGCTTCATTCTCACTGCTTGATGCTTCATTCTGACTTCGCCGTCATTAAAGATATGACGTCACAATGAGGTGGGCGGGCACCATGGCTCAGGTCAGCGCCCATTTCACACAAGCCCGCTGGCGGCCTCGCTCGAGTACTCGAGTCCACGCCCGCCGGCGGCCTCGCTCGGGGTCCTCGGGTCCACGTCCGCCCGCGGCCTCGCTCGGGTGCTCGGGTTCAACCCGCCCGCGGCCCGGTGCCTGGTGAGAAGGCTGCTGCCGCGGGCCTAGCCTGATGACTGGGCCTGGGCTGGAGCAGAGCCTGGAGCTGGAGTGAGGGCCGAGCCCGGGGCTTGGGATGGGGCCGTGACCATGGCCGAGAAAGAAGCCACAGGTGGAACCAAGGATGAGCCGGGATCAGGGACGAGCCCGGAGGTGAAGTCGGGGCCTGGACTGGAGACCATGCAGCGGCCGAGCTGATGGCTGCAGTCTACAGCCAGTGCTGGGCTGAGTACAAGAACCAGGCCAAGTTCCAGGCCTTGGCGCTGCTCTACGACCTGGGTAGGTGCTGCGCCAGGGAATGGGAGTGAGGTGAGCAGGATGAGGGAAATGAGGAGGGAGAGGGGGTGGGGTTTCTACCCCCCTCCCTCTCTGCCCCTCTTCCTCTCTATCCCCCTCCTCCTCCTTCTACCCTCTCTCTCTACTCCTCACCCTCTCCACACCCTCCCCCTCCTTCTCTATCCCCTCCCCCTCTAGCCCCTCCCCCACTACCCCCTCCCTCTGCCCCCTCCCTTTCTGCCCCCTCCCCTTCTTTGCCCCCTCCCCCTCCCCCCCTCTCTGCCCCCCTTACCTCCCTGCCCCCTCCTTCTCTGCCCCCCTCCCTCTCAAGCCCCCTCCCTCTCTGCCCCCCCCTCTCTCTCTACCCCCCTCCCCCTCCCTCTCTACCCCCCACCCCCTCCCTCTCAACCCCCCCCCTCCCCACCCCCCTTCCTTTCTACCACCCCCTCTTTCTAGGGAGTGCTGAGTATTGGGACCTATGGGTGAGAGGTGGAGTATTGCGTTCGGGGACCAGCCCTCCCCTGTGACACTGCGCCCCCCACCCCCCGCCTTGGGGGACGGGACCCAACGGGTCCCACTTGGTCTAGTATATATGTGTGCATGCGTGTGCGTATTCGTGTGTGTGAGTATACACAACAAATTATTTTTTTCTCTCTCGTTTATCATATTGTTTACAGTGTACTATGTTTACATATTTTGTTGTGCTACAGCAAGTAAGAATTTCATTGGTCTATCTGGGACATATGACAATAAAACACTCTTGACTAATCATGAATGTGTCAATCTCCACTTTTAAAAACCCCAACTCCTCCACACTATCTGTAGCAATAAATTCCACAGGTTCACCACCCTCTGGCTAAAGAAATTCTTCCTCATCTCCTTTCTAAAGGTAAACTGTTTGTTCTGAGGCTGTACCCTCTTGTCCTAGCCTTTCCCACGAGTGGAAACATCCTCTCCAAATCCGCTTAATCCAGGCCTTTCACTATTCAGTAAGTTTCAATGAGGTCCATCCTCATCCTTCTAAACTCCAGTGAATACAGGCCCAGTGCCTTCAAACGCTCATCATATGTTAATCCAATCATCCCCGGGATCATACTCATAGAAGATGGTCTCCTCTAGACCATCTCCAATGCCAGCACATATCCCTCCTCAGATATGAAGCCCAAAACTGCTCACAATACTCCAAATGCAGTGCATTAACAAGCCGCAGCATTATATTCCCGTTTTTATATTCTAAGTCCTTTCAAAATAAATGCTAACATTGTATTTGCCTTCCTTACCAGCAAATTCAACTTACAATTAACCTTTTGGGAATCCTACACCAGCACTTCCAAGTCCCTTTGCACCTCCGATTTCTGAATCCTATCCCCATTTAGAAAATAGTCAATGCCTTTATTCCTACAACCAAAGTGCATCTCCGCACACTTTGCTATGCTGTATTCCATCTGCCACTTCTTTGCCCTCTCTCCCAACCTGTTCAAGTCTTTCTGTGGACTCCCTTCTACTTCTACAATACCTGCCCCTCCACATCTTTGTACCAATTCAAACTTACCCACAAAGCCATCAATTCCATCGTCCAAATCATTGATATGCAACGTGAGGAGTAGCAGCCCCAACACCGACTCTGCAGAACGCCACTAGTCACTAGCAGCCAACCAGAGAAAGCTCTCTTTATTCCTGCTCTTAACCTTCTGCCATTCAGCCAACCTTCTATCCATGTGAGATCCAATACCATGGGCTTCCATCTTATTTGGTAGCCTCATATGCGGCACTTTTCAAAGGCCTTCTGAAAATCCAGGTAAACAGCATCTATTGACTCTCTTTTGTCTATCCTGCTATTTATTTTCTCAAAGAATTCCAACAGATACATCAGGTAAGAACTCCCCTTACCAAAACCCAGGCTGACTTCGGCCTATTTTATCATGTGCTTCTAAGTACTCGGAAACCTCATGCTTAATAATGGACTTCAAAATCTTACCAAGCACTGATGTGAGGCCAACAGGCCTATAGCTTCCCCTCTTTTGCCTCAGTCCCTTCGTGAACAGTGGAGTAACATTGCAATTTTCCAGTCAAGATACTGCTTGTCAATCACCCTGGACCTTCAATAATTTTACTGCGTATTATTTTACAAGCATCCTGAAGGCTCTGTCCACGGGTTTGCGGTCATTGGCGGTGAAGCGCGGCGTCGCCGGAAGAGGGGACCGCACGGCAACCACGAGAGCGCCGCACGGATGCTGCGCAGGGGCCGAGTGATCTCCGTATGGCCGGTTCCACAAGCTTGCGGCATCGGGTGATGACGTCATCGCGCAATGCGACGCTCCACGCGATGACGTCTTTCGGATCGCGGGGCTGTGGGCGGCGGCCGTGCTGCACACGTGCCTCATTGGCGGCGGCTGTGGCAGTGAGAGTTCGACTCACGGCGCTCGTGCCTCACTGGCGGCGGCTGTGGCGGTGACCGTGCCGCACTCGTGCCTCACTGGCGGCGGCTGTGCGGTAAGAAATTATTTTTAGACAGTGTTGATTTTTTGTGAGCACCGTGCGGTGTTGGGACCAACGCCGCACGGCCTCGGCAGTGTGCGTTTGACCGAACCCGCGGTCTCTGGCGGTCCACGAGCGGTAGATACTTCTTGTATCACCGCCAATGACCGCAGACCTCGTGAGACAGGCCTTTAAACTCATTGAATCCATTTCCCATTGATGTCGCCTGTAGCTATGTTAAAATCCTTTTTTTCAGCACATTTTTAACTCCTTATCTTAGCTTCCTTCCTGCATTTCAATAATGACTGCATTACAAATTTCACAAGTGTTGTGAAAGACACTACTTAATTTCACATCTTTATTTCACTCTCTCAAATCCAACAGCACATGTAAATGTCTTCTCTTGAGATATTTTGCAATAATGAAAGCATCATATGAATAAACATAAGTACCATTTGGCATTGTTGCAAAAATACATTACAGGAAGAAACTCTTTGTCAAACTATATAGCCAGCAAAGCAAAAGGTTAGCAGTTTCAAAGATGTGCTTAATGGAGGAAACAGCATTGGTTTCACAATGCTAATGACTGAGGTGGTGGGTCAACGGATGCGATAAGCTTTACTACTTACTTTTTGAACTGTTCGTGAAACCGATCTCTATGTCCTTGCAATGTGTCAGCTGGAGACCCTGCAGGAGAATGCAATTTTAAACTGATATGTCAATAAAGCATTCTACATGGAAGGCAAAGACACGGCTAACTGGATTAGTTATATAAAACTTAATATGTAATACTTAATACTTTTATAAACAGCTTTCCCTGTTTTCCCTGTTTGGTAGTGTTTCTAACACTCAAGGGAAGGTTATTGAAGACAGTCGTTAAAAATCAGATTTCCAAAAATCAGATGCACCATTTTCTAGCCATTTCCTAATATGACTTTATTTGCAAGCTGAGACCAAAATGAGTTTACTGGAGCCTCGCGTTACATAATCAGACAACTGAATATTTGCTTCCTCAAAACATGGTTGTTTAAGTCAAAGTCTGAATTTTATTCTCAATTTGTACTTAGGTCATAATGTGGGTATGAGAATAAACAGAGAGTGATTTACCAGTCATTTCTCCACCATAAAATAGTGAAATAAGATGGTATCACCTTATGTATTTACTTTCATTATTAATATGGTCCTTTGGGAATTTTAAGTGGCGGTGACCATTTTCTGCTTCAGACATTTCAGGTTGATCGATTCCTATTGGCATCCTCAGCTGGAATCTAATATTGTTCAACAACGATAAACATCCATATCCCCGACAACACTCACCCCTAGATACTGTATTGTTAGCACACACAGCTCCATCTAATCAAATTACACCTCCCAAGGCATCAGATTTGATGACATGACTCAAAGTTACCAAGATTCAGCTGGGTTGCATTCTTTCAATAAAACAATAGCATGCATGTTCAGAAGCAGTCATTAAAAACTTCAATTACTGCATTTGTTATAGTCATAAAACCACTGATCAAATCAGCTTCCTTAATTATCTTCATCGTGACTTGTCCATTCCACCCTCAGCACCACCAGACTATCCATTTCATCAGACCTATTCCATTGCGGATTTATCTCGAGGGGCCGAATGACCTGATTCTGCTCCTATGACTTGTGAGCTCCCCGCAACCCTAACTTAGGCTCTTCATGGATCCAGATGCCGTGGCTAATTTAATTATTTAAACAAGTTTTGCTTTTTTCTGAGACATTATGATTTATACAAAAATTACTGCAAATCATCAGTTTTTCTTTAAAGGGTTTGCAATGCTCACAGCTACCTACAGATAGTGACTTTGGTGTGGCCGTTAAAAGCAGACACAGATTCTATCACATGGTTTTAAAGGCAGTGTGTGTTGGCTATGAGGAAACATTATGATTCAGACCCCTGCTTGATATCTTTGAATTGGAACAAGGGACCCAAAAATTACACAGTTGCATGTTCAATCACATTTAAAAAGAAAAGTTGTATATCCATCACTACCTTATTTATCAATTCTCCTGAAAGAGAAACATTTATGAATTCCAGAAACCCAGCCAACAAGGGGAAAAATAAAATCAAAAGGAAAGATGGGATAAAGGAAAAACACTAAAGCTAAAGGACTATTTCTGAGTGTTTAAAGTAGTGGATGGAGTATCGATCAAATGTGGTGTTTTGTCCTGAATGTTATTAGCTTGAGGAGCTGCAACAATATAAGTAGTACAGGACATTACATCCATTGATGGAAAGAACGAAGTATTTCACATGTAAGTCAATGAATTGCAAAGTACCAATCTCTGAATATCATGCTCTTGTATTATCTGGACAGCTCAGTTGAGTTTCTGGTCAGTGGTGGTGATTGTAGATGGCTTTATTGTTGAATAACTAGGGAGAGCGCCTGGTCTCTCCTTTGTTGACTATGATCATGGCAAATGCTGCAGGCTAATTGTTAGCCCCAACTTTTGTGCTGTCGAGGTCTTGCTAAATGTGGTTAGACACAAAAAGCTGGAGTAACTCAGCGGGCAGGAAACATCTCTGGAGAGAAGGAATGGGTGACGTTTCGGGTCGCGACCCGATGGGTTGAATGTCTCATCCTGAAACGTTACCCACTACTTCTTTCCAGAGATGCTGCCTGTCCCGCTGAGTTACTCCAGCTTTTTGTGTCTAACTTTTGTTTAAATCAGTATCTGCAGTCCTTCCTACACACTTGCTAAATGTGGACTTGTTTATTTGAGAAGGTGCAAATAGAAATGAATATTATGCAATCATGAGCAAAGATCCCTAGTTATGACCTGATCAGGTTGAAATGTTAAAGCAGATGATAATATTTAAACCTAAGTAATTTCCCCGAGAAAGATCGAGCTGTAACAGTAACAATCAACTTCCTTGAACCCTAGCCAGTGGACAGCTTTGCCAAATTTCCATAGCTTCAATTTTATTGGTATTCCTCAAGGTCACAAACCTGAGTTAACGTCAAAAGTCCAGTTTCCAAAAATTTCATCGGTATCCTACACTCTACACCCACTACCCAGCGACTCCCTAGACAAATGACACAAAGCCACAGTCTACGTACAACAGCATTGCCTTGCACAAAACATTCATGACACGTGTTGTCTTTTGAAGCTAATGGTGCATTCAAACTTACAGGAATGTAACTTGAAGAGAAGTTTAACTGTGTAATCATAGAGGTGGCTGCTGTCAAGAATAACCTGAATTAGAGGTGCCAACCGACACTGGCCAGCCGCTGTTACGGAGACTGATCTTGACATGTCCAGAGAACTAAAAACTGCAAATTGAAAAGGAAATAGTATCACCAATTGGAACCAAAGAAATAACTGCATCAGACATTAAAAAAACATTCAGCAAGCTATCATGGCAGCTCAACACGTGGAACACCTTGTTAAATTATCTACTACTACAAACACCAGAGGGATAGTTATCTATAACATGCTTTGGATATGTCTCCAAAGACAAATTATCAGAACTTCTAATGAGAGAGAAGAAACAAAAGTATCACAGAGATCAAATGGGAAATGCGCTACCCAGTTAATGAAAGTTGGTGGACAACATAGCACAATCACAAGATATAATTAAAGCAGAGTTTGTTGCATCTTTTAAAGAAATATTAGTTAAATAATTGAAACAGCGGAAGATAGCTGTCTAAGGGTGATGGACAATACAATTATTTCTGGGATGCTCACAAACACAGTGATCTAAATTATGTGTAGGAATGAACTGCAGATGTTGATTCATACGGAGTATAGACACAAAATGCTGGTTGGGCAGCATCTCTGGAGAAAAGGTATAGGTGATGTTTCAGGTCAGAATCCTTCTTCACACTGAAAGATAGAGGTGGGGAGTGGGGGTGGGGGGGAAACTGGAGGTTAGAAAAGGACAGAGGAAATCAGGGCTGGCAACAGATGACCACAGAAAGGGTGGAGTCCATAATGGTCCATTGTTGGCTGGGTAAGATGTGCTAACAAGAGGGATACAAGGATGCAAACAGTGGAACTGGTAGGACGACTCGGGTGGGGGTGGGGATGCAGCGTTACTTGACTTTTGAGAAATCAACGTTCATACCACTGGGTTGTAAGCTGCCCAAGTGAAATATGAGGTGCTGTTCCTCCAATTTGCATGTGGCTGCACTCTGACAGTGGAGGAGTCCAGGACGGGAAGGCCAGTATGGAATGGAAGGGGAGCAACCAGGAGATCGCGTGTGTCAAGGCAGACTGAGCATAAGTGTTCAGCAAAACAAATCTACTGAATCCAGTGCTCCCGATGTAGCTCCTACATATCGGCGAGACCAAGTGTAGACATGGTGATCGTTTCACTGAACACTTAGGATGTGAAAACCTGACAGGACCTATACCGTAAATGACAGGGTTCTTAGGACTGTTGAGAGACCTTGTGGTGCAAATTCATAGGTCCCTGAAAATGACGACACACATGGAGAGGACAGTGAAGAAGGCATTTGTCATTGCTTGTCTCCATAGACCAAAGCACTGACTACAAGGGTTGAGACGTCATGTTGCAGCTACACTAACCTTTGGTTAGGCTGTACTTGGAGTATTGTGCTCATTTTTCATTGCTACACTACAGGAAAAATATGGTAACATGAGGAAGAGTGCAGAAGAGATTCACCAGGATGTTGCCTGGAATGGAGTGCTTTAACAACATGGAGTGATTGGATAGTTGGGTTTGTTCTTACTGGAACACAGGAAAATGAGGGGTGATCTTACATGAGTTTATTAAGATTATAAGGGGCTTTGATAAGGTTGATAGTCAGAGGCCTTTTCACAGGATAAAGGCACCTAAAATAGAAGGATAGGTTTAAGGTAAGAAGAGGCTAATTTAAAGGCTATATGAGGGTCAAGCTTAGAGTACATAGAGTACAGGGAATGAGCAGCCATGGAGGCAGTAGTGGCAGATACTTGGATAAGAAAGGAGTAGAGGAATATAGGCCTAATGCAAACAGATGGGATTAGTGTAGTTAGGCATCATTGTCAGCATGGCATGTTGGGCCAAAAGGCTATTTCAGTGCTGCATTGCTCCATGATTCTATAAGATATTCATCTCTATACATGACACCCTGATCCAACCCAACCCAACCCAATCCCCCCCCCCCCCCCCCACCAACTCTCCCTCCAATGCCAACACTTGGCAACCTGCACCATCCAAGATTGAAGTGGGTCGTGCCGTTAGACAAGGAGAGGAACAAGAATTTACAATGTTTCTCTCTATTGCTTGGGCACCACTCTGTTTAATGCAGTCTCCCATCAGGTTGAATTGCGGTATATAATTTAGAGATGAATATTGATCTTAAGAAAGTTCTTTTACGTTTTTAACAGTCTGAAGGTCGAAATCATAAAATCTTCCAAGCGATACCAATGTGTGTGGCCCAAGAACTGCTCTTTATTACAACTATTTCCTTATGTGCACAATCTGGGAGAATCACCTACTCTGAATGAACATCCTCTTCCTGAAATAGTGCTTTTTATAGTCACCTCAAATGTCAAAATAGGCATGGTGCATCTGGATAGCCTGTGAGTTACATCTCATCAGCTGGTATGTCCAATAAGAAGCAGGTCCTCAGCTCTGCTCTGGGTTTGATCCCAAAACTCATCCAATTCAAATGCCAGCAGAGGCAAGAAAATAAATTTATTGAAGGACATTCTTCACAAACACCAGTTATATCTATATTATTAAAAGTCTGATCTTGACCACTGCCTGTTGTTCTGTATATTGATTTTAGAAAAAACGCTGCCACTTACGGCTGTGATTTTTGGCCATCTTACTCAGAGTCCCCCTCCACAAGAGGATTTTTCCCATCGATTAAAAATAAAAGTTATTAGTGTTTTAAAAATGTTAAGATTCTCTCTCCTGAAGGCCATGCCCCTTCCGGAGGGACTATAAAACCCGGAAGTGTTGAGTGCCTCAGTCAGTCTCTGCAAGATGGGGAAGCGAGAGGGTCACGTCTCTCAGTCTGAGCTGTGAATAACACTGAACACATGTCTACTAAACTGTGACTGGTTTTACTGACCTGTCATTGCCCTTAATGTGGTTTGAAAATATAGTTTGGAAATGCTAAAGCTGTTTTGCCTTTGGTTTGGAAATGCTAAAGCTGTGTTGCCTTTGGTTTGGAAATGCTAAAGCTGTGTTGCCTTTGGTTTGGAAATGCTAAAGCTGTGTTGCCTTTGGTTTGGAAATGCTAAAGCTGTGTTGCCTAATTAAAGTTGCCTTGCCTAATTAAAGTTGCCTTGCCTATTTGAAGTTGCCTTGCCTATTTGAAGTTGCCTTGCCTATTTAAAGTTGCCTTGCCTATTTAAAGTTGCCATGCCTAATTAAAGTTGCCTTGCCTATTTAAAGTTGCCTTGCCTATTTAAAGTTGCCTTGCCTATTTAAAGTTGCCTTGCCAAATTAAAGTTGCCTTGCCTAATTAAAGTTGCCTTGCCTAATTAAAGTTGCCTTGCCTTCTATATAATTAAAAGTCTAATCTTGACCACTTCCTCTTTGCGCTTTATATTGATTTTAGAAAAAAACACTACCACGTACAGCTGTGATTTTTGGCCATCTTACTCAGTCCCCCTCCGCTCATCAGGTGCTGAGGGTTTTTCCCATCGATGAAAAATAAGTTATTAGTGTTTAAAAAATGTTGAGATTCTCTCTCCTGTCAATCATGCCATGAAGGCCACACCCCTTCTGGTGGGGTTGAGGGAGGGACTATAAAACCCAGAAGTGTGGGCGTGGCTCAGTCTCTGCAAAATGGAGGAGGGAGAGGTCATGACTTGCTGTCTTTAGTGGCCATGCACCCTGCTTGAAATGGTATGAAACGGCACTTGAATTTAGTGGCCTTGCACCCTGCTTGAAATGAAATTTCAAGGAATAGCTGTGAGTCAACTGCCAACCCACCAGCCGTGAGTGAGCTGCCAACACAACAGGCTTGAGTGGCTGAGCCGCCAGCCCAAGAATCCATTTGGCCCACAATGTCCATACTGGCCCTCTGGAAACCAGTCCCTTCAGCCCACAACATCCATACTAGTGCTCCGGAAAGACCAGTTATATCTATATTATTAAAAGTCTGATCTTGACCACTGCCTGTTGTTCTGTATCGCGTCCCACTTAGTATTATATATATGTGTCTTTCAAAAGTTATTGAGGTGTTTCCCAGATCAGCTTTCAATTATCAGAGGATGCTCTTGAAGGGTTCAATTTGCAGAGGCAGTGGGCATAGTCTTTCAATTCCTTTTATATGTTCTGACTGGAAAAATACAATTTTTTCTTTGGAATAAAAAGGGCAACAATTAACTCAAAAACTAGTTGGATAGCAAGTCATACTGCCTCACCGTTGCTGAGACCCAAGGTCCATCCAGATCTCAGGTGCTGTCTGTGAGGAATTTGCACATTCTCCCTGTGACTGCGCAAGGTTTCATTAGATGCTCTGGTTTCTTCCCACATCCCAAAGATAAACTAACCATAGGGCTGCTGTAAATTATACCTTAGTGTAGATAAATGCCTAAAAGAACTTAAGTGGAGTTGAGGGACATGCAAGAGAGAATAGGTTCCAGAGCTATAGGGAAATAAGAAGGGAATTGGAACCAATGGAATGCTCTACCAATTCTCTGTACCTCCCCCCTCCTGGCACAAATTCATCCGACTGACCTAGTTAGGTTATTGAAGGAAGCTCTTGGAATGTCTAGTAGAGACCCTGGCCGGTACAACCATCTTCCCCACAATACCCCACCACTCAACTTCTCCCCATCTACAAACCTCTGTGCCTTGCCTAATTCACCCCAGTGAACCCTTCCAACCCCATTGTCAGTCATCACCTGCCCTAAGCTCCTCTCACTTCACCCACCAGCAATCCTCTCCCAGTCAGCTCCCCGGCGATCGCCACTCTGCAGTGGAAGGAGACCATAGCAAAGTTCTGCTGCTGCACTTGTGCATCACAGGATATTAGAGCCTCTTCTTGAGTAAAACTCCCTATTGATACATCGAGCTAGGGATTGCTGTTAGGTAAATCGCCCTAGGGGTTTAATTTGGATGCTTAGACATGAGATAAAGTCAATTAAAAAAAAAAACATTTCTCAGTAGCAGATAGAGTTTTAACCAGAGGATACAGATTTATGATGATTAGCAGAAGAACCAAAGACAACATAATGATTTTTTTCTTTCACGAGTGAGCAGTTGGGATTTAGAATGTGCTGTCTAAAAGGATCCTGAAAGTACAATGCCCTCCATAATGTTTGGGACAAAGACCCATCATTTATTTATTTGCCTCTGTACTACATTATTTGAGATTTGTCATTTTAAAAAATCACATGTGATTAAAATGCACATTGTCAGATTTTAATAGAGGCCATTTTTATACATTTTGGTCTCACCATGTAGAAATTACAGCAGTGTTTATACATAGTCCTCCCATTTCAGGGCACCATAATGTTTGGGACACAGCAATGTCATGTAAATGAAAGTAGTCATGTTTAGTATTTTGTCGCATATCCTTTGCATGCAATGACTGCTTGAAGTCTGCGATTCATGGACATCACCAGTTGCTGGGTATCTACTCTGGTGATGCTCTCCCAGGCCTGTATTGCAGCCATCTTTAGCTTATGCTTGTTTTGGGGGCTATTCCTCTTCAGTTTTCTCCTCAGCATATAAAAGGCCTGCTCAATTGGGTTCAGATCAGGTGATTGACAGCCACTCAAGAATTGACCATTTTTTACTTTGAAAATCTCCTTTGTTGCTTTAGCAGTATGTTTACGATCATTGTCTTGCTGTAGAATGAACCGCCGGTCAATGAGTTTTGGGGCATTTGTTTGAACTTGAGCAGATAGGATGTGCCTGTACACTTCAGAATTCATTATGCTACCACCATCAGCAGTTGTATCATTAATGAAGATAGGTGAGCCATACCTTCAGCAGCCATACATGCCCAGGCCATAACACCCCCACCACTGTGTTTCACACATGAGGTAGTATGTTTTGGATCTTGGGCACTTCCTTCTCTCCTCCATACTTTGCTCTTGCCATCACTCTGATATAAGTTAATCTTCGTCTCATCTGTCCACAAGACCTTTTTCCAGAACTGTGGTTGCTCTTTTAAGTACTTCTTGACAAACTGTAACCTGGCCATCCTATTTTTGCGGCGAACCAGTGGGTTGGATCTTGCAGTGTTGCCTCTGTATTTCTGTTCATGAAGTCTTCTGCAGACAGTGGTCATTGACAAATCCACACCTGACTCCTGAAGAGTGTTTATGATCTGTCAGACAGGTGTTTGGGGATTTTTCTTTATTATGGAAAAGGGGAGATGCAGCGAGACCTGGGTGTCATGGTACACCAGTCATTGAAAGTAGGCATGCAGGTGCAGCAGGCAGTGAAGAAAGCGAATGGTATGTTAGCTTTCATAGCAAAAGGATTTGAGTATAGGAGCAGGGAGGTTCTACTGCAGTTGTACAGGGTCTTGGTGAGACCACACCTGGAGTATTGCGTACAGTTTTGGTCTCCAAATCTGAGGAAGGACATTATTGCCATAGAGGGAGTGCAGAGAAGGTTCACCAGACTGATTCCTGGGATGTCAGGACTGTCTTAAGAAGAAAGACTGGATAGACTTGGTTTATACTCTCTAGAATTTAGGAGATTGAGAGGGGATCTTATAGAAACTTACAAAATTCTTAAGGGGTTGGACAGGCTAGATGCAGGAAGATTGCTCCCGATGTTGGGGAAGTCCAGGACAAGGGGTCACAGCTTAAGGATAAGGGGGAAATCCTTTAAAACTGAGATGAGAAGAACTTTTTTCACACAGAGAGTGGTGAATCTCTGGAACTCTCTGCCACAGAGGGTAGTCGAGGCCAGTTCATTGGCTATATTTAAGAGGGAGTTAGATGTGGCCCTTGTGGCTAAAGGGATCAGAGGGTATGGAGAGAAGGCAGGTACGGGATACTGAGTTGGATGATCAGCCATGATCATATTGAATGGCGGTGCAGGCTCGAAGGGCCGAATGGCCTACTCCTGCACCTAATTTCTATGTTTCTATGTTTCTATCAGCTGTGGAGGTCTTCCTTGGCCTGCCAATCCCTTTGCGATTAGTAAGCTCACCAGCTCTCTTTCTTCTTATGTTCCAAACAGTTGATTTTGGTAAGCCTCAGGTTTGGCTGATGTCTCTCACAGTTTTATTCTTGTTTCTCACTCATAATTCCTTTTTTGACTTTCTTTGACACAACTTTGTTGATAAACGGCAATAAAAGTCTCCAATAGTGATGGAAAAACAGGAGGAAAGACTATGTGCTGAGAGCTCCCTTATACCTGCAATAAAGAGCCAATTAAACACACCTGAGCAATTACAAACGCCTGGGAGGCATTGTGTCCCAAACATTATGGTGCCTAGAAATAGGGGGACTAGGTATAAACACAGCTGTAATTTCTACATGGTGAAACCAAAATGTATAAAAATGGCCTTTTAATACAATCTGATAATGTGCACTTTGGCCACATGTGATTTTATCTATAACAAATCTCAAATTGTGGAGTACAGAGGCAAATAAATAAATGATGGGTCTTTGTCCCAAACATTGAGGGCACTGTAGATTCAATCGTGATTTTCAAAAGGTAATTAATACATACTTGATAGGAAAACATTTTGCAGAACTGAAGAGAAAGCTGGAATCAGAATCAACTAACTGTAATTGTAAATGCTGGCACAGGTTCAAAGGACTGTCTATCACCCTCAAATGCTTTAACAATTTATCAATCTCTGTTTGTTACATGAGTTTCAACGTATCTGATGGAGCAGTATCCAAAGCGGGGTGACTCAATGGCGCAGACAAAATTATATTAAAATTGCAAAGCCAATCAGTATTCCATGTTGTTTAAAAGCATATCAGATAGTTTCTAAATCCCAACTTACCTGCCTGAAAAAGGTTGAGCTCACACTCCAGATAATCAAACATTTCCACTGTCAACTGAAAACTGATGAGAAACAGAAAATACATCCTTTAGTTATGGCTTTGTCATCCTTTAGTTATAGCTTTGTCAATGAAATAGGGGTACTCCATTCATCACATCTGTATAATGTAAGCCTTAGAATTAACTGTAGAAATAAGGAACTGCAGATGCTGGTTACACAAAAGACTGGAGTAACACAGCGAGTCAGGCAGCATCTCTGGAGAACATGTATAGGCGACATTTCGGGTCGGGACCCTTCTTAAGACTGGCGAGCTGATGTTCTCCAGAGATGCTGCCTGACCCGCTGAGTTACTCCAACAATTTGTGTCCTTAGAATCAATTATAAGGCAAGAACCTGGGCCAACACCCAATCTTGAGCAATGCTGCCAGACCACCTGGAAGCAGCTGAGTGAGAGGCTGTTTTGCACCAGGAGGATAATTTGCACAACACTATCTTCCAAAATCAATCAGGAGACGTGCAGATCATAATATTCCCTCAAAGGTCACCTTTATCAAGAACTCACTTCGTGTGGAAGGGCCCACAAGAATCTTGTGGAAGATTCAATGTGTAAATCCAAAAGATCATTGTTTTAATGTACTGCAAGAAGGAGAATAGTGATGAGCTAATTCATAGGGAATAAAATTCATAGGGAATAAAATGACTTTTTTTTTAAATGTATTAGTCAAAGAAAATTTGATTCTTGCAATGCAATTGGTCTTTAATAGAGATGAGAAAGTAGAGATGGAAATGTAAACTGGAACAGTGCATAATAGATCCTTTGATCATTAACTTGAAGAGCAATGCTGAAAGGATTATGGGGGGAGCAATGAACCAAATCAGTTCAGAGCTGGTGTCATCAGTTTTAGTCAAGTTTGACAAGAGGACTATTTGAAAAAGACATTACAGCAACATGGCAAAACGAATATAAGAAATACTACTGTGGCTAAATTACAGGCAACCGAAACTAGTTCCTCCAATACAGGAAGAATCCTCTCATCTAAAAAGCCAACAGCTAATCCTTCAGTGCAGACCACCTTATCACCTGGTTCCCATAACCGTGGACCCCTTCAGTGTCCAAATATTTATATCGGCCTTGAATATACTTATGGCCACAACACACTAAACTAGAGATTGCCAATGGTTTACTACTCTTCTATTTTGTCTGCCATTCGCTTTGCAAGAAAGGCTACGATATTACTTGCCTTCCTCATTAGCTCCTGTATCTTCATATTTATTTTCTATGGTCATGAACCAGAAAGTGAAGATCATTCTGTACAATCATATATGCCTGTTTCTCACTTGTAGAAAATACTTTGTTTTGCTATTCTGCCATTCACAGTAAAGAAGCTCACACTCTTCCCATACTAATCTTCATCTTGTTCACTCACTTAGCCTCTGGCAGGCTATTTGCATTTTCACAAATCACAAATAGTTTGGGCTAATTTAAAATCAATGTCAAGAAGGAATTTGTAATGCATGGAAAATATAGCAATGGTATTCTCCCTGGCAAAATATTGCATTGGTATTCTCCCCGTTGAGGAAATGGGCAAAATACTCAGCATTGTGCAGAGAGATTGATAATAGATAATAGACAATAATAGACAATAGGTGCAGGAGTAGGCCATTCGGCCCTTTGAGCCTGCACCACCATTCAATGTGATCATGGCTGATCATCCACAATCAGTACCCCGTTCCTGCCTTCTCTCCATATCCCTTAACTCCGCTATCCATAAGAGCGCTATCTAACTCTCTCTTGAAAAGCATCCAGAGAACCAGCCCTCTGAGGCAGAGAATTCCACACAATCACAATGTGTGAAAAAGTTTTTCCTCATCTCCATTCTAAATGGCTCATCAACTGTGGCCCCTGGTTCTGGCCTCCCCCAACATTGGCAACATGTTTCCTGCCTCTAGAGTGTCCAAACCTTTAATAATCTTATATGTTTCAATAAGATCCCCTCTCATCCTTCTAAATTCCAGAGTATACAAGCCCAGCCGCTCCAATCTATCAACATATGACAGTCCCGCCATCCCGGGAATTAGCATCGTGAACCTACGCTGCACTCCCTCAATAGCAAGAATGGCCTTCCTTAAGTTTGGAGACCAAAACTGCACACAATACTCCAGGTGTGGTCTCACTAGGGCCCTGCACAACTGCAGGAGGACCTCTTTGCTCCTATACTCAACTCCTCTTGTTATGAAGGCCAACATGCCATTTGCTTTCTTCACTGCCTGCTGTACCTGCATGCTTACTTTGCTACTTAGAATGTATAGGTTATGATGGAAAACTACATAGTTAGAAAAAATAACCATCCCTCTATCTAATGATGAATTATAGCTGTGTGCACTATTGTCTTCACACCTAATGCCTGTGTTTAATGTTCAATTAACACAAATTACATTCAAAATGTGCTTTTACCTAAAGTGGTCTCTTACATTCCTCATTACACGCAACGTACAAGTCAAGGATTCCAATCCTGCCAAATGTTTTGCAAAAAGAACCACTCTTTAAAAGGTTGAACAGAAATTTATTTGCCTGTCTGGACCTGCACTTCATCAAAGTTAAAAGTACACAGGCACCATAGTAAGGCATTGCCAAATAAAGGTCAGGTCTTCATTTAGGAAAAATAACATCAACAAAACTTTACTTCAATAGTTGAGATACAAGGAACTATATACAGATGCTGGAATCTTGAACAAAACACAAAGTGCTAGAGGAACTGACCGAGACAGGCAGCATTTATGAAGGGTGTGGACAGATAACGTTTCAGGTCAGGATCCCTCCTCAACTGTATTTGTTTTCCAATTGCTCGGTGAAAAGTCAATGAACAGTAGTTTTCTTTTGAACTTCATGCCAGTGCTACCGCCTAGCTCCAGTGATCCAGGTTTGATTCTAACCCCTAGGGCTGTCAATGTGGCTTGTGCACATTCTCCCTGTGACTGTATGGATTTCCTGCTGCTCCTGTTTCCTCCCACACTCCAAAGGCTTGCTGGTTGCCAGATTAATAGGTTACTGTAAACTACCTCTAGTGCAGATGAACAGTGGGAGAATTGTGGTGGAATGTGGGGAGGTGGTTAATGGGCATATGTGAGAGGTTACAGATCAGTAAGTGGGGTATGGGACATTTGACTGCAGAGAGTTAGCATAGATTTGATGACCCAAATGAAATATGGAAAAGAAAAAAAGGGTACATCCCTAAAATGGAGCTTTCTTTGAACATGTCAGGCTATGAAATAACCGCCGAAGCTGCAGAGAACACAATAAATAGTTGCTTACTGCAGGTTAACATAATGTTGTAATAACAGAGTTAGTGCAAATGTTAGTGAAAAAGTGCAAACAAATGTTTTGCACTGCTGATTGCCCATATTACAAATTGTCTGTGCAAGGGGCATCCATTAATATTTGGCACATTGCCTTTTAGCTAAGTACATTCTCGAGAGCATTTTCCCATTTGTTTAGTCTCCTTATATTTTATATCTAGCAAAGAAAGAATGCACGATTTAATTAACAAGCAACGATAAAAACAACAATTTCTGTTTTGTTGGGTGTGGTAGAACAACCAATTTCCAGACTACACAAACACTAACACATTGAGAATGACCCCCGTTGAAACCTATGATATGAAGGAGTAGTTCAATGGGATGTTTAGGAAATGAAATCACTTCCAGCACAGCGAAGCCAATATGACATAATGCCATGCACAAAGTTTAAAGAAACACATTGAGAAAGCACTGCCTAAGCTGAATCACTCTCACTGTTAAAAGGATAGGTGCTGCTTCACAAGGCAATGTTGCAACATGAAACATTCTTCATACAAAACCACTGCACACAAAACAATAATTAGTAACTGTCCTTCAACTGTTTTATGAATGATAACTGTTATGAAGAATATCACTCTTATTATTGGGACTCAACACAGTTTCAGGGATATTTTTAGAGAACGGGTAAGAATTGCGTCTGAGCTCTTCACCTGAATAATGTGCCGACTGTCGATTTATTTAAACAGCTGTAGGTTCTTTTACAGCCAAAAAAATCTAAATTCCTTTGAAACTTACCATATAGGCATCATTATTTCCATTTCCAATCCTGACAGAAATCCAGCCGAGAGATTTGTAAGCAAGTGGTTCACTCTATAGATGCTATGAGTTTCCCAGTCTTACGCGGTGAATCCAGTCTGACACCACTGTAGTGTCACTGCACAAGAGTCCCCAAAACATGCAAAGAAAGTGGGTTACGACCATTTTTGACCAATTTTAATTATATTTTTTGCCATTGTAACTTTCTTCCAAATGCCAAAGATGAAGAAATACATCTGGTTATTTATTCACCGATCACAGGCTTCTATACACACCAAGGTACAGCTGCTCCTATTGGATGAAACTGTAAATTTAAGTTACTTCACTGCATCAAGAGATGCCTACTTTAGTGAACAGTTCACTTGCCAATTAATTCTGGACGGGCATTTCATAATGAACTATACCAGTAGAACCATCCTAATGCTAAATGGAATACAAATAAAACAAGCCTACAGATGGAACTAAAGCAAATAAATACAGAACATAGAAAATAGTCATTCAATTCTAACAGTCCAACATTTTCCCACTTCCAAATCTTTTCCTTCCATTCTATCCAAACAGAGGTTTTTTCTACCTCAACTTACAGCCCAATTTTTTTTGTGGCCCCTCATTTATTTCACTCCTTTAATTACTGAAAAGACTTAAGTATTTTTTCTTCCTGTAGTCCGAATTAATTCAAATACACCCTTACCTTGTCTTTTTTTTAATTTAATTTTCTTAGACCAGACAGCAGCATCATGAAAATGCAGGAGAGCCCTATGTTTTTGGAAGACTAAGGAAATTTGGCATTCCTCGCACTTGAGTGTGTTGCAGACATAGAGATACAGGTAGCGCCAAATTATAATCAGAATCAGGAACATGTAGCTGATTGAGTTTGCGAAGATGAATCAAGTGAGAATTAACATGACCAAACAGAATGCAGGTAAGGATGTTTTAAGAGAGATGTAATAAACGCCAAATCTGAAGGGTGTCATGGAGCATTTCAGAGCATTTGACTCTAGCTGAGTAAATATTTAATAGACGACAAGTGATCTGAAAACAACCTGAAGTTACAGCAGATGAGCAGGGTCAGATTCTAAGTTGTAGTAATTAGTTTTTTTTTAAATTGCTGCTGAATTATGGAAAATATTTCTCCTTCTTGGAATTGTCTTGGCAGTTAGAACACAGAGCAAAGATTAAGGAAGAGAATGTGATGGTGAAGATGAGCTAACCATCTCCAAGAGGAACTAACCGAGATAAGGAATGAATAGAACTGGAGACAGGCACAGTGACATGGCATTGCACAGGAGGGGTGATAAATTATTATGAACAGGATTAAGCCCCTATTAACAAATTATCCACATATATTTTATACATAGTGAAATATAAGAACAAACATAGTATGTTTTCACAACAAGGGATTCTGTTAATTTTGTGCCACTGGTCATAGTAAATTAACAATTCTGCCATGATTAAGAGTCAAACTCACTCTTAGGTTATCTACCCTTGTGTAACCAGTGCAACAGACTGTACATGTCAGTTTGCTTGATGTTTTTCTTCCTGAATGAGCTATCTGCTTTTCATTAAGGAAGACAAGAAGGAAACCAATATTGTCCAATTTTAGTGGCCAGGTTTGAGGTTGAAGAAGTCAAACTTGAAGGAGAAGCTGCCTCCTTGATCTGGAAGATTGAGGCAATGAATGATAACCAATTCAGCTTGAAAGCAAGAGAGTTTACAAAATTGCCTTCTGTCAAAGTAATACATGTCAAAGTAAATAACATATACTTCACTCCAGGAACCAAACTAATGGGAAACCCGTTGTTCAAACATATATGGGAGGTAATAAGCTGATCTAGTCACATAATATGGCATTACATAAAATTAAATCCTTATCATATTACATAAATATAAGTGTGTATACAGGGATAGATTGTGTTCTCCATTTTATGAAATGTAATCTCAATTAAAGTGCCATTCTCAGTAAACTGGTTTGGAAATCCTTATGCATGGTGGCATTCAGCTGGTCAAAAAGTATACGTTAACCTGATTAATCAATTTGCTCAAAGGAATTTGGAAAACTTCCCAAGAAGACATGCAAAAAAAGATTTGAGCTGCATGAATTTATTCTCTTTAGCAAATTCTTTACAATTAGAAAGTCACTAGTTTTCATTCAATTGAAAACTTAAATAATTGAACAGAATACATACAATTGCCTAAAAAACAAGTACTTCAAAATTGTACTTCAAGACTGATCCGCAGTCTTGATTACAGGAAACCTTACAGAATATCTTCAACAAGCCTATGCTTTCACTGAATACAGAATATAATCTGACATTGTCGCAACCAGAACACCAATTCTGTTTCACTCAAGTCTGAAGAAGCGTCCCAACCCAAAACTTCACCTATGTTCAACAAAGACGTTGCCTGACCCACCAATTTACTGCAGCACTTCATATTATTTTTTGTAAACCAGCATCTGCAGTTGCTCGTTCCATCATCAATTCTGATCTTCTTTATCATATTTACTTTTATTTAGTTGCACTCTGCTGTTTGGAATGTGCAAATCTAGTTTGGTATTAGTTTATTATTGTAACATTAACCGATAAACATTTTTGTATGCACTATCCAAGCACACCATACATGAGTACATCAAGGTGCTCAAAACAGATTAATTCATTTTTCCATAAAACCTTCAGAACTTCACAATGAACACTTTCGAAAAGAGCTCAGCTGAAACTGAGCATCTCTGAACTAATTTAATAATTAGCCAATCTTTTAAAGATAAGGTAATAAATCATGTTTCATCTGTTCTTTATCTTATCAAGTAATCATTTTTTGTTTGGCAACTCTCCCTTGAAGTAACGTGGGATTCCATGCTACATTGAAAACATAAAAACAATTACTTGACTTTAGATGAAGCAAAATAAATCACTATACTTACAAATTATTTACATCATTTTCCCCTGTTTCCTCGAGTTGTCTGTCTGTCATCTGAAGATTGCCTGGGAATCTGGGATTCTACATGGAATCAAAAAAAAGGTGAGAAAGAAAGAGCATTAAAAACAATTTTAAAAATTCTGAGCCAGAAATGTTTCAGCAATAGCATTACAAAGTGAACCAATTTATAGAAATTTGCACTGTAGGATTTTCAGTTCTGATGAAAGGTTGTTAGCCCTCTTCTTGGACACTACAAGACCTGCTGAATATTTCTAGTAACTTTCTATTTTTATTTCCAGCATTGTGTTATTGTCTATGTGGCTAATTTGCAATATTTTTGCTTATAAGCCTCACTGCATAAAACATGCCTAATAAACTCCATTTAGAAACATTGTGGAGAGTTTCGTTATTTTTGGGGAATAAGCTTACATACGTTTAAAGGTACTGTGTGGAAAAGGATGTCATACATCTGGTAGCAGCTGTTGCTAAAATTAACATCAGAGACCATACTTGGAATTTATTGTGCTCCTTTTAGAGAAAGCTATCTGACAGGTTGGCAACATTCCTTTAATACTTGGGAGGACTTTGTAATTTCACATATTAGTACAAATAATTCTGTGGAAGAATTTAATTTTGAAAACACATACTTCTATACTGGAATTTGAACCTGAACTTATGCTCAAAACACAATCAGAACGAGAAAATGTTTTTGAAAGGTTAGTGCTCAAACACAGAACAATACCTTACAACCAAACGAACCAGACCAGTCCTCCATTAATATAACAACTGTGCTAATACATCTTCTCAGAACAACTTCATCTGTCATTGATAAACACAATAAGCTGGAGTAACTCAGCGGGACAAGCAGCATCTCTGGAGAGAAGGAATGGGTGATGTTTCGGGTCGAGACCCCTCTTCAGGCCTCTCTCCGACGATACACATTTCTCCTGTCAATGTACTTTTTGCATTGCCCACAAAGACATGGGTTTCTCTATTACTTTTTGGATGCATTTTCACAATTCTTGATGTTGTTTTCTTCTGCTGCTGTGTCTGCCTTGCCGTGGACACAGATGCAGAGTTCCTTGGCCAAGTAAAAATTGTTCATTTTTTAATCAGACTCCACTAGAGGCTGCTCAGGAACACAACCACTGGTATTTTTGGTCCACTGAACATCCTTACAACCATCCAACTCAATCTGACATGTGACTGGCTATAGTAGCTCTGTCACAGTCAGCAATTTACCTGGATTCAATTTTTTCTATTGCTTTTTTTTTAAATTGCCATTGTTCAAAGAACTAATATTCTTCATTTTTCCAAAGAAAAAAAGCCAACATTCTTTATCTCTCACAATTTAAATTTCCATTCCAAACTAATTATATTTTCTCCGTAGATACATCTTGCAGAATGAGGGATCGCTTGAAATTTAGCCACAATGGAAAATATTGTTAACGGAGGGCAGTCAGTAAACATAAATTTTCTTTCATAAACTGTGGCTGAAACAGGTATCCATAAATTTAAAGAAGAAAATTGGACAGTTAGCTGGAAGTGAGAAATAATAGAAATGTGTAGTGCGTGGGTCTCAAAAGGAAGCACGAAGTCCAGTGTTTTGAGAGGCACCTTTAATTATGTTCCTCCCGGTTGTAGGGAAGACCAAACAAGAGAAAGATGGCACCCAAACCCCTGCCTTTAAACCCTCTGGCTAAGGGCCGCCTCCAGACTGAACCACTCCCGTGCCGAGGGGTTCAACAGGTATGATGGCACAACCCTTGGGAGCCGCCACAAATGTACAGTAATTTAGATAATTCATACTAATTGTGTTTTAAGAAGATTAATGTGAAGCTGCTGCATTCCTATTCGAACATGATCAACTGCAAAATGACTCTGGACTAAAATACCACTTAATTCAGTCACTATAAATGAATCAGAACTTTCATGTCAGTGGTACCAGGAGTCCCTTGATGAGAGGATGACCTAACCACAGATTTGCATATAGGTCGTGAAATAGCTTGAGGTTGCAATTCTAGAAGTGCTAACTTGCCACAGATGGTACAGACATTGCCATGCAGGTCAGCTGTCTACTGGAGGTGGTTCTTTCTATTTCCTTTCTTCACTCTCCCTCTTTTCAGCTTTGTTGGTAAAGCTCTTTTTCTACATGCAAGTTACTACTTAATTGAGATTGTGGAGCCACTGAGCAATTGACAGTTTACTGTTCCCAACGATATGTCTATAAAAAGTTTCTTGAGTTACACTCGCTTGCAGAATTTCTCCTGTCCACCAAGGGAACTCTGATCATGCGTGTCGAGTGATAAGGGGCCTTGGAGAGATGAGAATCTGACATCCACACACAAAGCTCAGTCCAGCAGAGCTGGTGCCAGAAGATTAGTGCCTCACTGCTGGTGACATTGGCTTCAGTGTGAATTTTCACCACATTGTGCAGCATTCTTCCCAGTTGAAGAGTCCTTGTTGATGGTAACTCTTCACCCTTTTGTCATTAAATCATCCAGATCTTGTAATAGAGGATTACAGGATGACAAGTGCATTACAGACTTGGATGTTGGAGTCCTTCCACAGAATATGTACAGTAAACATGTGTTGGAGCAACTTCCTAAAATAAAAAAAATGTCACTGGATCCAGTGCTGAATCATAACGGTGAAGATAGCACTGAAAAGAATATCTTCTAAGGTAATAGAAGCACTTAACTATCTCTAAGGTCACAAGAGTATTTGCATTGAATGATGTGCAAGGTCTGAAGCAGGCTTATGAGCATCTATAGCATTAAAGTGAGAAAAGTGCACAAAAGGATTCAATGTGGACTCAAGGTCATTCTCATTCTGCGCATGGATGACATAATCATCAGCTTATTAGAGAACAACATTGGATGTCTTCAGGATGCTCATCTTCGTTTGGAGATGACGGATTACAGAACCATCCATTGTGCACTCTACATCAATAGCAATGGGAAGGCTTTTTTAAAGCAGGGAAAGAATAACTGGTAGGAAGATAGAGAACAGGGACAAAGCAATAACACAACCTCACTCGACAAAATTTTGGGTGACTTTTTGGTCTGTGTTAAAGACGTTACTGAGAATGGTGCCATTCATCAAATCAAGGTCTTAATCAATTCTGGAAGGAAGATAAAATCTGGTCAGCCTCCTCAACACCAATGTATGACTGGTGGAATCAAAGGTATTTATCAAATCAAGGAAGATTATATACAGGTCTTAATTTTGTTCTTGACATTTGTCCTAAATTTGAAGTGCAACAAAGATATGGGATGGTTTGAAACTCCACCTAGATTGCTGCAGGACTTCCTCAGCAAGGAGAAACCGTTGGTGCAAGACAATACAGGTAAATATTTTTTCTGCTACAGAGAACACGATAATTCCTCAGTGACCCACATGCTGTTATAATCTTCAAGAAATCAAATGTCAAAGTTAGCATCTGTCACAGCTGAGTCAGTAGTGTTCCTTTATTTCGTTGTGATGGCTTTGTTTTCCCTGAGGAGCATCAACCCATCGTTGGCTCACAGTGGAGCGGTACTTGAGCCATAACTGTCCCTCACGACCCGGAAAGAGCTCGTCATGTCATGTTCGTCAGCATTAAGTTTCATCTCCAGGCAGTTTCTTGTCACCACTTGTTTTTAATGCACAGATCTTCCCAAGGGTTTCAGGCTTGAGCTACTAGTACGACTCTTATACTGGCATGAGACATCATTTTGCCACATGCAATGAGCGTTTCTTTTCTGATCAACCAAGCCCTGAACACCAGCACTATTCATGACAAACCAATCTTGGTGATGGCTCGTCAAAGCCAATGCATAGCATGTGTCAAGAAAATGACAGCCATTAAAATCACGCTCAAATGTTTAGGAGATTAGGCATAACTCAGCTCACGGGTCTCATGACTATTATTTTGTTAAATAGATATTTTGCCCATAGATACTGCTTTCAACTATAAAGAAATATAACATTTTGAAACTAGAGCTACAAGGTTCATATTTTACATGAATACAATAGGTAGTGCAAAAGAGAAAGGAAACAAAGTGCAGAATATAGTGATGTAGCTACAGAGAAAGTACATATAATGACAAGTGCAATGGCCAAAACGAGGTAGATTAGGAGATTGGGAATTCATTCTCAGAATGTAAGAGATACGTAGAAGAGTCTGATAACGGCAAGAACGATGCTGTTCCTGATTCTGGTGAAATGTGCTTTCAAGCTTATTTCTTCTGCCCAACGAGAGAGGGGAGAAGAAATAATGACTTGGGTATGAGTGGTCCTTGATTATGTTTTCGACTTTCCCAAGGCAGTGGTAAGTGTTGATGGAGTTGATGGGCTTGGGGTGGGAGGGAGGCTGGTTTGTGCAATGGACTGGGCTACACTCACATCTCTCTGCAATTTCTTGTGGTCTTGGGCAGAGCAGTTGCTATTCCAGGCTGTGGTGTATCCCGATAGGATGTGTTCTATTGTGCATCTGCGGAAATTGGTCAGAATTATTAGAAAAATGCCAAATTTCATTAGTCTTCCAAAAACATAGGTGTTGATTTGCTTTCTTGCCCATAGCATCAATGTGTTGGACTCGGAACTCAAAGCTTTCACCCATATTTACTTTGGTGCCATTGATACAGATGGGGGTTGTACTCCACCCTACGTCTTGAAGTCAATAACCAGCACTATCCTTTTACTGGCATCGAATGAGAAGTTGTCATCTTGACACCATGCTACTAAGCACTATATCTCCTTCCTGTACTCCATCTCATCATTGTTTGAGATACAGACCTCTAAAGTGGTGTCATTTGCAAACATGCAAATGGAGTTTGAGCAAAATGTGGCCACAGTCACAAAATTGTAGGGAATATGGTAAGGGCTGAGGGAGCAGCCTTGCCGGGCACCAGTGTTGTGCATTATCCTAGAGGATGTTTTGTCCTCAATCCTTTCTATTTAAACTGCCTTAACTCACTCACATAGAAATATCACTAACACAAGGTCTCATGTGTTTCATGATACTTGCTGAACCATGCCACTGTTATAGATAACCACTTTGAGGACTGGATTGGAAAAATAAACAATGCAACTTATCAAATGTTATATACAAATGCTATTTTGGTATTACGTTCCTGATGATTAATTTGTTTCATTTCATGCAGACAACAACATGAATTAGATAGAGATGTGCTCTCTGAATTAAAGTATGGCTATCCAACCTGAACCCACCAGCATACACGGTTCGCTGCCCCAGCATCGTTAATTCTTTAAAATGAACCATGTCCTAGAGCACCCATTTTCACCACCGTCCTACTGTGGTTGTTGCCACTCCTCACAGACCATGCCACCACCTCAGGTCCACTGGCCAAGCTCACCTACTGCATCTGCTGCAATGAGATGCAGAATCGCAATCTCTCAGCTGTCAACCTCAAGATGAGGTTTAGAACCCAGGTCCCAGCCACCTCT
Organism: Malacoraja senta; assembly: GCA_038087875.1. Classification (NCBI taxonomy): domain Eukaryota; kingdom Metazoa; phylum Chordata; class Chondrichthyes; order Rajiformes; family Rajidae; genus Malacoraja; species Malacoraja senta. Next base: position 14,677,824 of record CM075982.1, read on the forward strand.
TCACATATAACACTAAATATCACAAGGCACTATGGAAGGAAAATAAGTTCTACTGCAAAACATTACATTGCACACAATACCACACATACAAATCAGACAATTATTACTACTGGGTACAGGGACCTGCTGTATTCAATTAAGTCAAGAGTCAAGAGAGTCAATAGTGGTTTATGGGCCTGTCCCACTTAGGTGATTTTTCAGGCGACTGCAGGTCGCTGAAAAACCGGCAACTGGAACGGCGACTGTCAGAGTGGAACACACAAACACATCGCTTCATTCACCAGCCAGTTATGCAGGCGGGGGACAGGGCAAGCGGGGGGAGCGCTGTCCGAGTGAAATTCACACGATTCAAAGCCAATGCGATACAGACGCACTCCACGATGAACAGGAAGGTTGGCGCTGTAATTAAGATGGTGAAAGCACAGTGTACGGGAAGGGTCACTTAAGTCCTTTAAAAGAGGAGGGGAGCAGGGGGGAGAGCAGGGGGGAGAGCAGGGGAGAAGGAGTGGAGACAACTTTTAAGAAGCCAGAGATACACGATTGTGAAGCCCGGCAGAAATTAACATTACCATCCAGTTATCCTTGGTTCTGAAAACGACTGTTTACGTTTTTTTTCCCCCAATGAGCCAATGAAATTCACCGGTCAGCACTGGCTACAACCTACGACTTCCTGGCGACCCACTACATCTTCGTCACGAGAATTCTCGCTACTCTCCAGGGCGTCAAAATTCTGGTCATTTTGAAAAATTAGCGGCAACCAGAATGCCGTTACGACTTGTTGCGAGTCTGAGGGCACTACTCACGACCATGAATGCGACTCCCCGGCAACCATCCGCGACCATGTGGCGACCGCACAGTCTCCTGTAGTCGCCTAAAAAATCGTCTAAGTGGGACAGGCCCATTACTGTCATATGTTTCAAAATGGAATCATTCTTACTTGCAGCAGCACAACAGATATGTAAAGGTAGTACACTATTTCCATATCGGGTAATATAATAGTAACTACCTATTGGATTTAAAGCTTTCTGGCATGAAATGCAGTAGAAGTTCTACATAAAGCAAGAGTTCTTTTATCTGCAACCCCCTGGTCAAGCAAAACCCCTTGTTCATTGCCAAGAGCGAAAGGCTGGTCACCTGCTGTCTCAACTGATTTAGATTCTTCTCAATCACTTTTGGGAATCAAGGTCTTCTTTGGTTTTGTTACTGCAGGGGGTTCCTCTTTCAACTAACCTTTTCTCTTTCAATAGATTGAAAGAATCCCGCCATGAATAAGGAAATAAAGCCAGAGAAGTTACTTACCTTACTGTGGAATTCCATCTTTGTTATTAGTAGCTTGAGGTAGGTGCAGCTTAGTTTCCCATAACCTTCACTTAAATGACCCTGTGGGGTTAAAAATATAAGCAACTAAATTAGACTCAGGCTAATGTTGCAAGCACAAAAAATTGTTGTGTTACAATTTGAATGTTCATGTGCTTTAGCAGCTGCTTTTCAAAAGCTTATCAGTACTTTCATTGATTCACGAGAAATCGCATGTTCTTTGAGACGGAGTGAGCCAATATCAGCCAGGTCATTTGAGGTACTTCAATTGATCTCAGTGTCATTCTGTAGAGAAGGGGAGTGAAGATTACATCAGGAAATATTTCTCTTTGGAGTATGGTAATGGGAGCTAGAATTTTTGCATCCTGTGTGACCAAAGAAGCTGGAGTTTGTGTAATCACCCTGTGACCACAGGTTCCCCGGGGAACTCTGGCGTCTAACCACATCCCAGTGACGTGCTAACTGGGAGGCAGCCAGATCTACAACAGCAAGAAACAGGATTATAAGTCATTTAAATGCTACTAGTGTTCTTATGATCACCTGATGAATCTGACATATTCAACCACCACCACTCACCCCATGGAACATGAGCACAGTACCTGGAAGCATCCATGGAGCTAAAAAATGTGGTCACCAGGGAGGTCTTCAGGTAAGACTAAAGCATCAGGGCATGCTACCCTCATCACACCCCACCTCTTCCAGCTAACCACTGGCCAATGAACAAGATAGAAGAGCAAGCCTGCCATATCAGAGAGACATGAGGGACTGCTGTGCACTCTGTTTCACAGAGACGTTACTCACATCCAACTCTCCAGACATGGCACTCCAGCTCAAGGGTTTTTCCATCCATCTGCATGGACTGGACAGCGATATCAGGAAAAGATGGAGGTGGCATCTGCTTCATGATAAACTTGTCATCAGAATCAGAATCAGAATCACACTTTATTCGCCAAGTATGTTTTGCAACATACGAGGAATTTCATTGGCCAGGTCAGTCATTCAATTAAAAGCAACTGATCACTCAAAAACACATTTTAACATGAACATCCACCACAGTGACTCCTACACATTCCTCGCTGTGATGGAAGGCGAAATAAAGTTCAAGTCCTTCCCTTAGTTCTTCCTTTGTCGTGGGCCTCGAGCCCCCGTTGATGGGACGATCTTGACTCCCGTAGCCAGCGACGTTTTGGCCCTCTGCTTCGAGGCGAACAGCTCCCGCATCGAGGGGGATGTCAGCTCCCCCACGCCGGGCGATCGAACCTTGCTTCGGGGGCTGGTCGAACCTTCCCCGACGTTGGAGCTTCCCGACTAGCCTCTCCCGAAGACTGCGAGCTTTTGATGGTAAGTCTGCGGTGGTCGCGGTGGGAGCGATCCCAGGCAAGGGATCAGCTCCGATGTTAAGTCCGCACCCTGCGATAGAGCTCAAAGTCAGTCCGAGGAGGCTTCCAGATCCATCGATCGAAGGCTGCAGAGCCCGCCGGAGAATGGGATCCGAAAATTAATCACATCTCCGGCAAGGTAGGAACTTGAAAAAAAGTTTCCCCCCCGATCCCCTCCCCTCTCCCCCCACATAAAACAAACCGAAGAACATTAAAACAAACTTTTAACACACTAAAAAATAACAAAAATATATGGACGGGAAAGGAATGGAGGGTTATGGTCTGAGTGCAGGTAGATGGGACTAGGGGGAAGTATTTATTTTTCATTAAAAAAATATATATATATGTTCGGCACGGACTTGAAGGGCCGAGATGGCCTGTTTCCGTGCTGCGGGGTTGAGGAGCACCTGGAGCGGGGCTTTATCCCCCCGCGCGGCTTGGAATGGCTGCCGGACTTTGCGGGCGAGCGCCGGGGCTCTAACACCAAGACCCGGTGCGCGACCTTGCATCACCCGGCGTGGCTTTAATGGCTGCGGGACAATCACCATCGCCCGCCGGGGGCTTTGACTTTGACTCTGACATCGGGGGGGGGGGGGGGGAGTGCAGTGGAGAGATACGTTATTTTTGCCTTCCATCACAGCGTTGTGATGGATGTATGTGTAAATTGTGTTGTGTCTCGGGTCTTCTTTGTTTTGTATTGTATGGCTGCAGAAACGACATTTCGTTTGGACCTCAAGGGGTCCAAATGACAAATTTGTCCCTCAAAAGACAAATAAATTGAATTGAATTGAATATGGTTATATGGTAAGATCGGCCCACATTTTGAATATCTGCGGTTCCCTGCATTACATTTGTCCAAAAGGTGTAGCCCACTGTTGGTGCCAGTTCTTTCACATTATTCCAATGTGGGATCATCATAGCAGCAAGAGTAGAAATGTGAAATTGCTTAGCTTCCTCCCTACTTTAACTTGGAGAATCAAAATATTATTACACACTGGGAGGGTGGAGGTTGAGGGGAGACTTGTACGTACGAAATATATAAAAATTATGAAAGCATATATGGGGTAAACAATCAGTACCCTTTTACCAGAGTGCAAATGTCTAACACTAGAGTGCATAGCTATAAAGTGAGAGGGAAAATCTTTAATAGAGATGTAACAGGACATTTTGTTTTTGAGACACTTTTTGATAGGCATATGGAAGTTCAAGGAATATGGATCATATACTAGGTATGTTACAAAACTTACCTTCAGTCGCGCTGTAATTCTGCCACTGGCCGCGATTTTGGTGCCTTTAAGGGGGGACGGGGTTAAAACGCGGGTTTCTCCTCCCTTGTCCTGGTTAATATTTTGTTGGAGTACAAGCCTTGGCTGACAAATCGTTCCTAGTGGCGATTTGTGTATTTTTTATTTTTATTAAATCGTCAATGTCAACGCTAGAGTAATTTTAAAATCAGCTCCTGAAGCGTCAACGCCGATAACGGGGACGGATTTCACACATGGGACAGGTAAATGAAAGTGGTTTCTTTAAATGTATAAAAGTGCTTCTTAAGAAGCCTTTAATTCACATTTTTTCATGCGACACGGTGATTTTATTCCCCAAATTAACGGCAGTATTTTTCATGCCAATACGGGGTTAAATTCACCGCAAATGAACGTTCGAAAAGATCGCGTTCCAGAAATCCTCACTCACAAGAAGATTTAAATCCCCATTAATTTACAGGTATTAAACATTCAATCCTTCCATTTGGCCTGTAAATTCATGAAAATTAGATTTAAAAATTATGTTATATTGTGAATTATTGTGTGAATGTTATTTGGACACTTAGGCTATTTAAAAATGTTAATCTATTCTTAAGAAATTGATAGATGTTTAGATCTAGTAATTGAATTTTGTAATTAGCTACAATTAGGTAACTAACTAATTATATGCTTTACTTTCATGTCTTCTAAGTAAGATTGTTTCATATTTGTTTCAGAATGCTTCAATCTATAATAACTGAAAATTTCTTTCAGTTATCATAATTTTTAAGAAAGTTATGGGCTTTTAACTGTCCTCGATCACAGCTTTTGTGTTAAGTCAATGGAAAAGCAATAGGGAACTAGATGCTAATTTCTGAGTATGATAATGGCCATAACTTTTTTAATACTGAAGATATGAAAGTGAATTAAGTGTCAAATTAAACTTCTTTTTATGCTTTATCTGATGGGATAAATTGCAGACTTTATTTTTTAAATCTCAAAATTTTGTAACATTGCTACATATACTGGCAGGTGAGATCCGATAAACTTGGCATCGTGTTCGCCATAAGCATTGTGGGTTAAAGGGCCTGTTCTCTACTGTTTTATGGATCTTTGTCCTTTATAGCTGTTCCTCTTAATAGATTCACCAAGTACACCTGGCACCAATGAATCACCAGAATCTCCTACTTAACTCTTTACACCCATAATGGTGTGACTAAGCTCAGCTCTGATGCCATCTATAAATTCGTCAGCTCAGGTTGGCCGAATTATAGGTGGTTACAAGTCAGCATGCAAGAGAGAAGTAGAACACTGCTCGAATAGTGCCATCAGAACAACCTCTCAAAGTCAATAAAACCATATAAGGGAATATTGGGAGACCAATGCCCAAGTTTTCATCAGTGAGTTGATAGTGGAGAGCGTTTGCAGCTTCAAATTTCTGATCCCTTGCATACTACCGTGGATTTTTTTTCTAATTGTGTTTTATACTAATGTCTTGATATTCTACGATCCTCTTACTTTCAGAAATGCCATGTGCAATTTATGTATATGTTTTTGAGTTTGTCTGAGTCTTTGCCTGCGATTCTGCTACAAGTCAGATTTTCATTGTGCCTGTACCGCACTCTATTTATGCACATGACAATAACTTTGACGTGACTTAAATTCCGAGGACGTGCAACAAGTTCAAATTTTGTGCCCTTCTCTACCACAATCAACAAAGCCCAATGAAAATGGCCAGCAAGCTAAGGGTCCTATTAATTGACAGTGAAATGCTGAGGGTTTCGTACCCAGCTGCCAGCAAATATGTCAACACTGAGTCCTTATAACCCAGATTGAGGTGGGGCTGTGAAGTGATGGAAATGTTGGTGAATAAAATGGGTTAGGGTAAGATTAGTGTCAATGGGTGTTTGACATTTGGCATAGATTCGATGGGTCAAAGGGCCTGTTTCCATCCTGCATTTCTCTATGATTCACTACCTCCAACAACCCTGCCATCCACATTAAATTGGTAGCTGCAACATCATGCGTTCCACTGTAAACTCCTCTGCCTTTCTATCTTTCTTTCCTATTTAAAAAACACTTCTTTTGCACGCTGACTTTGACCAAGCTATTATTTGTCTTTCCTAATATTTCCGGATCAACCCTCTCAGCCACAAAATATTTACTCAAGTCAACCGTGGTTTGTCTTTAATGCTGACTGTCTCTCATCAATAAAGTAAATTCTAATTCTATCCAGATAAGAATTTGTAGGGCTTTCATACCGAGGTTAAACAGATTGGTATCCAGTTATTGATTTTACTCCTACACTTTTTTGAATAAAGATGTACCTTTTGCAGTTTCACACCCTCGGACATCATGCTCCCTGCAGAGACTCAACCACATTATCTTTTGCCAGGATTCCAGTAACGTCTTGTTTATTGGTGAAAATTAACGTAAAGTATTTACTTAATAACTCAGTAATGACCTGTGACTCCATGAGTAAATTTCCTTTTTGGTCTTTGATCGCCCCATCTCTCCTTTTGCAACACTTTTCCTGTTTACATGCCAGCAGAATATTTTTTGACTCTGTTTCATGTTTGCTGCCAGTCTTTTCTCATGCTCTTCCTGTGCCTCACGCTTCCTCTCTGAACATTCCACAACACTAGGAGTTTCAAAACCAACTCCACATATGAAGCATGAAAGGAAAAGGATGCAAGTTATTTTCAAAATGGAAATTAAAAGAGAAAATAATGTAAACTGAATATGAAGATCAGAGAAATCAAAATTACTTGAATCTCCAATATGAGTTTAATTCTTTAAAAGTGATCTGTAAAGAACAATGCTCTTTGCTCAAATAATCAGCTGTTACTTATTTTTATGGTTTAGCTCTACAGCATCTTGCTCGGAGTTCAAAGAGCTAATTTTCATTCTTTAGATTGGACACTGGGCACAAGAGACTGCAGGTACTGGAATTGGGAGGGAAAAAAAAGTAAAGCTGCTGGTGGAACTTAGGCAACATTTGTGGAGGGAAATGGACAGTCAAAGTTTTGGGTAGAGGCCCTTCATCCGGACTGCAAGTGTCAATGGACTTCAGATAAAGACAATATCAAAACTGAAGTCATAACTAGGATTAGATCCATGAACATAACTGGAGTTTCCAGCAGGAATCACAGAGTAAATGCCTCAACCGTAATCAAATGGAATTATTAAAAACATCAAAGCCGTTCTGCCACATTCCTTCCGTGTTCCAATTTACATTAGTTTATTCAACATAAATGATAACTGAAATTGTGACTTTGCAACAACACTAAAAAGGCAAATCTGCAATGTTACTGCATTCTTAAGACACAAAGCTTGAAATTAGTCTAAGTGCAGGGTTCTGTCAAGAGATTATTCAAATACAAGTGAATTTTTTCCCAATAAAGTTTCAAAGTAATTAGTGGAGGCAAAATAATTGCAAGGAAAATGTGTTAAATTCCACAAATGATGTATTGTCAAGATTTTTAAATAAATGAACAAAATAAGTTCTCTGCAAGTAGTTTTGAGTTTCAGTATTCAAGCATGGCATTTAACCCTGAAACAAGTCTCAGTTGAGCTCTGACAGATAGAGATTTACACTTTGGAATGATTGAGCAGTGTAGGATTTATGCCTCATCAAACTTAAAAGAGCACCCGCGTTAAAAAAAATCAAGACAAAGTTGAAAATCCCCACAGAAATACTTAAGAATGACTTCATTATTTAGTGGGGTTATACTTTTAAGGGGATTATATTATTAATTCAACTTGTACTACTCAAGATAAAGAGCCACCCATTTTCCATATTAGTAAAGGGACGGTTGGGACCAGCTAGCTCATTCCCAAGTCAAGTCAAGTCGAGAGAGTTTATTGTCATGTGTCCCAGATAGGACAATGAAATTCTTGCTTGCTGCAGCACAACAGAATATTGTAGGCATAAATACAGAACAGATCAGCGTGTCCATATACCATAGAATATATATATATATATACACACATAAATAAACAGATAAAGGCTGTTATAGTTCAGTTTGTTTGAAGTTGTGTTTAATAGCCTCATGGCTGTGGGGAAGCGGCTGTTCCTGAACCTAGATGTTGCAGATTTCAGGCTCCTGTACCTTCTACCTGATGGCAGCGGAGAGAAGAGTGTGTGGCCAGGATTGTGTGGGTCCTTGATGATGTTGGCAGCCTTTTTGAGGCAGCGACTATGATAGATCCCCTTGGTGGTAGGGAGGTCAGAGCCGATGATGGACTGGGCAGTGTTTACAACTTTTTGCAGCCTTTTCCGCTCCTGGGCGCTCAAGTTGCCGAATCAAGTCATGATGCAACCGGTCAGCATGCTCTCTACTGTGCACCTGTAGAAGTTCGAGAGAGTCTTCCTTGACATACCGACTCTCCGTAATCTTCTCAGGAAGTAGAGGCGCTGATGTGCTTTCTTTATAATTGCATTAGTGTTCTGGGACCAAGAGAGATTTTTGGAAATATGCACGCCCAGGAATTTGAAGTTCTTGACCCTTTCCACCATCGACCCATTGATATAAACGGGACTGTGGGTCCCCATTCTACCCCTTCCAAAGTCCACAATCAGTTCCTTGGTTTTGCTGGTGTTGAGAGCCAGGTAATTGTGCTGGCACCATTTGGTCAATCGGTCGGTCGGTCTCACTTCTATACTCGTCCCCATCATTTATACGTCCCACAACAGTGGTGTCATCGGCGAACTTGATGATGGAGTTTGCACTATTTCCGGCTACGCAGTCATGAGTATAGAGTGAGTACAGCAGGGGGCTGAGCACGCAGCCTTGAGGTGCTCCCGTGCTGATTATTATCGAAGATGATACATTTCCACCAATACGGACAGACTGTGGTCCGTGAATGAGGAAGTCAAGAATCCAATTGCAGAGGGATGGGCAGAGACCCCGATCTGAGAGCTTAGTAACCAGCTTGGAGGGGATGATGGTATTAAATACCAAACTGTAGTCAATGAATAACAGCCTGACATATGAGTTTTTGTTGTCCAAGTGGTCCAGAGCAGAGTGGAGAGCCAGTGAGATCGCATCCACCGTTGATCTGTTGTGGCGGTAAGCGAACTGCAGTGGGTCTAGGTTTTTGACGAGGTATGAGTTGATTTACGCCATGATCAGCCTCTCAAAGCACTTCATCACCACAGACGTTAGTGCCACTGGTCGATAGTCATTGAGGCACGTCACCTTGCACTTCTTGGGCACCGGTATTATTGATGCCCTTTTAAAGCAGGTGGGAACCTCAGACCTTAGAAGTGAGAAGTTGAAAATGTCTGTAAAAACTCCAGCCAGTTGGTCTGCACAGGTTTTTAAAACATTCCCGGGTATACCATCAGGTCCAGGTGCTTTCCAAGGGTTCCAGAAGGATCTTCTGACATCAGTCTCTGTGACTGTGACCAAAATACCATCACGGCGAATGGGGACTCGGGAAGGCACATCAGTGCTCTCCCTATCAAAGCGTGCGTAAAACGCATTGAGTTCGTCTGGGAGTGATGCTTCGCTGACATTTGAGCTGCCTCCTGATTTTGCCTTGTAGGAGGTGTTTGCATTCAAGCCCCGCCACATTTGCCGAACATCCGTCTCATCCTCCAGCTTGGAGCAGAAGTCCCTTTTGGCCTTTTTGACGGCCTTACCAAGGTCGTATCTGGACTTCTTGTAGATCTCTGTACCTCCAGACCTGAATGCCCGGGATCTGGTCTTCAGAAGAATGCAGATCTCATGGTTCATCCAAGGCTTCTGGCTAGGAAACACTCGGAAGGTTTTTGGTGGGATGCAGTCTTCCACACATTTCTTTATGAAGTCTGCAGCGACTGTGGCGTATTCATTCAGGTCCGTTGCCGAGTCCCTGAACATTGCCCAGTCTACAGGCTCCAAACAGTCCTGGAGTTGTTCCTCTGCCCCCCCCCCCCCGAAACAGCTCTGTACAGTCCTCACCTCTGGGGGTGCGCTCTTCAAATGCTGCCTGTAGGCAGGAAGAATGGTCAGTATGGTCAGATTTACCGAAGTGAGGGCGAGGGATAGAGCTATAGGCATCCTTGATGGTCGTGTAGCAGTGGTCGAGGGTGTTTGGTCCTCTGGTGCTGCAGGAGACATGTTGGTGGAAGACCCAGGACTATAGATGAAATTCAGAAACCTTCTAATTCTACATGGCTCAATTACTCATCAGTAAACATTTGTATACACAGGAAATATTCTCTAGATTTATATTTTAATTAGGTAAACACTATCCGATTTCAGATACTCCCAATGGTTTGCCCGTCCTCTCGTAATTATAGAATAATGAGAATATTGATTCTAACACAGTATACATCAAACTAAAAAAATGCAACTATACAGCAAAGAAATTGGAAGCTGCACCATAACCAGATTGGGAAATGTGTTACTTTATATTTGAAAACCATTTTTGTTTTGCAAAAAGGAAATATAAAGTTTGGTGAGGAACCAGGAGTCCATCTGTGCAAATGTAATATGTCCCACGAGCAATAAATAATGAATTGTTGGGTTTCATCCATCCCCTGTGCTGAAAAGACAGTGATACTGTCCCACAGCTGCCAGCTGCCAGCTAGTGGGCTGGTCATTTTAATCTGCTTAGGCAGACATCACAGCCAAAACAAAGGCTGTGCCACATTTCTTAAGATTCATGTTTTTTTAGTGCTATTCATGCCTTCAATATTTTCCACATCATCACAGCAATTCCGAGAAACATCTGCTTACGTGTCCCATGACTAACAACTACTGTGAGAGGCATTCTGAATATTGAATAGATGCATCCTACATTTTCAGTCATTTTGGTACACAATGTCACCTCAAAAATCAAAATCTGTAACCACTGAATAATTGTTTCATGTCTTCATTTTGAAATGCACATGAATAAAAATTGCAATTATTCAATCGCGGGACAATGCATTTATCAGTCATGAAGGTTCAAAATATCTTTCACATTTCCTGAGCACATTAACAAATCTGTATCATAAAGCTTTAGGATAACCACTGCAAACAAAGCCTTCCTTTTTCTCTCCTTTGTTGATGATCAACTTTTTTCTGGTCAGGATTCTGATGTATTTCCTTTGTTGCATAAGTTCTTTATGCAATTTCCTATGAATTAGCTGCTTACTTGGACTGCTTTAACAATATCAGGATTCATAAATAACCACTGATGACAAAGTTGGACGATCAGGCTGAAGCTACAAGGGTGCATCCACAGAACCTTTAACAAAGCTTTGCACTGTTCTTCAAACAAAGCGGCTTCTAAATAGCAGCCATTTAAACACTATCTCCTTCAAAAATTTATATACTTTCCTGTATGCGATTTCTGAATTAATCCTTGGTTAACAGCAGTTCACACATTTTCATATCTAAACAATCTATAAACAAAGCTAAATAGAGCATATTTAACTTTGAAACTCTGATCTCAACGCATGTTAAATGTACTGTCTTCAAGGACATGAGGCACATTGGTGGTGACAATTGTGACATTGATTTTAAATATATACAATACGAATGAAAAATAATAATATCATGATAGCAAAGTAAATATAACTACTAAATCATTTAGTCAAAATAAAATTCCTTCTTTGGAGTATATTTCAAAATATTTGTATTTGTTAGTGTAGTGGATTTAAAGGCTCAAGCATCAACTGGAATAGAATCTCTCAAAAAATCGCAGCATCTGACAATTTTGTATCAGAGCATGTGAGAAAGAAGAGAAGATTTCAGATTTCAACTGCAGCTGTCAAAGTACCACACCTTAACTAAACTTCCCCAGGTCTCTTCCCTTTACGGTGCTCCTTGTCCAAGCTTTTTGTCACCCGCCCCAAAACTTCCAATTTGTACCTTATCAACAAATTTTGCCTCAAAATGTTCCTGTGAAACAGCCAACCTTTCCTGAAGTGCTTCACCATTGCAGTGTTGTGTTTAAAAGAAAAAACAATCAAATTATTTGTTCCCCTTTCATCGTGTTCTTTATTTCCAAGGAATCATGTTTATGATTGGCTTGCCCTTTCCTCCATGTGGGAATGTTAGCATCTGAAATTAAGAGAGAAAATGCTTGAAGCACTCAGCAATCGTGCAACATTTGTGGAAAGAGAAACATGAAATAATGCTTCAGGGCAGAGACCATTCTGACAAAGGATCTCCAAACTGAAACCTGAACTTCTTTTCTTTCCACAGATGCTGACTGATTGCTGAGTGCTTCCCACATTTTCTGTTTTTATTTCAGATTCACAGCATCTGAGACAAGTGTTGAATTGTCATATCTACTGGCAGCAGAACAATAGAATTCTTACCTGCTGTACGTTTACTGGCTCATTAATGCAAAATAAGCAAATATATATACAGTAATCAATAATACAATAAATTAGTAATACTCGGTAACCAGACCATAATAGAACATAGCAAACTCCAAAGTACAACTAAAACAATATTTATAGTAGGTAATAGTTGCTGAGGTAGGGTTGTGGTTACTATTGTCTCGTGCTCAATAGCCCAATGAATGCTGGGCAGGAGCTGTTCTTGAATCTGGAGGTCATGGTTTTCAGATCCTGTACCTTATTCCCAATGGTAGCAGCGAGATGAGAGTGTGGCCAGAGTGTTGGGCTTTGATGATATTAGTTGTAAAAGCTATCAGGTGCCTTCTGTAAACAGCAATCTCATAACCACCATTAGCAGTCTTGTTGTACGTGCCCCCTTGGGCAAGAGTGACCATAATATGGTTGAGTTCTTGATTAGGATGGAGAGTGACATTGTTAATTCAGAAACAATGGTTCTGAACTTAAAGAAAGGTAACTTTGAGGGTATGAGACATGAATTGGCCATGATTGACTGGCAATTAATTCTAAAAGGGTTGACGGTGGACATGCAATGGAAGACATTTAAAGACTGCATGGATGAACTACAAAAATTGTTCATCCCAGTTTGGCAAAAGAATAAATCAGGGAAGGTAGTGCATCCGTGGATAACAAGGGAAATCAGGGATGGTATCAAAGCGAAAGATGATGCGTACAAATTAGCCAGAAAAAGCAGCATACCAGAGGACTGGGAGAAATTCAGAGACCAGCAGAGGAGGACAAAGGGCTTAATTAGGAAAGGAAAAATAGATTATGAAAGAAAACTGGCAGGGAACATAAAAACTGACTGCAAAAGTTTTTATAAATATGTAAAAAGAAAGAGATTAGTTAAAACAAATGTAGGTCCCTTGCAGTCAGAAACAGGTGAGTTGATCATGGGGAACAAGGATATGGCGGACCAATTGAATAACTACTTTGGTTCCGTCTTCACTAAGGAAGACATAAATAATCTGCCGGAAATAGCAGGGGACCGCGGGTCAAAGGAGTTGGAGGAATTGAGTGAAATCCAGGTTAGTCGGGAAGTGGTTTTGGGTAAATTGAATGGATTAAAGGCCGATAAATCCCCAGGGCCAGATAGGCTGCATCCCAGAGTACTTAAGGAAGTAGCTCCAGAAATAGTGGATGCATTAGTAATAATCTTTCAAAATTCTTTAGATTCTGGAGTAGTTCCTGAGGATTGGCGGGTAGCAAACGTAACCCCATTTTTTAAGAAGGGAGGGAGAGAGAAAACGGGGAATTACAGACCAGTTAGTCTAACATCGGTAGTGGGGAAACTGCTAGAGTCAGTTATTAAAGATGGGATAGCAGCACATTTGGAAAGTGGTGAAATCATTGGACAAAGTCAGCATGGATTTACGAAAGGTAAATCATGTCTGACGAATCTTATAGAATTTTTCGAGGATGTAACTAGTAGCGTGGATAGGGGAGAACCAGTGGATGTGGTGTATCTGGACTTCCAGAAGGCTTTCGACAAGGTCCCACATAAGAGATTAGTATACAAACTTAAAGCACATGGCATTGGGGGTTCAGTATTGATGTGGATAGAGAACTGGCTGGCAAACAGGAAGCAAAGAGTAGGAGTAAACGGGTCCTTTTCACAATGGCAGGCAGTGACTAGTGGGGTACCGCAAGGCTCAGTGCTGGGACCCCAGCTATTTACAATATATATTAATGACCTGGATGAGGGAATTGAAGGCAATATCTCCAAGTTTGCGGATGACACTAAGCTGGGGGGCAGTGTTAGCTGTGAGGAGGATGCTAGGAGACTGCAAGGTGACTTGGATAGGCTGGGTGAGTGGGCAAATGTTTGGCAGATGCAGTATAATGTGGATAAATGTGAGGTTATCCATTTTGGTGGCTAAAACAGGAAAGCAGACTATTTTCTAAATGGTGGCCGACTAGGAAAAGGGGAGATGCAGCGAGACCTGGGTGTCATGGTACACCAGTCATTGAAAGTAGGCATGCAGGTGCAGCAGGCAGTGAAGAAAGCGAATGGTATGTTAGCTTTCATAGCAAAAGGATTTGAGTATAGGAGCAGGGAGGTTCTACTGCAGTTGTACAGGGTCTTGGTGAGACCACACCTGGAGTATTGCGTACAGTTTTGGTCTCCAAATCTGAGGAAGGACATTATTGCCATAGAGGGAGTGCAGAGAAGGTTCACCAGACTGATTCCTGGGATGTCAGGACTGTCTTATGAAGAAAGACTGGATAGACTTGGTTTATACTCTCTAGAATTTAGGAGATTGAGAGGGGATCTTATAGAAACTTACAAAATTCTTAAGGGGTTGGACAGGCTAGATGCAGGAAGATTGCTCCCGATGTTGGGGAAGTCCAGGACAAGGGGTCACAGTTTAAGGATAAGGGGGAAATCCTTTAAAACCGAGATGAGAAGAACTTTTTTCACACAGAGAGTGGTGAATCTCTGGAACTCTCTGCCACAGAGGGTAGTCGAGGCCAGTTCATTGGTTATATTTAAGAGGGAGCTAGATGTGGCCCTTGTGGCTAAAGGGATCAGAGGGTATGGAGAGAAGGCAGGTACGGGATACTGAGTTGGATGATCAGCCATGATCATATTGAATGGCGGTGCAGGCTCGAAGGGCCGAATGGCCTACTCCTGCACCTAATTTCTATGTTTCTATGTTTCTATCTCTAAATAAATTTCATGTGATTGGACATACTGATTTCCTTATCTCAAAAACCTTCAGAAACCTATTTTTGTGTACACCTTCTGCTCTAACTCCTATGATGGTTTGCTTTTGTTGAAACCTTTTATATTGGAACTTTCTGCCAACAGCAACCTGGACTTATCCGAACAAATTCCTACGTTGTTTCCTCCCTTCCCCAATCTTCAAATGCTCCAAAAAACATCAATATGCATCCGTTGCAGCTCAACTTCCAATTGTATCTCATCTTTATTCTGTCTAATTGCCTGCGACTTTAAAGGTCTGATACTATTTCCTATAAATATTACGTTGATAGACTAAGTTCATGGCTCCACAAAACACAGAGGCCAAAGAATATGAAAAACTGAATTAACAACAGTACTTACCCACATTCTGCTCATGTCACTAAGCTCATTTTTGTATCGTATGGAGTCCTGAAGAACCTACAGCATAATGAAAAGGAGATCATGCTCAATAGCTACCGGATATAATTTAACCTTATCAATCAGAACATAACATTTTCTTGGTACACATGCACTCACAATTAATACATAATGACAGCTTCACAACAAATCAAATATAAATATGTTCCTGAAGAAGGGTTTCGGCCCGAAACGTTACCTATTTCCTTCGCTCCATAGATGCTGCTGCACCCGCTGAGTTTCTCCAGCATTTTTGTGTACCTATAAATATGTTCACTTTGTGTTGCTATAATAACAATATTCTTTATGAAAGCCCCATTAAAGCACAGAACCTATGCCACAGCCAGCAGTAATGCCTGTTGGAGCTTCCTTGGAGTCGTCACAAGGTAACTGGAGTGTATGAGCCATTATTCAAGGTCGCTTCATAAAATAGAAAATTAATCAATATCAATAATTTGATACAAAATGTTTATACTACCACAGTGGTAAAGGGTGACCTCTCTCTTTGATAAAACTAACAATGTAATTTATCTGCTTTTTTCTTGCTTTCAACAGCAGTCTCATCTCAACAAATGAAGTTCAAAGAACTGAACAAAGTATTTGATGGTCAAGATTCCAGCACAATGTCAGCAGCCTGTTAAATTCCAACATATATGCAATGTTTCACTGCAGCTTACTTCCTTGTTCATTGGTGATAGCTTCACAATTAGGAATCGCAATAAAATGGCCACTAACCACTGTGCAGTCTTCTGTAAATAATGTGTTCGTGCCAGCCAAGATTGAGAAAAGGCAAATAATAGTTAATTAAATGGATGCAGAATAAAAGGTAAACAACATAAGTTTAAGATGAGAAAGCAAAAGTTTAAGGGAGATGTGTGGTGCAAGTGCAAAGGCTAGAGAGAGTGCAGGTGTCTGCAATGCACTGCCAGGGATGGTAGTGGAAGCAGGTATGACAGTGGTACCACAGATGCGTTTAGATAGGCACATGAATAGTCAGGGATGGAGAGATACAGATCAACTGCAGTTAGAAGGGATTACTATAATTTGGCATCATGTTCAGCACAGATCTTGTGGGCTGAAGGGACAGTTCCCATGCTGCACTGTTCTATGTTCTAACATTTATGATCTGGCAAGCCACTCTGCTGTATCAAACCACTTCAACAAAACACAGCAAGAACAAAACTAGTCACATTACTCAGCATGAAAGCCGGTAACAGATGTGTACACAACACAGGCACGCACAACCCAGTTGACCCTGGAAAACCCTACTCACAAACATCCAAGGACATGCCTGATTAAAGAAAACTGTCCCGCAGACTGGTCAAGTTACAAACTGACAAGCAAACTCTGAGAACCATAACCTTTCAACCATCGTCCCACCAGGATTCCAAGAGAGGTCCTATCACACAAGCAGAACAAGCACATCATTTGCTGCAAAATTGTCTACGTCTTCAAATTTGGCCTCAGATTCATTGAAGTTCATGGTTCCAAGCCATTCACCTTATAACACTACTGACATATTATGACATAGGAGGAGGCCATTTGGTCTATCAGATCCATGCCACCTTCAAGGGTCATTCCATCAGTCCCATTGCTCCACCAATGTATTTTCTCTTGCATATCCATTCAACCTTTTTCACTAATTTGCTGCTTACCTATAATGCGGGCATAATAACTAATTAAGCAACCAGCATATCATTGGTAGACAAAAGTGTTGGAGAAACTCCGCAGGTGTGGCAGCATCTATGGAGCAAAGGAAATAGGCAACGTTTCGGGCCGAAACCCTTATCATTGGGTTGTGGGAGGGGAATAGAGCATGTGACAGGAACACACGCAGCAGACAGAGAGAGAATATGCAAACTCCACACATACATTGTCCAAGGTAAGGATTGAACCTGTCCTTGGAGTCATAACACCATCATCAAGTATGCAGATGATACAACGGTGATTGGTCTCATCAGCGACAATGATGAGTCGGCCTATAGGGAGGAGGTCCAGCTCCTAGCAGCGTGGTGCACAACAACCTGGCCCTTAACTCCAAGAAGACCAAGGAGCTCATTGTGGACTACAGAAGGTCTACGGGTGGCACGCACACCCCCATCCATATTAACGGGACGGAAGTGGGGCGTGTTTCCAGCTTCAGGTTTCTGGGGGTCAACATCTCTGATGACCTCTCTTGGACCCACAATACCTCAACACTGGTCAAGAAGGCTCACCAGCGTCTCTTCTTCCTGAGGAGACTAAAGAAGGTCCATCTGTCTCCTCAGATTCTGGTGAACTTCTACCGCTGCACCATCGAGAGCATCCTTACCAACTGTATCACAGTATGGTATGGCAACTGCTCTGTCTCCGACCGGAAAGCACTGCAGAGGGTGGTGAAAATTGCCCAACGCATCACCAGAAGAAAACATCTCCAGAACTAGCTGTATTTCCGACCAAACTGCATTTGACACCAAAAGGCTGCAATTCACGAAATAAGAAAACTATCTATATATGCACTGGGCATTAAATAAAGGTAAATATTAACTGAGTCAATAACCATCCCATCTACTTCACCACGATCAGCATGGTCATAGAAAGACGCTATTGACAGGGCATTCACTCAGCTCCAGGCCACTTTCCACACTTCTAAATATGGAGAGAAGAGCTAACTTTCAGAGAAGTGGTCAGAGAGAATGCCTTTAGCATCAAGACAGCAATTGGCCAAGTTTTGCTTCAAGGAGGCCTCAATGGGAATCAATCGGAAATGTTTCCAACAGTTCAGATCATGCCCAGTGCATTCACAAGGTGGCTACTCTCTTGTAAGACAAACATTTCATCACAGGACATCACTGCTCAACTCCCCGGGGCATGCTTCATCTTTGCGTTCTTTATCAATGACTTTCCATCAGAAGATAAAATGGCTGTGCTGATTCTCACTGTTCAGTTCCATGCGCATCTTCTCAGATTATAAACTTGTCATTGTCCATATTCACAGATGGACTGATAGTTGGCAAGAAACATTCACATAACACAAATATCAGGCAATGGCATCTTCAAAAAGATTCAATGGCATCATTGCCATCACCAGTTATATCATAAATAACATGGAGTCACCACTGACCAGAAATGAATTGGCTGCAAGCTAGGTCTTAGGCTGATTGTTGTATGATGGGAACATCCACCTATTCATGTTTCCTTAGGACGTACACCATAAGCTCATTGTGCTTCGGTGGCACTCAGAGCAATCCTATGAAAGCAGGAAAATATCATACCCAAATTGAATGTTGCCAAGATCCAATGTTCAACTAATGGATTATTTGGTTATGACTCTGGTGGTCTCTAGAAAACTGAGTGTGCATTATTTTATAACAGTAAATTATCACAATGTAATTGTCATAAGGAGATACATTGTCCTGCTAATTTGAAGCTCTTTACTGTTCCATTTTGACAGTATGAGTGTGACAAGATGACAGGGCCTTGATTTACCCAAGTCACGGTCTCATGCTTCAACACCTTTCCCCTCCCCATTGTACAAATGTCATGAATTATCAATTCCTTTGGCTCCTGCTGCTTGTAAATTTACCACTCTCAATTACCTAAAATGATCGCATTCTTCAGCTGTCTAAATTTCATGACTTTGCAAGGTTACAAACTCCTCAAAATCTCTATCCTATATTCCTCCTTAAAAACCCTCCCAATTTCATCTGCATTGGTTAATCACATACCTGATAACCAGCAGAGAACTATTAAAGACATTTGTTCTCTTATTAATGTACTGAGAAACTTAAAGTTTTAGGCAATTTAAATGTAAAATAGTTTAAAAACTCATTATTTAGGAAAAGGGACAAGGACAAAGGACATTATTGTCACATACACCAGACAATGGTCCTTGGGTTCAAAAATCATGAACACGTACTTGCTGAGATAGACTGAGGCAGTGAAAAATTTAGACTACGGATTTCAATAATTCATTCAACCAAACCGAGTAAGTTGGTATGCAACAGAAATAGTAGTTAATCTCCAATTTAATTGCTCCCAGAAAGCATTCAGTTATATAAAGGCAGGAACCGTATCTTGTTTTCCACTATATTATATTTGTTATGTATGGTAATGCAATTGGGATGTCTCATTATCTTCATGCACTGCACCTAACAATTCAGTACATGCAGTTTTATTAAGGATTCATCTCCTAACAGTTCATCCATGAAGCATTTGAGCAGGTGTTATAAAGGGCACAGCCTCTATATATTTTTCTGCAGAAATGTTTTTCTGTTAAAATGTTTCTACAAGAACAAATGGGGCAAGGTCTAAATGAATAAAACACTGCAACAATCTGGCCCATCCTTTGTAACAAAGAAGACAGGTAGAACCTCAGCATGTGATGACAAGTGATGTCTGTACTTGGGCTCTACACACAGCTTAATGCAGCTACACACAAAAATTGCTGTTGGCATAAGGGCTACATCAGGCACATTTTCTCTTTCTCTCTGGAAATCAAATCTCTGCAGAAATCAACCATTTGGCCAGATGAAATGGAAGATTGGTCAGGTGACTGCTGTGGCATAAGAAAGGAAATGGATCACACACGCTCCTTGTATAGCAACACTAAGGGCTCGTCACAACTGATAATCTAATTATTTTCTACTTTGGAACATTACGTGCTCTATCCAAATATTTGTTGGTTGTAAACTCAAAGCATTAGCACATGTATAGTGCAAAAACTTGTCTTCCAATTATTGACACATTTGACACAAACCAATAATAAGGAACTTTAATATCTTGGATTATGAGAGGTTGTGTTGAAGTACGTTTTGGTTCAGGGATTGTGTGAATATCATACAACTTAATGATTTGCCTTCATCATCTCTTCAACATTAATCAGTGCACATTCAACCAAGTAAAAATTAATATGGTAGGACTTACAGTTGGATGTCCATCTCGAAGCAGCTTGTGAAATACGTGACAAAATTTCCAACAAAGGACTGCGTTGCTGGACAGAGGCAACCGGTTCACCACTGACCAGAAGGTTTGAGCACCCTTTTCATGATGCGTACCCAGAATGCATGGTGCAGAAACAGGTTAAGGAAACTGCAGATACATTTTTCATAAAACATGCATATAAACAGATGCCAAAAAAATATTTCTAACAAAATATTTCCAACACAATTGTGTAGGAACGAACTGCAGATGTGTATGAAGGAACTGCAGATGCTGGTTTATCTCTGGAGTAAAGGAATAGGTGACATTTTGGTTACATCACCTTTTCCTTTTCTCCAGAGATGCTGCCTGACCCGTTGAATTGCTCCAGCTTTTTGTGTCTATCTTCTTTCTAACACATTTGTCTATTTTAAAATGTATATATCCTCTTAACGGTTTTCTTGAGTTCAGCTGAAAACATGGTTAACTATGAAAGTTCTAGCAGAGGTGTTGTGCCGAATGCATGGTAGCATGTCCGGATTTCCTCACATGAATGCTCGCCTTTCTTGTTGTACTTTGGGCAGCCTTGAGCTAGACAAATAGAATTTTTAAACAAGAAACTGAAGCAACTTGGGTTTACATCTGGTTTCAAAATCTCACTGCCTGAGGGGATGGTCCAGTCAGGTATTCCCACATTATTTAAGAAGTCAGTAGATATAAATCCCAAGCCAACAGATTACTTGCCTTGATTTTTTTTTTTAATATATTTTTTCAAGCTGAGTTGTTAACTTCCTGAATTCTCTTCACTACCAAGACTTAACTTCAGGTTCAAAATTTATGAAGTCCTCCAGATTTCTCCTGATTTGGAAATCCATATTTCACTGGAAAGTGAAAATACTACCAATGGCCGAATAAGATTTGGTTATTCACTTGCTGTGTGTCTTCTCTGGTGATGTTCTGCCAGGCCTGTATTGCAGCCATCTTTAGCTTATGTTTGTTTTGGGTGCTAGTCACCTTCAGTTTTCTTTTCAGCATATAAAAGGCATGCTCAATAGGGTTCAGATCCGGTGAATGACTTGGCCCCTCACGTGACCATTTTTCAGCTTTGAAAAACTCCTTTGTTGCTTTAGCAATATGTTTGAGATCACTGTGTAAGAAAATGCTGGAGTAACTCAGCAGGACAGGCAGCATCTCTGGAGAGAAAGAATGGGTGATGTTTCAGGTCGAGACCATTCTTCAGACTGTTTGGGATCATTGTCTTGCTGTAGAATGAACCGCCGGCCAATGAGGTTTGAGGCATTTGTTTGAACTTGAGCAGATAGGATATGTCCATACACTTCAGAATTAATTATGCTGCTAACATCAGCAGCTGTATCATTAATGAAGATAAGTGAGCCAGTACCTTCTGCAGCCATACATCCCCAGGCCATTACACCCGCGCCACCGTGTATCACAGATGAGGTGGTATGCTTTGGATCTTGGGCAGGTCCTTCTCTCCTCCATACTTTGCTCTTGCCATCATTCTGATATAATTTAATCTGCGTCTCATCTGTCCACAAGACCTTTTTCCAGAACTGTAGTTGCTCTTTTAAGTCTTCTTGGCAAACTATAACCTGGCCATCCTATTTTTGCGGCTAACCAGTGGTTTGCATCTTGCAGTGTAGCCTCTGTATTTCTGTTCATGAATTTTTTTGCGGACAGTGGTCATTGACAAATCCACACCTGAATCCTGAAGAATGTTTCTGATCTGTCGGACAGGTGTTTGGGGATATTTCTTTATTGTAGAGAGAATTCTTCTGTCATCAGCTGTGGAGGTCTTCCTTGGCCTGCCAGTCCCTTTGTGATTAGTAAGCTCACCAGTGCTCTCTTTCTTCTTAATGATGTTCCAAACAGTTGACTTTGGTAAGCCTAAGATTTGGCTGATGTCTCTAACAGTTTTATTCTTGTTTCTCAGTCTCATAATGGCTTCTTTGACTTTCATTGGCACAACTTTGGTCCTCATGTTGATAAACAGCAATAAACGTTTCCAAAGGTGATGGAAAGACTGGAGGAAAGACTAGGTGCTGAGAGCTCTCTTATACCTGCATTAAGGAGGCAATTAAACACACCTGAGCAATTAAAAACGCCTGTGAAGCCATGTGTCCCAAACATTATAGTGCCCTGAAATGATTTGTTGGGGGGGGGGGACGACTATGTATAAACCCAGCTGTGATTTCTACATGGTGAAACCAAAATGTATAAAAATGGTCTTTGATAAAATCTGACAATGTGCACTTTAACCACATGTGATTTTTTTCTATTACATTTCTCAAATTGTGGAGTACAGAGGCAAATAAATAAATGTTGGGTCTTTTTCCCAAACATTATGGAGGGCACTGTAGCAGCATGTGATATTTAAATACAATCTGAGCCATGTGATCAGCCAGAATGAGTATCTATTACCTGAAAAGTAAATTGTAGTTTAATTAACAAAATTTCAAGATACCAAAACAGACTCAAAGACTTGCACTCTTCACTAACCTGCTGATGTTCCTTTTCTGTAGAAAAGAACTGCAGATGCTGATTTAAATTGGAGGTAGACACAAAATGTGCATTTTCTAATCCTTGTCAGAATCAAAACTCCTTGGCTTCTCAAAACTAAACATTTGCATGGGTGGGGGGAAATTTATATTAAGAATATATTATATATTAAGAATAAAAATAGCTGAGTTCTAACACCTGCTCACCACCTACGGATTCTTGCCAGAGAATGTAGGGGTTATATATAAATGTAGGGATGATATCATACAGAAGAATTATACCTTTGGGCAAGGAACCATAGACCAAAGGCAAATTATACATACATGGGAGAAGAGAAATCAAAACACAACATTCCTGGCTTTGAACTGCATGGTGGTATGCCAAAGTCTAGTCAAGAAGCAGAGCAAACACTGTTCCCATGTAAGGCAGTAACCACACAAATCTCCCAAATGCACCTGTAAATTCTGCACTCACAGTTTCCACACTGGCTAATGTGTCTAAGTATGTGGAGTGTAATCCAGAAAATCTCGCCTCCCAGCATCAACACATTGAAAACATCTGAAGGAGAATCAGGAAACCACAGTCCGTACACTCACACAGCCCAGTCAATGAGAAACAAACACAGTCGGAATAAGGGTTCGTTTTGTGCTCTCTCCAACTCCACCCAAAAGAAAGGATATTTCTGGCGTGTTTTTCCTTCACAGCAACTTCCTGTGCGTTAATGGCCTTATTGATGCTGACGTTCTGCAAAATAAAAAGAGATCAAATCTTTCTCAAGGAATGAATACCAGTAAAATAATTTAAAAATAGAGCAGCAGAACAACACGGATGCTAGAAATGAGAACAGAAAAGACCATTAATTCTTTGGGTTGATCTGTCATTGGGTCTGATGGAAAATCAAGGATCTGAAATCAACTCTATTTTCTCTTTTCATAATATTATTTAATTAGCTGAGCATTTCCAATATCATCTGAATAAAAAATGCAGGTGTTATTGCAATGTTTTATTTAAATCTGTCATACAGTCATGCAATCAATACAGCACTGGCAGTGTTTGGCCCATCGAGTTTTTACAGCTCTCTGTAGAGCAATCCATACACTCCCATTTCCCCACAATGTCCCTGAAAGACATTTTTCTGAAAGAAAGTTTATTTCATTCAAAAGTCTATCGATTTAGTTTTATATCCATTATGGAAGTTGCCACTTTCACCACCTTTGCAGCAGCAAGTTCCAGGTACCACTGTCTAAATATGCACTCACACTTTCCCTTGCCCATGCTAGATTTGTATACCCTCATCTTTGCACCATGAGCTATAAGGAATAGCTTCTTAAACTCTATGATTCAAATTCACCAAAATAACTATCTCACATGAAGACTTCATGCCTCTGCTCTTTTTGTAATTTTAGTAATCCTTGTGAACTGAGGTGTATAATCCAGCTATGTGATTATTACTCATAATCAGAGAACTGGGTTATACTCTCCGCATCCTGGTGGTAGAATGTCTGGACGCAGTGCTTCAATGGAATGAATAGAAACACTACAGAAAATGGCCCATGTCTCCTTTATGCAATTTTGCTTGCCAAAAGAGTAAGTATAGGGCTACGCCATCCTGATTACATTACAACTACCAGGCTGCTCAGCAGATTTAACCATGTCTTTCTTGTCGCTGCAATCAAAACAATGTCTTGGATGGAGTTTATGGAACTCCATAACTGACCAGGAACTGTGGCAAAAGCTACAAGCATTTGAGCAGGTGAGGGAAAGAGATGTACTCAATAGAAGCTGTTGACTGCATTAATTCCTGTTCCTGTTCATTATGGGGAAGGAAATGCGCACATAAGGTACAAACTGCTCAAGAGTGGTTTGGATACATGTTAGCAAATTACCGTTGTAACTTGGACTAATAACATACAGCTCAAAGTGGGTAAAACAAGATGCATCCTGTCAAGGCGCCTCAACAATAAGCAGAGTGCTGACACAAATTGTGCCAATGAAGTGGCAAGAGAAATAGATACATTAAAATCTTTTCAATAAATAGCTTCAAAATAGCCAGCAGTGTTGAAAACGTCTGCAGAAATACAAACATAAATTAAGCCGAGAGTAAACCTTTGCGGTATAAACTATTTAATTTCAAATGACATCAGAAGTAATCCAAGCCTTTGGATAAAAAACAGGCTGCCAAAATTATTTTCTATGCAAAATAACACTTGAGAATCAGTGACATTGATCACAAAGCAATGACTGCACGTTGATATGTAAACAGCTCAATCCCCACATCAACGCTGGCGATGAAAGGCCGCAACTGAAAAAGCAACTGCATGCAGACCACTAAATACACTTAGCCAGTACTGTGTGCAAAATGCGCTTGTGTTGCAATTTGTTGTATGTTGTAGTTCATTCCAAATTATATATCCAACTTCCCAATCTTTTCACTGTACACATCATGGCTTAGTGTGATCAGGACTGCATACAGATCAAGTGCAGAAAGGTCTACTTAGATGCAAACATGACCTAAACCTATGACAAACCTTAGTATTATCAAAGATTCAAGTATACATGCCATCAGAAATAAAGCCTTTTGACAAAATGCATTTGTCTGAAAAATTGGAAAGTCAATCCAACTCAGATAACAAACAAAGACAACTCTGTCATCAGAATGTAGCATGGTCAAAGTACGTGTCAAAACCGACTATCACTGCCTGCAAAGGGCCGGGTATAAATAGTCCATGAAGCACCAAACTGACCACATTCCACATTACCATTGCATATGAAAGCCCATTCCTCACCATGACCAGGGGCGGAAAACCGGGGGGGGGGGGGCAGGGGGGACACGTCCCCTCCATGTTTTGAGAGGTGTGGGACATACCCCCCAAGTTTTTGTGCTCCGGATTTTAAAATCTCCGCTTTCCGCGAGACAGTGGGGGTGGGACTGATGATCGAGGGCGCTGATTGGATGAGAGAGACGTCGGTCAGCAGGCAATGGGGGCGGGACATGATTCAGCGCGATGATTGGAGGAGGGAGGCGTGGCACAGACCTGCGCTTCATCCGGAGCCAGGACAGGATCGATCCCGGCCGGGTATCCGGTGCTGTCCCGTCCCCAACCGAGTACCCCCCCCCCAACGGGTGGCCAGAGGTCGGCAGCAAAGATCCTCCGCTATAGGATCTTTGGTCGGCGGTCAGACGGGCCAGCGCAGAGAAACAGCGCTAAACCCAGCTAACTCTGCCTGTCCCGCCAGGTGAGCTTACAACCCATCCTGGACTTGCGGGAAATATGGCCAGCGCGGAGAAGCAGCGCTGGTATCCCGTCAGTCCAGGCAGGGCTGTAGTTAACCCGATGAGACAGGCAGTTGAGCTGCATTTAGCGCTGGATTGAGCCTCCGAAGCCTTGCGCGCGTGTGTGTGAGTGCGCATGCGCGCGTGGCCGCCAAAAAATTGTGTCCCGTCCCCTCCATGTTATGATAGCGAGATCCGCTCTTGACCATGACACCCAGTTGGAATTTCCCACCGTTAATGCTGGCTGGCAGCCTCCACCATTCAGTTATCCAGCTCCAGTAACAATGTTGGTGCAAGTGAATGTCTCAACGGTGAGAGGCCTATGAAACAGGATGACCCCAGGAAGAGTAAACATCTCTGGCTTAGTCTGGGTTACCAAGGGTGCGAGCAAATTTGGCAAATGGTGCCTATATAATTGTGTGCTCAAAAGACCAGCTAACAAGGCTGTTTGTGGGGGAAACAATTGAATGAAGGCAAAAGCAGCCTTAATTAAAAAATATATTTGATTGAATTTTTCAAACTTCTGCTTCTTCCAAGATGATTGGCATTGAAACATTTTGACATTTCTCAGTGGTGCATGAGTGTTTCTTGAGGTGCATGCCAGGTATGATGCTATTCCCCACTGCAACAAGGACACAACCGAGCAATGTCGCCAGGGCTTTATACGGAAATCCTATGAGGGCCAGGCACATCCACCGCCCCCCACCCCCCCCTCCTTCAACCACCTAGAAACATAGAAAATAGGTGCAGGAAGAGGCCATTCGGCCCTTCGAGCCAGCACCGCCATTCATTGTGATCATGGCTGATCGTCCCCTATCAATAACCCGTGCCTGCCTTCTCCCCATATCCCTTGACTCCACTAGCCCCTAGAGCTCTATCTAACTCTCTCTTAAATCCATCCAGTGACTTGGCCTCCACTGCCCTCTGTGGCAGGGAATTCCATAAATTCACAACTCTCTGGGTGAAAACGTTTTTTCTCACCTCAGTCTTAAATGACCTCCCCTTTATTCTAAGACTGTGGCCCCTGGTTCTGGACTCGCCCAACATTGGGAACATTTTTCCTGCATCTAGCTTGTCCAGTCCTTTTATAATTTTATATGTTTCTATAAGATTCCCCCTCATCCTTCTAAACTCCAGTGAATACAAGCCTAGTCTTTTCAATCTTTCCTCATATGACAGTCCCACCATCCCAGGGATCAATCTCGTGAACCTATGCTGTGTCGAGTGACGTGAACTGTGTTCACACTGGGGCCGACTTGTTGATCCAAGCGAACGACAGGCTGCAACTATCAGTGAGTATATAGAATGATCACTGTCTTTCAACATTCAAGACAATAACAAACTATTTCTCTTCACCAGCACAAATAATGGACCATTAATGAGGCAAATACAAATTAAATTATTTGAGTTAAATTGTTGAAGGAGAACAGTGTCAAGGAGTCTGTCAAGGAATTTGACACCAGAAACCGACAATCAGAACAATGGCGAGGACTTAATTGTAAAGAACTAGATAATTTTACATGGCATGAGGTGACCTAGCTTCCACTCCACCCAGCAAGCCAAAAATATTCTTTAAACATGCCTTATTGAGTAACAGGTTAATAGATTGGGCTGCACTGTAATATGTTTAGTCATGCCAACTTCAATAAAGCTACAAATACCATGAACACTGAGGATTACTGTCAATACAGAAGCAGAACTATCCTGATTGTCAACGTGGCAAAGGCATACATCAAAATAGTCCCTTTGGCAATAGAGAAAGGAAGGGTGATGTTTGGCTGCCCACACAATAGGTGTGTATCAACTGCGAGATCACTTGGAGGAGGTTATTACTGATTTCATGCTGACAGAAGGTTATCCATTCGAAATGTCAAATTGACATCTCTCAACAAATGTTATCTGAGCTGCTGAGTATTTCCAGCATCTTCTATCCTTTTCAGATTTCCAGTGCATAATGTATTTCACTTTAGTCTTGGGTAAACAGCACAAACCAGGGGTTAGAGCAGGAATTAAAAAATAATTCAGGCATGGTTTGGTCTTGTGAGGAAATTTAGCTTCAAACATCACTAAAGCAATGAGCAAAGATCTGAAGCATAAAAGAAATGATGAAAGTGATTGTCCTTGGCATCAATAAAGCATTTGTCTGTTAGCATCCAGGAGCCTATGTACAACTGAAGAATTGGGAATCAAATGAGAAATTCTCCAATGATGAAGTTACACCTGACAAACTAAGATGCATGGGGTCATTAGAGGGTAATTTCGGCAATAGAACAAAACATCTTTTAAACTTCATTAACAATCTTCACTCAATCATAAAGTCACAAGTGAAAATGCTCACTTATCATTTCTCAACAGTCACTTTCATTTACAGCCACTTAGATAATGTAGTCATCCAAGGTCACATGTCCTACATCTGAACAACATTCAGAAATTGGTTGATAAATAGCCATAACATTTGCACCAAGTAGTGACCATTTCTTAGTGTATCCAACCATCTGTACAAGATCTTCTTCAACAATGCGTGATTTAATTCTCCACTACTGTCCAAAACTTATCCGGATCAATGCAAATGTTGTCGCTACTGCTGCAGGTTCCATACTCAAATTCACTTTCTAAAGCCTTTCCACTATTTAAAGGCTTAATTAGGTGTATGGTGGAATACTCTATATTTCCACAGCTGAGTGCAGCTCCAATAATTGTCAACCAACACAAAAGTATTCTGGATACAACTGTCCACTTTACAGATACACCATTCACCATTCTAATCACTTCAACGCCAATGCTCTCTTGTTGCAGTCCGTACCAAGTTCAAAATACACTACTTTAACTCACCACAACTTCATCAACATCAACTCCCAAATTGAATGGACATCCAGATGGGCAGAGACACATGGAACTGCAGATGCTGGTATACCAAAAAATAAAACAAATGCTGGAGTAATTGAGCGTGTCAAGAAGCATCTCTGGAGAACATGGACAGGTGACGATTCAGATCCAGACATTTCTTCAGACTGATTGTGGATAGAGAAAGCTGGAAGAGAGGTGGGGGCAGGACAAAGTCTGGCAAATGAAGGGTATACCACTGACTATGAGTTCCTGTGAGTCACACATCAAGCTGCCATGGAAAGATATAGAAGGTGTTTCAATATAACTTGTGGAACACCTTCCTTCAGCACATTGCAGAAATAACTCTCATAAATAACTCCAGCAATTCAAGTAGTTCATTGCCAGCTTCTGTACAGTAATTACTAATGGACCATCGCTTTTGGTCATGCCATCAATGCTGAATCCTACAAAAGAATAAAAAAGATAACCATTTCAACCATCCTGAAATAGTGAACAGTCACAATTATATTTGTTTCTCTCATCTCATCAATCCTCTAGTCATCTTGGCATGGTTTAGGCTTGTGTGAAAATATTCAAATTGGATACATTGGCTATTCTTGCACAAGAAGAACCTACAGCCCACTGTGAAGCGGTCTTTCAGCAGAAGACAGACAAGTTTGGAGAGAGGATATGTTAGAAACTTAATGGTGTTGGCTGACAAAGCTGGAAAGGGTTCACTCAATGTACTGTATAAATATCAGGAGATCCAATTAGTTTTAATTTAAAAATAGCATAGGGAAATAGACTGTAATAAAATATTTATTGGTCACCGAACTATGTTTTATAAATTTACCATATTTCGTTTTATTGATGACAAGCAACATTCCACGGCCTATAAAACATCCCACTTTTTTATCTAGTTAAGACTACATTGAAGATCTCCATTCCATTTCTTGATAGATGAAATTCCCACTTTGACCACTGATCAAGGTGGTAAAAAGAGGACCCATGTAATGACCCTTCCCGTGATAGACAATAAGGCAAAGATCCAGGAAAACACAGGGATAGTGAAAGCTGCAAATAGCTTTTTGGTACACTTATCCATTTACGTTTTAAATTACAGGATAGAACTACCTACCCTTGATATTCAATGATATCACCTTCACTAAACTTCCCACTGTCAATATCTTCAGGGTCAACGAATCATCAGAAACACAAATGAACAGGTGGAAGAACACTGTGGCTGCCAGGGTACTGCAAGAGACTGCACTTCCTGAAAACACCACAGTAATTACACTATTTTTCGTAGAAGTTACACGCTGCAAACACTGAGGCGGTGGTAGCAGGATGAATGTAATGATTGGATAGCGTGCCAGTCAATTCCATAAACAGGGGAACACCACCACATTGTCCAACTGTTGGCTGCCAATTATAAAACTCTGCGCCCAACAGCATTGTAGGAGTAGTTTCATCATAAGGGCTATCGTGTTTGGAAAGATGTGTCGAAAGAACTGCAGATGCTGGTTTAAACCGAAGATAGACACAAAAAGCTGGAGTAACTTAGCGGGTCAGACAGCATCTCTGGAGAAAAGGAATAGGTGACATTTCGGGTCGAGTCTGAAGAAGGATCTCGCCTTTGTCATTTACTCAGCCCATATGCAAATCACACCCCCTCCTCACCTGTATCCGCCTGTCACTTACCTGGCTATGCCCCAAACCCTACCTCTCCTTTCAAGCTTTCTACCCTCTAATCCATCAGTCTGAAGAAGGGTCCAGACAGAAACTTTGTCTGTCCATTCCCATCAGGTGGTGTCTGACCCACTGAGTTCCTCCAGCACTTGGGATTTTTTGCTCAAAATTCCTGCAACTGCAGTCTCATATTAGCAGATCTTAACCCAATAAAAAAACATTGACATTTATTTATAATGCATTAATTTCTGTTCTACCAACACACGCCAAAAAGTCAATTTCTATTGCCAGTTTCTTGTTATCTTCCCAAACTTCTGGACATACTTCCAATTATTTAGATGTGAATTTCATTCTGAGTATATATAATTGGCAATGTTATTTGAACAACAGATAGCAAGTTCACATAAAGATAGTGTCTGAAACAATTTCAACAGTTAAATTGGCTTGTTTCCTCATGTTTGCTGGTTGCTAATGGTTTTCTGTCTACTGGTTGTTCAAATATTGGAACTAATTGTCTACTTCCACAGTTGTGATTGCTTTGTGTCCTTTGTTGATGTGAAAAATCAATTTTTAGGAATGACAGAGGGGTGGTGCAGATTTAAATTTCTGGTCAAGAGATCGGAGGACCTGAGGCATCGAGAAATTATGATCTGTAAATCTGTTTGCAGGGTTGAGAGAACCAGAGACAATTAGGCTTTTAAAAGTGGATTGTACAATCACTAAAGATAATGATTTGCAGTGCTATGGGCTAACAAATAACAGGGTAAACAATCAATGGGATTGCTGATGGATGACATAATGAGTTGAATGGCCATCCCCGATGTCATAGCGAACTTACGACCATCTCCCTCCTCAACACCACAAGAAGCACAAATTGCATGAGTGAAGTATTTGAAACCATATTTAGCCACATGTCCAACGTAAGGATCCATTGCAGCCTCCTCCTAAAGTACCCTGTGGCACACAAGCCAGCCTTCAGCCGTTACAATTTAGTCAGTATGGGATCAAAAAGATCTGAGATCTTTGGACCTATCACGGTATAAGTCCTCTCAACAACCCAAATATCACGTCGATTTTTTTTTTTCTGGATGAGCTGCAACTCTAGACAAGTTGCTGCAGCAAAATTACAATACAGGCATCTATCCAAGAAAGCAGGGTTGTTCAATAATGTTTGCTCTCGGATTCAATCTTGATCTTGGGTACTGTGTGGAGTTTGCATTTTCTCTCAATGACTGTGCATTTCACCTGGACATATTGCCTATCTCCCACACTCCAAAGATATTCTGGTCGGTAACTAGCTACTTCAAGTTATACCTTAGTGTTGGCTTCAGCAAAAAGAATCAAAGGGAGGCTGGCATGCATATGTGAGAAAGAATAATTTGCAGCAGTATATGGCAATATGGGGAAGGGTAATGGAATTAACGGGATTGCTCCCATGAGGGTCGACATCGACCAGATGGGGCCAAATGGCCTCCTTCTGGGCTGTTAGATAATCACCAAATATTATTTTTTCCCCATATTTTATTCCAGATCTATGGCATCCAGCGTTTTTCAGTAATTTCAAATACTGATTCTGCTGCCCTTTTCCTAATCATCAGGAGCCACAAGAGACGTCTTCACGTACCATTACCATCCTATTTTCCTTTATGCTGTGACTATTTTGGTCATTCAACCTTTCCTCTCCTCATGTTATCATGTATTTTCTTTGCTCCTCCCCTTCTCCTTTGCAACTGAAACACTTTCCAATAATGATACAAGAATACTGATCTGAAACGTTGACCATTTTCTCTCTCTCCACTTATGCTGATGGGCTTGCTAAGGATTTCCAATTAGTTTTTATGCCAGTTCCTTTGCCCAAATTGTAAAGCCACCAGGAGGTCAGAGGTAGGCCACTGTTTGAACATTGATAGAGCAACTTAACTCCCTCCAATTCTAGCCTTTCTACGTTAGTAGGCTATCCAGTTTACCACCCGGGTAAAATTTACCCAACTGAATGTTTGCTGAAAAGTAAACTATGCCCAAGCTGAATATCCTCCTGAACACTTAAATGGCAAACAAGATTTGTGTCCCTTTCCCATCTGTATGGTGAAGACGATTACACACAGCAGAGATTGAACTTGGGTCAGTCCTACGCTGTGCAATATTGGAACTGTTCTCTCTAAATCCCTTTTGCATTGAGGGCAGATGCAGCTGGAAACATGTTTGTGAACAAACAGTGAGCAAAAGGAACAAGCTGCTTGGAACATTTACCAATTAGTAAATAGTACTGTGGAGTCTAAGAACAATGTCTCTCATGGATGTGATTCTTCTTCAGGAAGGGTGGAATTGGAGGGTTAAATTCCTCTGTCACTCTTTAGCGACTGGCCTCCTCGTGACCTGCTGGTGGCTTTATAATGTGGCGAAAGGAACATTGCAATTATACGGTCCCAAAACCAGCACCACAAGGCATCCACATGCTGACAAAACAATAAGCTTGAGCTTTCCAGCGATGACAACATCTGGCATTTGTTCGAAATCAATTTTGGATGCAAGGCATTCCTGCTGTCTATATTTCATATGTTCAACACAGCAGGAACAGCACGAGTGGAACAGGAAATTCAGTGGTAACAAAAGCAATCCAAAAATGCTTGCTTCAATATCAGTCCAATAAATCACATACCTCGGTCACCGTGAATTTCCTAGTTCTCAGGATGTTGCATCCTCATCGCAATTTCTTTGTTTGGATCAAATTAGTTCACTACGCCTTTTCCCACTTCAACATAAAATCCTGCTTGGTAATTTATAATGAGTGTATAATTTTTTCTTCTTACTTTATCTCTATTACTGTATTCACTGCCCCAGAAGCAGCTAGGTCATTAAGTCAGAGTCATACAGCATGGAAGCAAGGCCCTTTGACCCACCTTATCCATGTCGACTAAGATGCCTCATCTACACTAGCCCCACATGCCTGCATTTGGCCCATATACTGCCCATAGAGGCAGGAGGCAGAGAAGGGAAGCACTCAGACCCAACATGTAGGGGGGAAAGAAGAAAAAGATAATAAACAGAGAATAAGAGGTGGTGGGTTTCTTAAATGTGTGAGCAGAGAGACAGAGGGGTGTAAAATGAGGGTAGAAGCAATAGGTAGCAAGGTGAAAAGTAAAAGTGATAGGCAGACAAATCCAGGGCAAAAATCAAAAAGGGCCATTTTTCAACATAATTGTATAAGGGGTAAGAGTGTTGTAAAAACAAGCCTGAAGGCTTTGTGTCTCAATGCAAGGAGCATTCGTAATAAGGTGGCTGAGTTGAATGTGCAGATAGCTATTAATGACTATGATATAGTTGGGATCACGGAGACATGGCTCCAGGGTGACCAAGGCTGGGAGCTGAACATCCAGGGATATTCAATATTCAGGAGGGATAGACAGAAAGGAAAAGGAGGTGGGGTAGCGTTGCTGGTTAGAGAGGAGATTAACGCAATAGAAAGGAAGGACATTAGCTCGGAGGATGTGGAATTGATATGGGTAGATCTACGAAACACTAAGGGGCAGAAAACGCTAGTGGGAGTTGTGTACAGGCCACCTAACAGTAGTAGTGGAGTTGGGGATGGCATCAAACAGGAAATTAGAAATGCGTGCAACAAAGGTAAAACAGTTATAATGGGTGACTTCAATCTACATATAGATTGGGTGAATCAAATTGGCAGGGGTGCTGAAGAAGAGAATTTCTTGGAATGTATGCGGGACAGTTTTCTAAACCAACATGTAGAGGAATCAATGAGAGAGCAGGCTATTCTAGACTGGGTATTGAGTAATGAGGAAGGGTTAGTTAGCAGTCTTGTTGTGCGTGACCCCTTGGGCAAGAGTGACCATAATATGGTTGAGTTCTTCATTAGGATGGAGAGTGACATCATTAATTCAGAAACAAGGGTTCTGAACTTAAAGAAAGGTAACTTTGAGGGTATGAGATGTGAATTGGCCAAGATAGACTGGCAATTGATTCTTAAAGGATTGACGGTGGATATGCAATGGAAGGCATTTAAAGGCTGCATGGATGAACTACAACAATTGTTCATCCCAGTTTGGCAAAAGAATAAAACAGGGAAGGTAGTGCGTCAGTGGATAACAAGTGAAATCAGGGATAGTATCAAAACAAAAGATGAAGCATACAAATTAGCCAGAAAAAGCAGCCTACCAGAGGACTGGGAGAAATTCAGTCCAGCAGAGGAGGACAAAGGGCTTAATTAGGAAAGGGAAAATAGATTATGAATGAAAACTGGCAGGGAACATAAAAACTGACTGCAAAAGTTTTTATAGATATGTGAAGAGAAAAAGCTTAGTTAAAACAAATGTAGGTCCCTTGCAGTCAGAAACAGGTGAATTGATCATGGGGAACAAGGACATGGCAGACCAATTGAATAACTACTTTGGTTCTGTCTTCACTAAGGAAGACTTAATTAATCTGCCGGAAATAGCAGGGGACCGGGGGTCAAATGAGATGGAGGAACTGAGTGAAATCCAGGTTAGCCGGGAAGTGGTGTTAGGTAAATTGAATGGATTAAAGGCCGATAAATCCCCAGGGCCAGATAGGCTGCATTCCAGAGTACTTAAGGAAGTAGCCCCAGAAATAGTGGATGCATTAATGATAATTTTTCAAAACTCTTTAGATTCTGGAGTAGTTCCTGAGGATTGGAGGGTAGCTAATGTAACCCCACTTTTTAAAAAGGGAGGGAGAGAGAAAACGGGGAATTACAGACTAGTTATCTAACATCGGTAGTGGGGAAACTGCTAGAGTCCGTTATTAAAGATGGGATAGCAGCACATTTGGAAAGTGGTGAAATCATTGGTGAAGTCAGCATGGATTTATGAAAGGTAAATCATGTCTGACGAATCTTATAGAATTTTTCGAGGATGTAACTAGTAGAGTGGATAAGGGAGAACCAGTGGATGTGTTATATCTGGACTTTCAGAAGGCTTTCGACAAGGTCCCACATAAGAGATTAGTATACAAACTTAAAGCACACGGTATTGGGGGTTCAGTATTGATGTGGATAGAGAACTGGCTGGCAGACAGGACGCAAAGAGTAGGAGTTAACGGGTCCTTTTCAGAATGGCAGGCAGTGACTAGTGGGGTACCGCAAGGCTCAGTGCTGGGACCCCAGCTATTTACAATATATATTAATAATTTGGACGAGGGAATTGAATGCAACATCTCCAAGTTTGCAGATGACACAAAGCTGGGGGGCAGTGTTAGCTGTGAGGAGGGTGCTAGGAGGCTGCAAGATGACTTGGATCGGCTGGGTGAGTGGGCAAATGCATGGCAGATGCAGTATAATGTGGATAAATGTGAGGTTATCCACTTTGGTGGCATAAACAGGAAAGTAGACTATTACCTGAATGGTGGCCGATCAGGAAAAGGGGAGATGCAACGAGACCTGGGTGTCATGGTACACCAGTCATTGAAAGTAGGCATGCAGGTGCAGCAG
Source organism: Malacoraja senta (assembly GCA_038087875.1). Taxonomy (NCBI): domain Eukaryota; kingdom Metazoa; phylum Chordata; class Chondrichthyes; order Rajiformes; family Rajidae; genus Malacoraja; species Malacoraja senta. Next base: position 14,713,877 of record CM075982.1, read on the forward strand.
GCAGTGAAGAAAGCGAATGGTATGTTAGCATTCATAGCAAAAGGATTTGAGTACAGGAGCAGGGAGGTTCTACTGCAGTTGTACAGGGTCTTGGTTAGACCACACCTGGAGTATTGCGTACAGTTTTGGTCTCCTAATCTGAGGAAGGACATTCTTGCCATAGAGGGAGTAAACAGAAGGTTCACCAGGCTGATTCCTGCGATGTCAGGACTTTCATATGAAGAAACACTGGATAGGCTCGGCTTGTACACGCTAGAATTTAGAAGATTGAGGGGGGATCTTATGGAAACTTACAAAATTCTTAAGGGGTTGAACAGGCTAGATGCAGGAAGATTGTTCCCGATGTTGGGGAAGTCCAGAACAAGGGGTCACAGTTTAAGGATAAAGGGGAAATCTTTTAGGGCTGAGATGAGAAAAACATTTTTTACACAGAGAGTGGTGAATCTCTGGAATTCTCTGCCACAGAATGTAGCTGAGGCCAGTTCATTGGCTATATTTAAGAGGGAGTTAGATGTGGCCCTTGTGGCTAAAGGGATCAGGGGGTATGGAGAGAAAGCAGGTACAGGATACTGAGTTGGATGATCAGCCATGATCATATTGAATGGCGGTGCAGGCTCGAAGGGCCGAATGACCTACTGCTGCACCTATTTTCTATGTTTCTATACCTTTAAACCTTTCCTACCACAAATCTAGTACCTAAAATGATGTTATAGTTTCAATGAATATACTATTTTTACTGCACTGCCATACTTCACGCCTGTCTCAGCTAATATGTGATGGAAACATTCTGCTATGGCTGTTGCCTTAAGACCTGACCATTCCAACTTACTCCGAGATATCTCCCATGTTTTACCCTCTGCAAGTTCGATCACATCCAGAATCTAATTGCAGCATAAATCCAGTGCTGCTAATCTGTATGGGGGGGTTTTCAGCAAGGCGATACTAGAATGAACATTTTCATTTCAAAATTATTTCATAATCTTCACACTTCGTATCCTCATTCTTTGCCTTACAATTGTCTGAAATATCTGCATTCATACTATTCTGGATTCTCGCATGACAGTGAATTCACCTTCACTGCCAAGGTACAAAGTAATGAAATTCTGTTCCACTTCAATATTTCCTTCTTCTAGATATTCCTCAAAATCACTTTTGTGTCCAATATAAAATCTGATACAGTGACTGGAAGGGATAAAGTATGCCCTTACGCTTCATAGCATCACCCCGTTCTATAATTTCATCCACATATCTTTCATGTGCCAAAAGTAGAATGTTCTCTGTAGACAGGAGCCACTGCGAGGTAAAAAGGCATAAAGGATGCAGATCAAAAGGTCATAAGTGAAAGGAGCAAAAATAGGCCATTCAGCCCATCAAGTCTACTCCGCCATTCAATCATGGCTGATCTATCTCATCCTCCTAACCCCATTCTTCCTTCTTCCCATATCCCCTGACAACCGTACTAATCAAGAATCTAACTATCTCTGCCCTATGTAGCCTTTAGTTGTAACATTAGATATCCCTCCTTTGCCCAAAGGGTATATTAGCCAATTGCCCCTTCTCATCTTCCACCGTGCATCCGACCATTCAAGTCAGCAAAGAGAAATGATAAAATCGAGACTCAACTAGCAGTGAAGATGCAGTGATTTAAATTCCTATCTCTCCATTTAATATTTTTAAAATGTCAGCATTTTAACAACCAAAAAAATTGACATCTGACTAATAACACTGAGATAGCATGCCCCAGATGATAAAACAGTAAAATGAAATGAAATTAATGCATTTATAAGTGCAGCATGCTGTCAATTCAAATTACATGTAATTTTAAAAATTATTAGACCATTCTGTCAGCTGAAAGGCAGACTTGTCAAGTCAAGTCAAATTTATTTATATAGCACATTTAAAAAACAACTCTCGTTGGCCAAAGTGCTTTACATTTGTTATAAGAATAGTATAAACAAACACACTACATACATATATACATATAGCCCTCGCTCAGAGGACGTCAAGAAAGGCTTGGGAGTATAGATAAGTTTTTAGTCTTGACTTAAAGGAGTCGATGGAGGGGGCAGTTCTGATGGGAAGGGGGATGCTGTTCCACAGTCTAGGAGCTGCAACCGCAAAGGCGCGGTCGCCCCTGAACTTATGCCTAGACCGCGGGATATTCAGCAACCCCAAGTCGGCCGATCTGAGGGACCTGGAGGTGGAGTGAAGGGTAAGAAGACTTTTAATGTAGGTGGGGGCAAGCCCATTGAGGGCTTTGTAGACATGGAGGAGGATCTTGAAATGTATACGGAACCGCACAGGGAGCCAGTGGAGAGAGGCCAGGATCGGGGTGATGTGGTCCCATTTTCGGGTGCCCGTCAGGAGTCTCGCTGCGGCGTTTTGGACCAGTTGCAGGCGGGACAGGGAATCTAGGCGGGAGGAGATAAATGTGTGGATGATCTTTTCGAGGTCATCAAACAGGAGGAATTGTTAAATTTTAGCTATCGTCCGAAGCTGAAAGAAGCTAGCTTTTACCACGGCATTGACTTGTTTGTCAAATTTCAGTGCTGAGTCAAATATCACGCCAAGCTTTTTGACGTGAGGTTTGAGTAGTGGGGTAAGGCTTCCAAGGCTGCCTACTATCATTTTGATTGAGTCCGAGGGGCCGAGAAGGATGACCTCAGACTTACTCTCGTTTAGTTGGAGGAAGTTCTGGGCCATCCAACACTTTATATCCTCGAGGCAGTGGGAAAGGTTAAGCAGATTTGATTGGTTTTTGGGCTTCAGGGGGAGATAGAGTTGTGTATCGTCTGCGTAGCAATGGAAGGAAATGCCGTGCCTTTCAATGACTTGGCCTAAGGGGAGCATATACAGGGAGAAGAGAATGGGGCCAAGGATGGAACCTTGTGGAACCCCACAGCAGAGATTAGCTGGGGAGGAGAAAGAGTTGCCTATGTTAGTCGAGAAACTCCTACCTTTGAGGTAGGATATGAACCAGCTCAGGGCAGTGCCATCAATACCAACCCCGTACCGGAGACGGTCAATTAAGACTTACTTAGCCAAACCACTACCGTCACCACCGTGTAAATTAAAATGACTAGAATACATAATTAATTTGCACTTTTCCTCTCCTTTTCCAGAAGACACTGCTCCTCACTTGATATTGTTTCTTACAGGCTGCCCTCCGAGCGACAGAAAGTGAATGGCAAACCTTCAGTTTCTACATGCCCAACACAACGCCTCAACACGTGACAGTATCCATTGGAAAACTTTGATTCATTTAAAAAGGTTGGGAAATCTGATGTTGCACGTGCAGATCCCTAAAAATGAATTCTCAAAGGCAGCTTTTGATGCCAAGATTAAAAACCTGCCAACTTCATCACCCAAAGTCTATGACACTTTTTTTCAAGAAGTCACAGCAGTCAGAAGTAATGTAACAGTAAAAGCCCTGTCCCACGGTACGAGTTAATTCCAAGAGCTCTCCTGAGTTTGCCCTGATTCGAACTCTGAGATTTACAGTAATGGCCACTCGTCGGTACTTGGGGCTCTCATGGACATTTTTCAACCTGTTGAAAAATTTTCACGAGTCTTCCCGTGCTTACCTGCTGTTAGCGAGTCTTCCCGAGTACCTGCCGTTAGCGTTGCGAGCCGCTAAGAGACGTCCCCGAGCTCCGACGTACCCGCTACGTTCATTCTCCGTGCTTACCACGGGTTTGATTTGTTTTAAACTCGGGAGAGCTCTTGGAATGAACTCGTACCGTGGGACAGGGCTATTATAGTGCTCCTGCTGCACAGCTCCAGCGATACAGAAATAATCCTGATGTCAGGTGTTGTCAGCATGATTTCCCACTGGGAGCTCCAGTATGGTCCCAGATCTTAAACAGGTAAGTTATAGCTCTGTCCCATGGTACGAGTTCATTACAAGAGCTCTCCCGAGTTTAAAACAAATCAAACTCGTGGTAAGCAGGGTGAATGAACGTAGCGGGTACGTTGGAGCTCGGGGACGTCTCCCTGTCCACCCGCCCGCTGCTGGGTGTAAGAGGGAGGGTGAAGAGGAGGGGGAGGGAGTGATGGGAGATGAGGTGAAATGAGCCGCGCCTGCGCAGTTGGGGGCTATGCGTGAGTGGTGGAATATTGTGTTGGGAGAACGGGTGAGTGGTGGGATGTTGCGTTGGGGAGGCATACCCAACGGGTCTGCACTTAGTCTAGTCTTCCAAATAAATGGCATGAAATTCCTGTGCATTTGGCACAGACTATTGCGCCAATAGGGATAAATAAACATCAGTGGGAGGATGCGATGTGAAACATAAACACTGGCAAAAATCAGATGGCCTGAATCACTCATTTTAATTCATGTGAATTTGGAGTAATCTGAGATGAGATTAGGCTAAAAGCACTCCAATTAGTTTGCTCCTAGACTGATAAGGCACGGACTGGGAGGAAGTATATGGAAGCAGCACTCCTGAATATCACATACTAAACTGCAGCGTGGTGTGCGTGTCACCTTAGAACAGGCTCAATTGCAACTCCTCCCATGGTCAAAGAGTCAGCCCAGACTCTGGCAAGACAATGTCAGGAGGCTTGTGGAGTTGGAATATACACCACAAAAGTCACATAAAAACTAATGTCTCCTGAATTTAAAAAAAAATCCGTTCTGACAGGAAGCCAAAAACAAAATGTAACCTGTACTTCAACTTCCTTCAATAAGAAGTGTTACCCTGGAGAGGGAATAAAGAGAGATGTGTGCATTTTACAAAAATGTCAGGCTGTGCAAATCATAAGCATGCGTAATAAGCAAGTTCAGCATTCTGAAAAACGCAAGGAATCATAGGATTTGTCAAAGGTCATTTATCACAAAGAAAAAGCGAACAAAGGATTGCCTTATAAATTCTTATCTTTATTCATAATTAATGTGCAAAAATATATTTAATCTGAGAGCGGGGTGTAACAGCAAGAGAGAGGGAGACAGGGGAGAGACTGGACCAGCGGAGAGACATTCTCGGCAGCTGCGCGCACACAGACTCGCGCCTCATCCGCAGCCAGGATCGAACCCGGTCCACGGCACCGCAAGTGCTGCCGAACCGCCACTGGACTGCTCTGTGTGTTTGTGTGTGTCCACCCGAGTGTCCCAGCCCCGCCCGGGGGGCAGCCGGAGACATCCGGGGGCGACCCCGGACTGACGGGACACCAGCGGCCCCAGGCCCACAACCAGCGCAGAGAAGAAGCTCCAACTCCAGCCCAACCCTGCTCCAACTCCTGAGGAACCCGCCCCCAACAAGACGGGGACCACCAGCCACTCCCCCCACCCCACCCACCGGCCGCCAGCCAACCCCCCCTGGCGCCGCCGAAAGTCGAGCACCAGCCATCAACGGGGATACACACAAAGCACTGCAGCAACTCAGCTGGACAGGCAGCATCCCCGGAGAAAAGGAATGGGAGACGTTTCGGGTCGAGACCCTTCCCCAGAGAAGTTGCCGGACCCGCCGAGCCACCGCAGCACCCCGTGTGCATCCCCACCGATGCTAAAAGCACTCCAATTACTTTGCTCCTAGACTGATAAAGCACGGACTGGGAGGAAGTATATGGAAGCAGCACTCCTGAATATCACATACTAAACTGCAACGTGGTGTGCCCACCGGCACCGAGGGGGTCAACCGACAGCCACTGGACAAGGAGAGAGGCGCAGCCGACGGTCCCGGCCCGCCGGGGAATGGCCCGCCCGGGAGCCGGAGCAGAGCCGAGCTGGAGCCAGAGCCCCCCCCCCCCCCCCCACTGCGCCGGCTGCAAGTCCAGGGCCGCCGGCGCCCCGCTAGCCGGACAGGAACGGTACACCCGGGAAGGGACGGGGACGGCCCAGCAGCGACTCAACAGAGCACGCAGCAACCGGAGACTCGGGCCCGACCACGAACAAAACGCAGGTTTGCACACAACGCAACAGCACAATCTCGCTCACTCACCCGAAGCATAAAGCAATAAAAACGACAAAATCATCGTAGTTTTGCACAAAGGAACAATAAATACAACTAATTCATAGTTTGAAAGCAGTATTTTCTTACATAGAGGGCAGTCCTGCAACACCTGACAGTTAAAAACCCCACAGAAGACTGAGCAAATGTCACCAGGCACAACCACATTACCTTGTGTTGACCACACAAATTGATCAAAGCCACTCCCAACCAGCTGTTAACAATTTTGTTTGAGCAAAGAATCAAATTTGTTGTGGATGTGGTACAACAGAATTGCACATAATTAGCAATTATTTAGGAATACCATACAAGATCACAAGGATGCCTGGTTTGGGGAAATTCAGTAACACAAGTCCAGCATATTTATTTTATGGAATTGGAGTTAAAATGCCTTACAGGAGTTCTACTGCATCTAAAGATCCTGCAGTAGAAGACGTGGTAGTGCCTGCTTTAAGCTCTGGTTGGGGAAAACTGAAAATTATTCCAGATATCACTACACAGATTTCTCTCCTTCAGTGGACACAACACGGCTCTGATCCGGAGGGTGATTTGCACCGTTGCATGGTGGATACATCTGCCCCACTGAATTTTTTGTTCCTTCAGCTGAAATCTGACCAGATATTGTCGGATATCAGACCAGATATCGTCTGAAGAAAGGTTTCGACCCGAAACGTTGCCTATTTCTTTCGCTCCATAGATGGTGCCTCACCTGCTGAGTTTCTCCAGCATTTTTGTCTACCTTCGATTTTCCAGCATCTGAAGTTCCTTCTTAAACAGATATTGTCAACGATTCTTTCACTGAACACCTCCACTCAGTCTGCCTAAACCTACCTGATCTCCAGCTTGCTAAACACTTTAACTACCCCTCCCATTCCCCCCACTGACATTTCTGTCTTGGGCATCGTCCATTGTCTTAGAGGGAGGTCCAGCGCAAATTGGAGGAAGAGCACCTCATATTTCGCTTGGGCAGCTTACACCCCAGTGGTATGAACATTGACCTCTCTAACTTCAAGTAACCCTTGCTTTCCCTCTCTCTCCATCCCTTCCCGGTTCTCCGAACAGTCTGACTGTCTCCCTGATTACATTTTATCTCTGTTTGCTTTGTTGTCATCTTATCCTTGCTAACAATGATCCATTCTACACTTTCCGTGAACTTCATCTCTTTTGATGTCTTGTTTTGACACTTTTCCCCTTCCTTATCTCTGTGCCTACCTCTCCCCTGACTCTCAGTCTGAAGAAGGGTCTCGATCCGTAACATCGCCCATTCCTTCTATCCAAAGATGCTGCCTGTCCCGCTGAGGTACTCCATCAATTTGTGTCTATCTTCGGTGTAAACTAGCATCTGCGGTTCCTTCGTACACAGATATTGTATGCTGTTATTTTAGAATACAAAAAGGTCAAAGTGACTCCAAAATTATTTACGAAGCGATTCTTCTGCAAAAAAAAACAGTAAAAGGGAAGTGCAATATTTTGATGCTGCAGGCAAAGAGAGAAAAACACAGGAAGCTGCTGACCTTTACTGGAATGTAATGGAATGACTCAGTGAATCTCAAAAATATGAATTAATGATACCAGATGCATGGAAAGAGATTAATTTCTAAAAGAAAGGGATAGAACTGCCAGGAAACAAAGGAAAATAGGCCTGGAATCAGAACAGATACACCAAAGGAGGAAACAATTCTGCCCAAAATCTTTGAACCAGCACTTCAAACAATTAGTTCTGATTCCCTTCACTTTCCGAGCAAACTTGTAATCCTTCCTTCTTTGCACTCACTCAATTCTTTTTGAAGTTCAACAGTGAAATTTTATCCTTCGTTCTTTCGGGCAGTCCATTCCAAATCCAAAGAACTCACTGCAAAAAAATTATTTCCTCACATTTGCTCCAGATCGTTTACCATTCAGCGTTCACTGGTGAATTGTTCATCAGTCCCGGGAATCGTTTCTCCTTATTTATTCCACCAGAGGTCTTCGTGATTTTCAAAACAAAACTATCTCATCCAGAAACATCACCCATTCCTTCTCTCCAGAGATGCTGCCTGTCCCACTGAGTTACTCTAGCATTTAGTGTCTATCTTTGGTGTAAACCAGCATCTTTGGTGTAAACCAGGCAGTTCCTCCTACCCATTTATCATCTGTTTCTTACAACATTATTCATGTCTGTCATTTAGCAATTGTCTTTCATCCTATCATATGCCTTGCTTTATTTTAGCTCCTCTTTTCCCAGCCTCTGCACTTATTTAAAACCATCTATATATCAGAATATTTCCTGGTTCTGGGACATAAACTCTATCTCCGCTTTTGAGATGCTGCCCAATAATCTATTGAACACCATCAATAATTCCTCCTTTTATTCCCACCGTCAAACTAGTTGGGCCGAATTGCCTGATTCTGTGCTGTAAATTCAATGAAACGATGGGCTGTCTGTCATTGGTAGGAAAGAGGGAGGTGTTGCAAAGAATCTAATATACAATCATGAAAGTAATTTTTTTTCCATGCTGTGGTTGGATCCAAAATAAATTCTGTGTTGTGTGCCAGAAGTTAAAACATATACGCAGAAGCAAACTAGTAGATGCCGTAAATCTAAACTAAAAACAGCTATTTCTGGAAATAGTCAGGAGGTCAGACAGCATCTGTGGAGAGGTCAACTGTTAACGTTTCAGATCAACGATCTCCTATAATGTAAAGAAGCAGCACAATGTAAGCTCAACAAACTGCACATGGCTCTCCACCAGAAACATTTACTGCCTTCTGGAGTCAAATGTGTTGCTCAAGTAATGTTGACAACATTGTGTACTTAGAAAATCCACACGTAAATAATAATAAGCATTTCCAGAACTGTGGAAAGATAAATGGAAACGGGGAACAGAAATTGGCTTTTTATCATAATAGTGAATATCTCAAAGGAAATTAAATGGATTATAAATAAATACTGATATTAAAGGATCAATGCAGGAGTCTAAGGCCTAAAGTCAAATGAGCAAGCAAGCTGCATTCATCCAAGATCTCAAGCAGCAGAATATGGTTAAGATACAGCAGATCATAGAGCAGTGCATGGATAATTAAATGTTACAAATGGAATAACTTGGGATGCAAAAAGATTGTTGGTCTCAGAATGTGCTCAAGACATTCAAGAAAGTAGAATAATTCATTTCATGTTTTGTGTAGTCATAGAAGATGCAGACAATCTGATATAAGATTCAGTTCTGACATATGGTACAGGTTCTAATAATGAACAAAACAGATTTCATGCACGGACATCTCAACTTTGAAAAGTTGGTGTCTGGAGAGTTAAACCATATTTGTACATATGTACACAAATATAGTCATCTATAAACTTCTTTATTGCATATAACCTGTGCTCATCTAGTTAATAATTCCCAAGATACTCCACAGGAGTATATTCTGTCCAAAATTACACCTAATAAAGGAAAGCCAAGGAGATATAAACAGTCCCTGGGTTACGCAAGAGTTTTGTACCTCAAAACTGTCCATAAATCTTTTTTTCTTCGTAAACCATCAGTTTCAACGATGGTTAATTATCATTTAGTTAGTGTCTTTCCCCATGTGGTTACAAATAGTACAGAAACAGAATGTCCCATATTCAATGGCTAGTTCAATGGCCATAAAAGTATCAATGGATGTTACATTGTTTTATGAACAGAAGCGATTTGCCTTGTCAGTTTCCAAAGCAAATCTCTTAAGTGACCTGTTATGCACTGTGTTGCTATGTTCTTAAAGACAATGTATAATTTTGATTATTGTGGGGAGGTTATATGTAAACACTTTTTTTTTATGGTTTTCTTTTGAACTAACCAGCGACTACACTTATTCCATAACTCCCAAAGATATGCTTTCTGAAAACTATGTTTTCTGTCTTGAAAATCATTTATAAACTTTATGGGGGAATGTACATGAGGTTGGGTTGACATAAACCAGGTCTTCATAACACAGGGATCCCCTGTATCAGGAAAATTGAGAGCTTGTTCAAAATGAATGCTGCTGGAGATGCAGAATGATATAGGATTAAGTAGAGTGTTTTACCGGAACAGTTCTGATCTCGACCCAAGGCAGACTTGATTGAAATATGGGCCAGAGCTGACTACCTTCTCTCGACATCAAGCAGCCAGGGAATACTAAAATGAACAGACTGCAAATAGAAAACATTCCAGCGGTTAAAGCCGCACCTTCCACAAAGGAAATTAGTTGTGATCATTACAGCCCTCGGATGTTGCCGCTGTAGTTCCTCAGGACTATAGCCTAGGCCCAATCATCTTCTCCTTCATCAAGGTCTTCCTTCCATCATAAGGTCAGAAGGGGGGACGTTTATCGATGATCGCATAATGTTGACTTGCACTTGATCAATTCTAACTCCCTGTGGCATTCAATAGCCTTACCATCACTGAGTTCTCCACCATCAATCTTCTGCGGCGGTCACTGCTGAATACAAAGGCAGTTGGAGCAGCCGCATAAATTCTGTGGCCACAAAAGCAGATCAGAGAGGTTGGATATCCTGCAACGAGTTACACTTTCTGACACATCCAAGATCTTTCCACCACCTGTAAGGCGCAATTCAGGAATGTAATGGAATGCAGACTGATGAGCTCCAACACTCAAATAGCTCTGCACCATCTGGGACAAAGCAGCCCACTTAATTGCTAGATAACACACTTCCTAAATCACTTTTCTCTCCCCCATTGACATAACACAGCTGTAGAAAGCACCATCTAAAAATGCACAGCAGTAACTTAAACAGCCATTCTGACCCACCAAGTGAATGCCAACCGGAATTGAAAATATTACCATTCCTTCGTCACTCGGTCTAAATCCTGGAGTTTTCTCCCCAACAGCTTTGTGGGAGCACCTTCACCAACAGGATTGAGATGGTTCAAGACAGTAGCTCACTGCTACCCTCTCAAAGGCATTATGGGCTGGGAATAATCATGGCCTAAGAAATGAATAAAACCAAGTAGGAATGAAACACAAAGTGTTGGAGTAACTCGGCGGGTCAGGCAGCATCTCTGGAGAACATTGATAGGCAATACGTTGGTTTGATTGTAGTAGGGGGATGGGGGGGGGGTGGGGGGATAGGGAGCTCAATTAGTCTGAAGAAGAGTCCCGATCCGAAAAGTCGTCCATCCATGTACCACAAAGATGATGCTTGACCCACTGAGTTACTCCAGCACTTTGTGTTATACTCAAGGTTCCAGCAACTACAGTTCCTTTTTGTCTCCATAAACACATTGGGGGTGGGCTGCAATAATTACAGGAATAATCAAGGACAAGACTGTAGAAGATTTTAACTAAGTCCACAGACTGAACAAGGACAAGCATTGTTACAGATATAGCATTGTCACATATAGGATACAGGAGTTTTAGGAACATGTGTTCAGTTCAATTCTGTTTCATGTCAGACATTGAAGATACAAACAAGCTAGTTTGGCCTGAAACAAGATGTAGATAAGGGGAGGGTTGGGAAGGTTAAAAACAAATGCCCAAAATAAGTAACTGCTTTAAAAGTGAGGGCAACATGTGGCATTCACATCGCTGAAGATCACAAACCTGAAGCTGCAGTGAGTGATACCCTGCTCCTCAAGGTGCACTCTGGAATATGGAAACTGCTAGCGATATAAAAACACATCACTGAGCAGCCTGCTGAAACTGTGGATGCAGCTTTCGTCAAACAGCATCTCTTTGCCACTAACTGTAAAGGCCGGGACAATGACAACAACATTTCCACATTTAATATTTCCATACAACATAGGAGTCACTTTGGCCCACTCAATCAATGTAACACAGAAAAATCTCACTCCCAGCTAATTTTCCCTAATTTACTCCTTGTGTTCCCGTCCATTCCACCCCACTCCCACAAAGTCTACCTCTCACACGAGGGGCGGCTTACAGTGGTTAATTAAATTACCTACCCAGACATCTTTGTGACATGGAAGGAAACAGGAGCACACACAGGGAGAGCATGTAAGCTCCAGACAGTGCTGGAGGTCACGAGGCAAGAGGTCTACCTACTAGCTGCGGCACTATCCAGAATTAGCTAAATCCCATGGCCTGACAGGCCATTTACAACTTTATTATTTTGGCTGTGAACATGAACTCCAGTCATCATTCAACAAAAATAAATGAGTCCTCCTCTCCACCCCTTGGATCTAAACTCATTAACTATTGGAAATCCATGCTTCCTATCTACTGTTATCCCTTCCTTACTCATTGTATTAGCACAGTGGATATAACTCCAGACCCAAAGATGACAAGTAAAACTGTGAAAATGAACAAATAAATGACAATAAAAGCTGCCACGTTTTTTATATCGAGCTGATGAACATACGGATAAAAAAAAAGTGCTCTCTGTCCTTGCAGCGTTAATTTAAATTGATTTTGATTGAGCATCCGAGGTTCTTAATCAGGCAATATGTGGTTGAATGATTAATTGGCCGAGGGAAGAAACAAGGGAAAACTCTAAATAATCTCCATAACATTGTATTCTATAAAAAAAAAACAGAGTGCTAGAGTAGCTCAGCGTTCAGGAAGCAGGTCCTGTTTCAGGTCGAAATATCCCCTGTCCATGTTCTCCAGGAATGCTGCCTGACCCACTCAGTTCTCCCAGCACAGCGTGTCTTTATTTTGTGAACCAGCATCTGCAGTTCGGTGTTTCCACATTGTATTCTCCCATGTTGATTGGGGAATAAAGGGGAATTGTCGAGGGAGTCACAAACATAGCAGTATCAATAAATAACAAAACATATAAGCTGATCACGGAGCAAGTCTATGATTTCTTCAGAGCATTCTGCGGTAAGATTGGATTTTGAACGCACACTAGGTAAGTCTAAAGGCACGGAATTTACACTTGTGCGGAATACTGGTGGCAGAATTTGTGTCGGGTGTTCAAGTCTCAAACTCCAAGCATCAGGAACAAGTGGGATTCTTACACACTGATTGAAAACCATCTCAAAAATTTAAAAGCTATGAGGCAATGAACAGGAACTGCATCATGTATCAACCTTTTAATCTAAGATAGAAATTAGAACGTGTGCAAATTGGAACTTGTGTATCATGAATGACTGCACACAATGACCAGTTACAGTTTGCAGGAACTGTGCAGAGCTGGTCATTAGAAGCTGAACTTTAATAGAGATACTGAGAACTTTACAATGATGATATTCAACTGAATTTAAGAATATCTTTTTAAACCTTTCCCCCCCACAAAATAAACTAAACACCGAGATCACGGTCTTCTTTTTAGGCCATCTCTTATGTTGTACCAAGATATGTTACAAACCCTTGTGCATAATGTGAAATGACAAGACACCCCAATGCATATAAATTATGTATAAAACACTGCTGTAAAATAGGAAATTATCCAAATGTTTTACCACTGCTGTTATCACATTGGATTCAGTGATGCTTTTAAAGCCACTGGCATTGGAGATCCCAATGGGAAAGTTCCTACCATTCATAGTAAACCCACCAGATTTGTCAAAGTCAGCTGCAGGAAAGTGCTGTTTTTAATTCAAGATTAATTTTTGATCAACCTAGCAGGTTACTACTTAACAGCCAAGTCCATTAACATTCCTGAAACCCCAAAATTAGAGCAGCTGATTAAAGTAGAATCATCTGGAAGCTCCCCGTGAAGAAGTGAAATGAAAAGAAAGTTCTGGCTGCTAACAGCAAAGAGGGAAGGATTGACCAGTCCTAAAACAAGAATTTATTGATGCTCTGAAACAACTCAGAATTAGGTGTGAAGTGGTTCTACTAAGGCTCTACTAACAGAAATGGCCATTTACAAAGATTCATTCAAGTTAGTTGCATTTGGTTATGGCACCCTGGAAAGACAAGTTATGGACAGTGAAAACGTTTTGAAAAAACTGCAGATGCTGAAAATCTGAAATAAGAACAAACAAGTGTTGGAAACACTCAGCAGATCAGACAGGCTCTGTGGAAAGGGAAACAGTTAACATTTTAGGCCGGGGACCCATCAGTGGAACTGAATTATCTTTTCACAGATACTGCGTGACCTGTTGAATGTTTCTCACATTTAGTTAGTATTTCAGTGAAAGACAAATTTAAAATATTTGTTACAGAAATATACTACCTACAAGAGAAGTTTGCGTTCTCGTGTTTTAAAGAGGGCATCATGTCATTTTCCTGCTGTTTTTTCACGAGTATTTATCACTCAAGCAACATCAATAAAAATCAGTTAGTTTGCACATATCTCTGTGTAAAACCTTGCTATATTACTGACATTATAATCATGACTTTATTCAAGCCACTTTATTGGTAATAAAGCACCTTGCAATATCCCGAGTTGGGAAAAAAAAAATTTCATAGCTGAACCCAAACTGAGCGACATAATAGGTTTGATTTTTGATATACCTAATAATGGGCAAGTACAGTAGGGTCCCATTCAAAATAGTGACGTTGTCACAAAGGCAATAAAAATACAATGAAAATTATTAAGTCCTGAGCAGGTAGAAGAGTGAGCAATCTCAGCAGTGAGCAATAAATATTTTTATTAAAATTACTTAGTTGGTAGAAAACAAATGTAATAAAACAATAGACCTGGGAGTTTGAGTTTAGTTTATGGCCACATGTGTACCGAGGTACAGTGAAATGCTGTACAGAGGGAATCCACATGTGTCCCATAGAAAATAAATTTATCAAAATACCTGCCCAGCAGCCCAGATGCCCAGATATCCTCAGTAACCTTCCTCTTGAGTCACGTTGATCCATTTAATCCTCAATAACAGCCTCCAATCAGGGTGACTTTTAGTGGCTCAATGGGAAATAGTATGAACACGAAGAGTTATTCACTTCATAGAAATATCCTGCCACTTGCCTATAGTACTGAAATGTTCACTCTCAACTCAGCCAAATACCAATTCCCTTTGAAACACGGATATCATTCTACCACCCAAAGCGTAACTAACAACATAGCTGAATTCTGAATTTGATCCAGTTATATGGATGCATGAGAATCAAACAGATTCCTAGCTGGAAAAGTCAAGAGTGTTTTATTGTCATATGTCCCAGATAGAACAATGACATTCTTACTTGCTGCAGCACAACAGAATATGTAAACATAGTACACTGTAAACAATATAATAAACGAGAGAGAAAAAAGTTCAGTGTGTGTACTCACTGTATATAGATTATATATATATATATATATATATATATATATATATATATATATATATGTATATGTAAATATATACAGTGTCCTCCATAATGTTTGGGACATTTATTTTTTTGCCTCTGTACTCCACAATTTGAGATTTGTAATAGAAAAAAATCACATGTGGTTAAAGTGCACATTGTCAGATTTTAATAAAGGCAATTTTTATACATTTTGGTTTTACCATGTACAAATTACAGCTGTGTTTATACATCAGGTTCATCAGTACTGGAGTAAAGTGTATCGCTGCTGTGTTAGCTACCTTCTGCCAAACCAACATCTCTAATCAAGTCCAAGTTTTTTTTTCTCTCCTTGTCCTTTAACAACAACTGTATAAGAAGAATGTGTTGGAAGGAACTGCTGGTGCTGGTTTACACCGACAATAGACACAATTGGAGTAATTCAGCGGGTCAGGCAGCATCTCTAGAGAAAAGGAATAGGTGATGTTTTGGATCAAGACCCTTCTTCAGAAGTTGGTGGATGTTTTAATGTACTTTTAAATCCCAGAAAGCAGTGAGGATGATGATACTGACTTCATCGCCAAAGTGGCGAGGAACTTGGTCCCAACTAGGTCAGAAATCCTACCAAAGGCAGAAGGTGTCTTTTGTCTTTGTGTTCTCCTGTGTAGCTTTTTATGCCCTGTTCAAGAGAACATGTGACGGTATACAAAAGGAGTTGAGAGATTTATTGAGAGGAGGCGGGGAGGGTAGGGGGTGGGGGGGGGGGAATGCGAGGTACAATGGAAGGCTTGTGGGGGTAAACTGTCTGGGGGGACAATATTTGAAGGATCTGGATAGCTCTTCTCCTCCCTTGTGATCTTACAAACCAAGGTAGGAGGAAGCATAGATGTGAATCCCTCCTTCCCAGAGTCTAGGGACCCACGACAATTTTCTCCATTGGCTTTGTGCAGCATCAGCACAGGCAGTATGTGACACTAGAGTTTTAACATGCCTATGCATATGCAAACAGAATTAATTTTGTTGGACCCAACTTTTAAAATGAAAAGAACCAGAAGCATCAAATGCACTCAGGTTGATCAGTGCCTTTCAAAGGGAAGAAAATCACCTTTGGTAACGAATTCTAAAGTCACGTCCAAAAAAGATGGGGCAGCAGACCAAGTGCAAATCTTTAAATTCCAGCATATTCCAGGACTGCTGTTATGATTATTCTTCTGTTGTTCACAAAGACCCAAATGTTTACCGAAAAACCCAAACCTTATTCTGCCTACCACATGACAAAATCTTGGACGGGGCAACAACATTGAAATTACACCCTTACACTCCCACAAAGCATGCAAATAACAGACTATCACTGGCAAACCACCAAATTTGATTTCTCAACAAGCAACCCTGTGTTATTTACACCACATGCACAATTATTTCCAACAATATTCCTGCTGCTGTAGAATTTATCAACAAATCTAGGGATAAGGACTTAGTCCTAAGGAACATGAATCTCCAATCTATCATGAAGCCAGAAATCCGATGCTCACTAATGATTGCACATTGATCAATACCATTCCCAACTTCTCAGCAGATAAGTTCATATGTTCATAAATGATAGGATCAGAATTAAGCCATTCGGCCCATCAAGTATACTCCATCATTCAATCATGGCTGATCTATATCTCCTTCCTAACCCCATTCTCCTGCCTTCTCTCCATAACTCGTGGCACCCGTACTAAACAAGAATCTATCTATCCCTGCCTTAAAATATCAATTGACTTGGCCTCCACAGCCTTCTATGGCAATGAATTCCACAGATTCACCACCCTCTGACATAAGAAATTCCTCCTCATCTCCTTCCTAAAGAAACGTCCTTTTATTCTGAGGTAATGACCTCTGGTCCTAGACTCTCCCACTAGTGGAAACATCTTCTCCTCATCCACTCTATCCAGGCCTTTTACTATTCGGTGAGTTTCTGTGAGGTCTCCCCTCATCCTTCTAAACTCCAGCGAGTAGAGGCCCATTGCCGTCAAACCATCATATGTTAACCCACTCATTCCTGGGATCATTCCCGTAAATGTCCTCTGGACCCTCTCCAGAGCCAGCATGGCCTTCCTCAGATATGGGGGCCAAAATTGTTCGCAATATTCCAAATGCGGCCAGATTAAGCAGCCCGCTCTTGCATTCAGCAGGATGTAGGCTGCATTCAAACCAGGGATGATCTGTAGTAAGTAAAATAGGCCCCTTAAAATTACCAACAATCGCCATCTCCAACAACGGACTCCAATCTCCTACCGTTAATATTCAGTGGCATTACTATCACCAAGTGCAACACCGCCAACACTTTGGGTGCCAATGCTGACTAGAAATTTAACTGTTGGAGTCACATAAATAGTCTCTTCCCAATAAATCTCTCAACTTCTTTCCAATACCACCACATGAACCGTTAAGCAGGTCATAAAAATACAATACTATAGCGGGCTGCTGCTCACCCACCATTTCCCAAGGGCAATTAAAAAAAAAAAATTTAAATGAACAAAAAAGAATCAATGTTTTGCGAAATTGCCACAACAGTGGCTGCTATGGGTCAAGCCAGATGCTGAAAACCATGCGACTATCAAACTTTCGAAGGGGAATCACACAAGGAAACTGCAAACTGCATTATGTGTGCATTAACTGGCCACAAACCTTCTACCATGCCAGCAAAAGGATCATTACAAATACTGCTTCTGATGCATAGCACCAGCTATGGTACCTCTTTACTATAGCTATTATCAACATGATTCTGATATACTCCCCCTAGACTGTGCTATTCTCAAAACATTTCAAATTACTTGGGTCAGAACTGGCCCAGCACCTCAAATGCAAAACATAATTGTTTGTTTGTAGGAAAGAACTGCAGATGCTGGTTTACACCGAAGATAGACACAAAATGCTGGAGTAACAAAGCGGGTCAGGCAGCATCTGGGGAGAAAAGGAATAGGTGACGTTTCAGGTCGAGACCCGAAACTTGAGTCTGAAGATGGCTCTCTATCCGAAACGTCACCTACTTTCCTCTTCTCCAGAGATGCTGCCTGACCCGCTGAATTACTCCAGCATTTCATGTCTATCTTAATTATTTGTTTGATTCCTTCAAGATGCAGTTTGGCATTGCTCATATGGTATGCTATTTTATTGATGGGAGGAGACTTATGCTGAGCCTGAATACTAGCACTGATTACAGATAGGACAAAACACATGGTATGGTGTTCATATTTCCAATAACTGCACATAGGAACAAGAGCTTTAATGTAATACTCTATATTATTCTATTACACTGTCCTTTAAATAACCCGACTGATATTAAGAAAAGTAGGAGCGTAATCCATGTTTTGATAGGGAACTCAGCAAACTGAAATACTGCCCTGTTTCAGCTGGATAACGGAGACATGAAATAAATACCCCTTTTTGTAATTGTTTTAAGTTTGTTTTATTCTGTGACAGAGGGTAATGAACTGATGTGTGTTCAGAAAGGAAGAAAATTCATGCAAATACGAATTGCAAGCTGAAGCCATAGAACATGAAGAAGAACAATGGCAAGACGGTTCCCGATACAAGAGGAACTTTTCCCCAAACGTTTGGGGAAATAAGCATTAACAGCTGTAGTTCTTAACTGATAAAAGGAAACCAGCAACATGCTTCATTTTTTCTTTAATTATTCATGGATCTTTGTCATGTCAGCAACTCATTCATAGTTTCAGCCATTAAACGACATGGGAGAAAAACAAGGAACAATGTACAAGGTTGCAGTGAGGTGGAGCTAGAATTCAAAAGCAGCTGAAATCTAAACCAAAAATCTGCCTTGCTGCTGCCATCTGAACAGACATTTCATCAAAGACACAATTCTTCATTCATACAAATTGCATTGGTGTAGTGTAAAGCATTTCTTGGGACACATTTCTACTAGGAAACTTTGTTGATCAGATTCACAAAAGGGATATTCATTTCCATGATGCTGGGGTCAATGGAATACCATCATTTATTACTTCTCCCAAAAACCTTCAAAAGATGGTGGTGGTCTACCACATTACATGCACAGAAGGTCCACCCATGGAGCTGTAGGCAATGTTCCAGGACTTTAACCTCACAACCATAAACAAAAGTTGGGAAGATGGGCAGCTTGAGCCAGAAAACAGAGTCAATGTTGTTCCCATGCACCTACCTACTGGCCTTGCTCTACCATGCTTGTGAGATTCTACTGAAGCCTTGATGAGTTTAAATAATGCTTACACTCAACAGCCAATATCTTCTGGAGATGAAGGAATAAATGTTTACGGAGTACGACAGAACATTGGCTGCCTGGTTCTCGATGGTGTTGTGGGAGTTAAACTCACTTTGGCAAAAAGAGAGTAATCATCACACTTTTGACTTGTGCTTTTTGGGTGGTGGAAAGATCCAGTCAAATGTTGAGCCTCAACCCACACCACGTTGTTAATACTATATGCCTAGCAGTTTCAGGTTAATGTCAACCCGCAGGATGTGGACGTGGGTAATGTGACATTGGTAATGCTGCTGAATGTCAAGGAGAGCTGTTTATGTCTCTTCTTGGAGATGGCCTTTGCCCACTACACACCTGCCATGAACACTATTTGCAGCGTTATACCAAGGCTGGATGTTGTACAGATTTTGCTGGACATACCACCACTGCTTCATTTTTTGATAAGTTGTAAATGAAACAGAATGAATTGTAATTAGTCAGTTTGCAATCAGTCAATATTCCAACATCTGACCTTATGATGGATGGAAGACATTGCAGAAGAAAGAAGTAGGAAAGTTATCAAAAGTTTAAAATCAGTGAAGTAGGCTTTAATTGCATCTCAGGACAAGAAAGATCAGGGAGATTTCAGGAGGGTGACAGCATTTGAGTCCAAGCCGTCTAAAACACAGACCACCAGCAATGAAGCACTGAAACTCAATTATGCTCTCAGACAGAACTGGAGAAGATCACAAATCAAGAATGGAGGATAGTAGTCTGAAGAATGGTCTCGACCCGAAACATCACCTATTCCTTCTCTCCAGAGATGCTGCCTGTCCCGCTGAGTTACTCCAGCATTTTGTGTCAATCTTTGATTTAAACCAGCATCTGCAGTTCTTTCCTACACGTAGAGGATATTACGTTTAGTGCAAGGCTATACAGATGAGATATTTTTAAAAATCACACCATTGAGTAGATGTTACATAGAAAGATAGAAAATAGGTGCAGGAGTAGGCCATTTGGCCCTTCGAGCCAGCACCGCCATTCAATATGATCATGGCTGATCATCCGTACAAACAGTACCCCGTTCCTGCTTTCTCCCCATATCCCTTGATCCCGTTAGCCCTAAGAGCTATATCCAACTCTCTCTTGAGTTAGTTATGAAGAGTAGCAGAAATACAATCGGAAATCTGAAAATAAAATGTTTATCTGAACTAGTTGAACTCAATGTTAAGGCTGTAACATGTCTAGTAAGGAGATAATATGATGTACCTTGAGTCTCAGTTCCTTTCTTCAGAGTTGCTGTTGAACTGCTATTTCCAGTATTCATCGTTTTATGGGCAACTAATTTAAAAGCTGCATAAACTACGTGCTATTTTACAATGTCCAATCCCTAGTTTAAGTATAACAAAAGTTTGTAATTTAGATTTGGGATCAAATGTTAAGAGAGCCACTGCTGGGGCAAAAGATCTAAAAGGACATTGATTCCTGCAGTTATACACAAAATGCCAGAGTAACTCAGTGGGACAGGCAGCATCTCTGGTGAGAAGGAATGGGTGATGTTTCGGTTCAAGACCCTTCTTCAGACTGGTTTCTGCTGTGCTCTTTTTCATCAACAGGAGGCACTATTCTCAAGGGTCATTTATGACCCCTTGTGGTAGTAACCAGCCCTGCAATAATAAACACATGGATTTTCATAACTTGCTCAAAGACAATACAAATGATGGATTTTTTTAAAATGGAAGTGACAGCCAACAGAAGAAAAAAGTAGACAATTAGCCACATGATTACATTTATGGCCGCAAAATAGTGGAGATGGCCTCTCAAAGTTTCGCATGTACCTCCACAAATTGTGGCCTCAACAATGACAAATCAGAAATTACTCTTCAAGTGTCAGCTTGGTTTTAAACTTCACACCGACAGAAGATTTAACTTACATTTAAAACATAGTTTTGAGAGCAGAATGGATTTTTAATATCAGCATCAAGGGCGAGTTGTTAAACATCCATTACTCAGAAATGAAGATTACCTGGCAGTATTAAAAGAACCCTGTACTTCAAATATCCTAACCACCATTCACCGCTCAATCAACACTACTAAAACACAAGAACTGTCACTTTCTTATGCGTAAAGCATTGCCAGATACATTTATATGTCATAATCATAAGCAGTAATTATGGAATCTATATGAAGAGTTATGGGGGAATGATTTTGAACTGTAATTAAATACTATATAGATTCAAAATTCCTTACTCAACAGTGTTGGTGTTCAAAGTTCAACATACCCATTGTCAAAGATGTAAGTTAAAATTAGGAGCCCTGACTTTAATTTATTGTAAAAATCAAAAGAAGCACATCAGAAAGCTGAGGAAGTAGGCAGACGAGGTGTCAGGTTGACACCCTTCTTCTGCCCACATGTGGGGTCTTGACCCGAAATGCCGACTGTCCATTTCCCTCCACAGATGCAGCATGACCCGCTGAGTTCGTCCAGCCACTCTCCGATTTTGCTTCACATTCCAGCAATTGCAGTGTCCTGCGCCTTCATTAAAAGCCTATACTTGGTTTTCAATTGTCCACACTGCAGAGTGAAGGCCCCGAAGTGAAACTTCGCCTATCCATGTCCTCCAGAGATGCTGCCTGACCCGCTGAGTTACTCCAGCACTGAGTTCTACGCAAGATTCCAGTATCTGCAATTCCTTCTGTCTCTACCTCTTCCTTAAATCAGGAAAATACTAACATGCAATGGAGTTTGTCATTTACTGAGTGAGCCACAAACACACTTTACAAGTTTTATGAACAGTCCTTCCTGAATAAAATCACATTAGAATTTGATAAATATCCGCTGATTCGAATCTCCCAATGTGAGGAGCTCCCAACTACAACAGCCTTTAAAAAACATGCTCTGCTGAAATAAATCCCAAAATAAATTTTTGATCAAATGTTGAGGCAGCAGCAGCAGTATTTGCATTCAGGGGTGAGTGTGGCAGATGGGGAAGGGAAGGTCAGGATGAAACACTCCACACAATGTACTCAGACTGTGGGCAAACTCATGCTAAACAGGGCACTCCCCGACTGCCAGCAGCAGCTCGCTGATACACTAGGTTATTCAGTGATCGAAGCCAGTGAACATTAGACAACCAAACACAAACACCATTGCATACCATGCTGAGAAGTGGCTACTTTCACTTGTGGATTAACCCAGTAAGCTCTCCCTGATATTGCCACATCTGTCCAGTCATCAGTTTTGCACTTAGGATGTTTCTCATAAAAAAGCAGAAGGCTTTACTCGAAACATGCCCTGTACCAGGATATACATTTACAAAATGTAAATTATACATGCTGTCTCCTCATCATCCAGCCTTATCGACCTAACCAGCAGTGCTTACAAAACCTTCAACAGTGCTTTTCTCTGCAGCTGCCTTTTTCACATTTGTATGTATGTAAACTAGTCAGTCCCACATAACAAAAGCTGCAACATTTCAAATCATGAACGCTAACATTGCATTCTCCAGGTATTTAGTGCTGTTCAAAAGATTCTCAGCTGGGGACAGGGGGCGTGGGGGAGGGGAGGAGGGAAATCTCTAGTTTCTGATCTTTTCCCCTCCTATCAGTTGCACAAACTTACCGTTTTCCCAATATCCATTGTGGAAGTCTGTATTTATGTCCTGCTTCTTCCAGGAGAGGAGAGAGAGTGAGAGAGAGAGAGAGAGAGAGAGAAGGGGGGTGGGGGGTAGGGGGGGGGGGATAGGAAAGAAACACAAAGCAGAGTTGTATCCAGAGAGACTCCAGTAGCCACTACCCTGTGGTCCTTACACAATCTTTCATCGACAGCTTGAACGGCCTTCTACTTAACCTGTGCCTGGAAAGAACATGACCTGCCCTTTCCGATTAAGTCCAAGTCCAACTGAATGGGAAATTGTTTTTCTTTCCTCTTCCCCTTGCAGCAGCAGAAACTCAGCACTCACATTCCCCTTTATGCAAAGTCTGGAAGTCGTTACGATCAGGACTGAAAGGCTGGTCGCAAAGATGCCATCTCCAGCTGAGAGCTTCCGGACAAGGGGAGGAGGAAAGCGGCTGGGGAGGTTGAGTGAAGGAGGAGGGGGGGGGGGGGGAGAATCAGGGGGGGAATCTGACAGCTGACATCCTCATTCACAGAAAACGCTGCCTCCGATGGTTGTATATACACCTCCCTCTACTGATTCGAAGCTCCCAGGGTTTTTAAAGAAATGAGCCGAGCTAAATCTACACTCACACACGACGGCACCTTCTTTTAAATACAAATGCAATTGCAACTGGGAGGGAGGAGGAAGTAGGAAGCAGCATTCAACATTTGTCAGGCTTTCAGCAACAAAGATCAGGAAATTAACCCTAACAAAAGATTTCACGTTACCGAGAGCGCTAATCCTTTCTCCCCACCCCCACTCTCTAAGCAAAAAGTCTATCCAATACTGAAGATCACAGATCACAACACAATTAACCAGTTAACCACCAGCTGCAATATGTAAAAACTCTCAAATATATACCCTGGCTAAAATTAGTTCTGTTTTAAAAAATTAGTTCAGTTTTCAAAAGGAAGCTGGAGAGGAAACGGCAGCACAACAGCATCAAAGAGATGTGGAGAGGAATGAAGACCATCACTGGCTTCAAGGAGAAGAGAAGCCAGCCGTCAGGAGACGTGGACAAGGCCAATGAGTTTAACCTGTTCTATAACAGGTTTGATCTGGTGTCCCCTCCCACCTCTGCAGGTGCAGCCTCTCCCCCACCATCACCTCCACGAGGCAGCCCCCCCAACACCACAGCTGCAGCACCTCCTATGCTGGCATCTCCTCAACTGTTCTTCACGGCGGATGAGGTGAGAGCTGAGCTGAGGAGGCTGCGCCCTGGTAAAGCAGCTGGCCCTGGTGGTGTATGTCCCAGGCTACTGAAAGACTGTGCGGCTCAGATGGCGGAGCCTCTCCAGACCATTTTCAACCCGAGTCTCCAGGCGGTGAGAGTACCAGGTCTGTGGTAAACATCATGTCTCGTGCTGGTTCCCAAAGCAGGGCGGCCGACCGAGATCAACGACTACAGGCCCTCACATCTCATATCATGAAGACAATGGAGCGGCTACTCATTCGTCTCCTGAGACCACAAGTCCAGCAGGCACTCGACCCACTACAGTTTGCGTACCAGGAGAACATTGGGGTGGATGACGCAGTCCTCTACATGCTGCACCGGACTTACTCCTTTTTGGACGAACCAGGTGGCTACGTGAGGATTATGTTCTTCGACTTTTCGAGTGGGTTCAACACCATCCAACCCCTGATTTTGAAAGACAAGCTTGAGAAGATGGGTGTGGATTCCACCTTTATCTCCTGGATATACAACTACCTGACGGGTCGACGACAGTTTGTTAAGCCGGGGGACTGTGTTTCCGGGACAGTGGTGTGCAACGTTGGAACCCCACAGGGAACGGTTTTGGCCCCGTTCCTCTTCACCCTGTATACTGCAGTCTACAAATATAAGTCTGACACATGCCACATACAGAAATATTCAGATGACACCGATTGTGGCATGTGTAAGGAACGGACATGAGGAGGAATACAGGGACCAGTGCTTTCAGTGTCCGGAGTAAAGAGAACTGTCTCATCCTGAATACAATCAAGACCAAAGAGATGGTTGTTAACTTTGGCAGGTCCAAGCTCCCCCTTCAGCTGGTTAACACTGCAGGGGTGGACATTGAGGTGGTGCAGACATATAAATATCTGGGAGTGCACCGTGATAACAAACTGGACTGGTCTGTCAACACCGATGCCCTCTACAAAAAAGGACAGAGCAGACTCTTTTTCCTCAGAAGGCTCAGATCCTTCAATGTGCGCAATGACATGCTGTACTTGTTTTAACATACTGTGGCTGCAAGTGTCATTTTCTACGCTGTTGTCTGCTGGGGTAACAACATCAGTGCTAAAAACAGCAAGAAGTTGGACAAGCTGGAGAGTGGACTCTGTGGTGGATGTGCTTGAGAGGCATATGAGGAGCAAGGTGCAGGTCATCCTCGACAACTCCGGGCACCCACTCCATGAAATTCTGGAGAGTCAAAAGAGCACACGGAACAACAACCGGCTCCTCTCCCTGTGCTGTAGAACGGTTCAGGAGATCCTTCACCCCTGCAGCCATTAGATTTTATAATACTGACTGCTAGGCTGTATGGGGATGCTTTGCATTTTTAATAGTTAATTATTGGGTCTTTTAAAGTATTTATTGCTTTCATGTATTGTCCATATTGTATTTTATGTATTTTTTGTCTGCTTTCGTTCTGAATGTGTGGGTTTGTTGGTTGTTGGCTTCTGGACATCTGAACTTCCCTGAGGGGATCAATAAAGTATTTATTATTATTATTAAGAGTTATTTTAATTTTAAAATGCTCCACCACATACACCACAACCCCAGTTGATATGATGATGCTCACAGATGATAGTGCATTAACAATATACCATCCAACACAAGGATTGCTTCAACACTAGAGGAGGCCATTCCACCAATATAGTCCTATTCCAATGCAACTGTTCATTTCTTGGTGACTCTTTTCTCCACTTCAATATTCTTCATCGCTTTATTCCTCAAGCAGGAACTGGCCCCATCGCACAAGACACTTGCAGTTACATTCCTTTTTCTAACGATATGTTTATTCAGACATATCCCTGCAGTAATCTGCCCTCCACACGTCCACTCAATACCAAAAGGACATTCATCTTTTACACTAACCTGGCCAGATAATTTGCAAATGGTTGACAATCTTTGAATGCTTATTTTCTTTTCTTTTTTGTGTCAATGTCCGTGGCCGGAATTATGTTTTCTAATTCTCAACAAGCTCTTTTTGGCAATTGTTCCATTTCTCTTCCAATGGTCAAATGCCGCCTTTGCGGGAATTAAAACTGGTGCTTATTTGTCCTCACAGAAAATTGTTATAAAAATCCAATAGGCCGTTTTCACCTTTAGCAAATGTATCCCTCAGGTTCTGGCCATGACTTATTACTCAACTAACATCACTGAAACAGCGTAGTTATTATTACAATGCTTTTTTTTCCAGAAATTGCTGCTTGCAAATTAGAACCTATGTTTTCTACCATAATGCAGGGCTCGAATTTAACGGTTGCCCGGGTGACATTGACCACCCAAAGTGCCGCCGGACAACCTAAACGCTGAGTCATTTTGCCTGGCATGGCACTGCAGATACAGGTTCATACCGATACACACACAAAACTGGAGTAACTCAGCAGGTCAGGCAGCATCTCTGGAGAATAGGAACATGGCGTTTCTTGTCGTCGGCGGCTGTATTGCGGGGCAAAGATACTAGGTGCGTGGTGACGAAGGGTCGGAGCGAATGACGGGCCCCGGACAGCGGCAGCAGCGGCTGTGATAGCGGCTCCACCACCTCCTCCTCCCGCACCCCGCCCGCCCCGATAGCGGCCGCTGCCTGCAAATCCGCCAACGGCGCTTTCAAAACAACCCCTCTCGCACGCCGAGGCCGGGAGGAGGGAGGGAGGGGGAGGCCTCCTTCCGCCGTCTGAAGCAGCTGCACCAAAGATCCTATAGCTATAGGATCTTTGAGCTGCACCGCCCGGCCCCCGCACCTTGCTGTTGACCGGCGGAGGAGGGGAGGCGGTGGCGAGGAGATCCCAACCGCCTCCCCTTTGGCGGCAGCACTTGGCGTTGGACAGGGACGGCCAAGGCAGCGGGGCGATGTTGTCCGAGGAGCGCTGACCTTCCTTCCTCCCCACCTCCTCTGCCCCTCCCCCCCCTCTCTCTCTCTCTCTCTCTCTTGTACACCCCCTCCACACCCCCCCTTATCCTGAGACCCCTCCTCTCCATCCCGCACTGATCCCCATTCCCGCCTCTATTCAGTCCTCACTGACATCCCCTGTGCTCCCCTTCCCATCTACCCCCCCGCCACAATCTATTCATCACCCTACCCACCTCGCATTGATTCTCCTGCCACCCCCCCCCCCCCCCATCCATACTGCACTGATCCTCCAATTCATCCCGTACTGTCCACAAAGATGGATTAATAAAATTGTGAACACGTGAAACATTAAAACTGGTGTTTGATTGTCACTGCTACCATTGACACGTTATTACAGAATTCATTTTAACGGCAAATCAATGCTCTTAATATGGAGTATCAGTACTGTAGTTATTTAATGAGCAACATTCACAACTATTCGTTGGATTTATCCAGGTTTTACTTCTACAGTTGGTCATATACATCACAAATTTGGTCAGGAGATATTTCAGTTGAAACTTTAACGTTAATTCCGAAGTGGGAATGATGGAAACAGCGTTTATCAATAATTTTTTTTTAATCTGGTGCGTACAAACTGGGTATCTTCATTGCTGTTCACAACACGTACATCTAATTTGAATGTCCGGTAATGTGGCGTTTTGACACCTTTAAACATATTACCAAAAGAATATTTGCTGCAGTTATGTCCTTTGGCCATCTCTTGTCAGTTAGTGTAATGTTTAACCTGTCAGATGGATACAGTCGGTTTTAACAGCTATTATCATACAATGCCTTTAGAAATTTCCTTGCAACCTGTATATTTTGTTATGGATAAATTATGTGGGAAGCCAGAGTGTTTCTGTGCCAATAGCAATAACGACCCATGCTAAGGCCATGTCATGGTAATTTTCGGTTCTTCACAGAAAACATGCTTGCATCAATCTGTAGTGTGCATGGTTAAGTATATATGTTACCATGGTCCAGGATTTATTGACACAGGTTGATCATACGCTGAATAATCCAACTACATTTTTGTTTAGAAGTGGAAAGAACTAATAGAAATTGCATTAATTGCAATGTGTAAAAAGAGTTGAGATATTGTATTATAATTTTGCTGCATGTCATTGTGGTATATATCTTGTCTTGATTGGTGAATATGTTTAGTTTGTGAGTTATATGAAGCAGAAATAATATGTGAATGTAGACAAAAGTGCTGGAGAAACTCAGCGGATGCGGCAGCCTTTATGTAGCGAAGGAAATAGCCAACGTTTCGGGCCGAAACCCTTATTCAGACTGATGGGTTTCGGCCTGAAACGTTGCCTATTTCCTGTGCTCCATAGATGCTGCCGCACCCGCTGAGTTTCTCCAGCACTTTTGTCTACCTTCAATTTTTCAGCATTCCTTCTTGAACATAATATGTGAATGCTTCATTGAACATAATTCTTACTGGTAACTACGCACTTCGTCCGAGCACATAATCGCACACGTCATGCAAATCGTCTTAAATGACCACCTAAACTGTCATTTGGCACCCTAAAAAGCTGTCAAGGTTGCCCGGCTGGCAACAGGGAAAAAAAGTTAAGTGAGAGCCCTGTAATGGCAACCACATCTGAAAATACTTCATTTGTTCTATACTGATTTGTAACAGTGATACAGTGTGGAAACAGGCCCACACCGGCCAACATGTCCCAGCTACACTAATCCCACTTGCCTGCGCTTGGTCCATTTCTCTCCAAACCTGTCCTATCCATGTACCTGTCTAACTTTTTTTTTAATGTTGGGATAGTCCCAGCCTTCACTAACTCCTCTGGCAGCTTGTTCCACAGCTTGTTCCATACACCCACCACCCTTTGTGTGAAATGATGAACCTTTTTAGAAAATGCCAATTCAACCCAATTCTGGGTTCCAAACTTCAAGAAAGATACAAAGACCTCAGTGGGAGCAGAGCAGAGATCTACTCAAATTAGAGATGAGGAACTTTACTTATATAGGTAGACAGAAGTTGGGTCTATTCTCCTTGAAAGCAATATGGTTGGAAGAGATTTAACTTGAGGTCTTTAAAATCAAGACCAAAGACAGAAGAAAGAGAAAAAAAAATGCTCCCACAGCTGACAGATCAAGAACCAGATGTACACAGTAAATGTCCCTCAATGCTTCCTTTCTTTATTTTGGTCCATTCACATCTTGTGATTATAACAAATCCTTTTGCAATAAAAGTCAACATACTGTTTGTCTAATTGTTTGCTTCAACCACATGTTAGCTTTCAGCGAAGTGTGTACATGAGAGCTCATGTGCACAAAGCAAACACTCCCTTTATTAGCCAAATACTGTGCAATCTGCAGAAGACATTCCTGCTCTGGAGCCTAAAGGAGACGAGGCCATATCATCCGAGGATGCTCGAGTCATGGACACTGACAAGAGTACAGGGAATGCAATGATTCGAGCAGGCAATCCAGCATTATCTCCTCAATGGAAATGAAGGATGGTCAATGTCCTCTATGCTTGGAAACAACACCCACATTCAAATGAAAACAAAAATTAAAACTGGCCTGAGAAGTTTCTCAACCAATATCCTGATGATTAATTTCCAACAAAAATCACCATCGCTCATAGTCCAGCATGTTTTGCACATCCAGCAAAAGTTTGAACATTAATAAAAACAATTTATACATAAATAAAATCAGCAAATGAAGGCATTCTTCCCAGTGTCTAATAATCCGTGGAGCTGAATGCCCTCATAGTGAATTCATAATCCTGCAAATATGGAAGATAAAGTAGATCAATAAAATTGAAGATAGACACAAAATGCTGGAGTAACTCAGCAAGACAGGCAGCATCTCTGAAGAGAAGAAATGGGTGACATTTCGTGTCAAGACACTTCTTCAGACTAGTCGGGGAAATATAGTCGGGGAGATATAGACAGTGGTGTAGAGAGATATAGAACAAATGAATGAAAGATACGCAGAAAAGTAACAATGATAAAGGAAATAGGCCATTGTTAGTTGTTTGCTAGGTGAGAACTGGAACCTGGTGCGACTTGGGTGGGGGAGGGATGGAGAGAGAGGGTGTGCAGGGGTGACTTGAAATCAATATTCATACCAGTGGGTTGTAAGCTGCTCAAGAGAAATATGAGATGCTGTTCCTCAAATTTGCGATTAGCCTCACTCTGACAATGGAGGAGGCCGAGGACAGAAAGGTCAGTGTGGGAATGTGTTTGGCAACCGGAAGATCAGGTAGGTTGAGGCAGACTGAGCGAAGGTGTTCAGCGAAACGATTGCCCAGTCTACATTTGATCTCACTGATGTATAAGGGTCCATATCTTGAACAACGGATACAGTAGATGAGGTTAAAGTGAACCTCTGTTCAATAAAATCGATTTGCTTTGTACAATGATGAGACAGTGGGAGGGTCATGTAATCTCAGCACTGAATGTTTCACGCATAATAAAGGACACGGCTCCTATATCTAACTGTTCTCTAGTTTCCTCTCAAGAGAGAGCAGGTAACTCACAGGATGAGGACAAGTTCAGGGTCGTCTCTGATGCTCACAACCAACCAGCCTGACCAAAAATTGCAAATCCTGACCCAACACCCCAACCTTCCCCTCACATTCACAAAACCTTGCAGGAAGCTGACCGTTCGAAAGAGTGCAGGAAAGATTTCTGCAGTTAATGGGTATGCAGAAGCCAATAATGACAGATTCATATTGGTGCTTCCCACATGGACCAGCTGAAAGACTTTTGCAGTTGAACGAATCGCCCCCATTCGCATTGGATGAATCCACCACCATCAGCCAGGGAGTTTCATTTGAGGATTAACTAACCATTCTGCTGACATAGGGAAGCACCGTGAGCTGCTGGTTCTCCAAATTGGTCTGGCAGAAGTTTGGAGATAGTCCAGGCTAAGCTGAAGGCTTTGTGCAGCTTGACTGCTTTATGAGTGGACTGTGAGAAAAGTGTGAATAGGTGGGTGGAATTGGTCAAGGTGGGCTTCCTCTGGGAGAAAGAGAGATCAAGCGGTTGGCAACTGTAGAACAGGGTGGGAGGAAAGATGGGTGAAGAAGTGCAACCAGAAATCTGGAGGTAAGAAGGAGAATGGTTGTGAGTGAAGGGGTAGGGAACTGAGCAGAAGCAAGCATGTGTGGAAGAGCAATTATGGGGGAGGTAACTGAAAAAGTTCAAGGCTCAGGGAAGGACTCTGCAAGATGAAGGGTTTAAGGAGGTTATGCGTCAGATCATGTTGCCAATTTTACTCAAAAAAATGGGGCAAAGCCAAAGATACTATAACACAACAATAAAGTCGATAAAAAGGCATGAGTAACTCAAAATCAACCTGGGATTGTTCACTCAGTAATGCTACACTTGCATCCTTTAAATTACCAACAACACTCTGCACTTCGGCTCCGCTTTACATTTACTCACATCCATTCAAAAGATTAAGTTAACTTCACGCCCAGTTTTAACTGGTAGGTCACATGGATTGGTGGCAAATGCTTGTTTGATAATGCTATGAGATGCCTTAGGATAGCCTGCTGTATGTAATGTCAATACATACAACAATCAAATTAGGCACAGAGTAAGCCATTTGGCCCCTTGAACCTGCTCTGCTTTTTAATGATATTGTGGCCAATCGCAGTGTAACTACAGTGTAGTCCCCTCCTTTTGCGAAGAATTGTAGACCTCCCATATGTAAAACAATGTTAGATTTCGTTCTTCAGTTCAGATTTAATGACCTCCACATGAAGTGTTCCTACACCATTTCCTAAGGACCCTCTGGCATTCAACAATTAGCCAAATATTCAGAATTAATCACATTTACACTCTAGTTTCGCCTTTTTGCCAAACTAATGATTTATTTCTCTCACTGACACTTAACAAAACTGGTCTCAAATATGCTCAACAGACAAATCTATTCAGATTCTTATACATAGAAAAGGGCCTGTCCCACTGTACGAGGTAATTCAAGAGTTCTCCCGAGTTTTCCCCTGATTCGAACTCGGAGAATGTCCGTAGCGGGTCCATAGGAGTTCGTGGATGTCTCGTAGCGGCTCATACAAGTAACGGTAGGTACTTGGGAAATCCGGTAAACTCGTGACGTTTTTTCAACACTGTGAAAAATGTCCACGAGTAAACAAATACTCGTGATGACATTTTTTTTCGCTTTTTACTCGTTCGAGCCGCTACGAGACATCCACGAACTCCTACGGACCCACTACGGACATTCTCCGAGTTCGAATCAGGGGAAAACTCAGAACTCTTGAATTACCTCGTACAGTGGGACAGGCCCTTAAACGCATATTACGCTGCTAAATGGGAGCTGCATCCCCTTCACATTCTCCCAAAGGTATAATTGATCCTTTTCTCCAAATTGCATGTGGAATTTACTTGTTGTTTTGCCTCTTGAAACAAAATACAACGATGTCCTACACAGCAGCATAGATGATCTTAAACCTGTCAACTCACATTGTTGATTTCCTTCATTCCCCTTTTTATTTAATAATAATAATAATAATAATAATACACTTTATTGTCATTGTAAATACATACAACGGAATTCCAGGCGCACTGCCCGAGTGGAGCTCCAACGTATCAGATAAATAATAACGAATAGCGAATAACAAAAACGGCAAGAAAATGTCAAGTCAAGTCATAATGTGCAATATTTCACAGTATAGTGTTGTGGCAGTACAAAATATTGGCTCTGGGGGGTGCAGAGTTCAGAGTGATGATGGCCTTTGGGTAGAAACTTCGTCAATCTTGTGGTGTGTGATTTGATGGACCTGTAATGCTTTCCTGAGGGCAGAAGGGCAAACAAGTGATGTGCGGGATGAGATGAGTCCTTTAGTATGCGTGATGCCTTCCGCAGGCAACAAGAGCTATAGATGTCTTCCAGGGCAGGCAGGTGTGTGTTGGTGATCTTCTGGGCTGTATTGATGACTCTCTGCAGAGCCTTCTTGTCAGCCGCAGAACTGTTGCCATACCATACCAGGATGCCATGTGTCAGGACACTCTCTATGGTGCAACGGTAGAATTTAACACTGTGTTAAATAATCCAGATTAAACTGGGAAACTAATGGCTTCAAAGTGTAGTACTGTAGAAAAGATGACCAGTTCAGTTTTGTTTATTGTCACATGTACCGAGGTAGAGTGAAATTATTTTTGTTGCATGCTATCCAGTCAGCAGAAAGACAATACATGATTATAATCAAGCCATTTGCAGTGTATAGATTACATGATAAGGGAAGGGAAGTGCAAGGTAAAGCCAGCAAAGTCCAATCAAAGATAGCCCGAGGGTCACCAATGAGGTAGTTCGTTCAGCACTGCTCTCTTGTTGTAGTAGGGCGATTCAGTTGCCTGCTGGGAAGAAACTGTCCCTGAATCTTGAGGTGTACATTTTCACATTTGCATACACACTTCACCAGCTTGTATACTTTTCCTCAAATCTGACCCCATGTATATGGCTTGAAGGCTGTCAATTATTCTCAATCCATATTATTCTCAGCAGGAAACAGAACATTCTGGGCAGTACTTGTTCATTTACTTTCCATGTAATAGCTTATGCAACAATTCTGAAATACATCGTACTGACATTTATACTCATTTTCATCTTGTATCTAAAACATGCCTCTCATTAAGCTGTCCAGAAGCCGAGGCATTGAGTTTCTAGAATCTTCCATCATAGGAAATTAAAACAAATTTCACACTGTGTTAAATATAGTGTTGCCGATTTTGGTAACAAAACATTTCTTAACCGAAGGTGCATGCCCGCAAGCTAACATTGTGCTGGAAACTCAAACTATATCCCACTCCCTTCACAGTTTTAAACATAATGTCTTAACGAGTTTGTGACAGTCATTGATCCACACAATAAAAGCCATCCACAGAATGAGAACCAATGGTAGATCAAGGTGTAAATCCCAATAATTTAAATAATTTTATTAAATAGTTCTCCATATTTTTATGGTGAGATTATGGTGAGAAGCTGCATTATTAAC
Source organism: Malacoraja senta (assembly GCA_038087875.1). Lineage (NCBI taxonomy): Eukaryota > Metazoa > Chordata > Chondrichthyes > Rajiformes > Rajidae > Malacoraja > Malacoraja senta. The sequence continues at coordinate 14,747,944 of CM075982.1, forward strand.
AGGTTCTAAGAGAGAATGTTCTGGGCAAGATTTGACAACAGATTGACCTTGTCCAACCACATTGACAACACTGCCAAGAACCCACACCATTGCTTCAACTTCCTGAGCAAAAACAAGAAATTTGGCATGTCCACAATAACCTTTTCCAATTTCTGTAGAGATACCATAGAAGGCATCCTATCCGGATGCATTGTAAGTTGGTATCTCTCATCTGGTAAATCAACCTCACCACTTCCCCCACTCCACTCCATCTGCTGTTCATGCTCCCACAAGAAAGCAGCCAACACATTCACATGCCAAACATTCTCTCCTCCTCTCCCCCATCAGGCAGAGGATTCAAAAGCTCGAAAGCAAGTGCCATCAGATTCAAGAACAGCCCCTTCCCTGCTGTTAACAGATTCTTGAATAATCCTCTCATAAACAAAGGTTTAATTCCCGATCCCCGAATCTACTTTGTGGCGGCCCTTACACTTTTCATTTATATGCACTCTCTCTGCAGCTGTAACACTGTGTACTGCTCTGTTTCCTTTCTCTTTTTGCATTGAGTTATCATGCATGGTATGATTGTGGTCACATATGGCATGATTTGCCTGGATAGCATGTAAAACATGGCTATCAAGCATGTCCAGCTCGCCACGACAGGAGGGTCCCGGCTAGCAGGCCTAGTTCACTAACGCTGCAGACCGGCGATGGGGAACCGCCCACCACGGACCGAGGATCGCTCGCCGTGGACTAACGACGACGGAGGACCTGCTCGCATACCACAAACTCCAAACTCGGGCCCAAGCCACCGGCATTGACGAGAAGTACGCCGCCAAGAACGAGGAGGGACGTGGTACATTGAGGTAGGAGTCGCTAGGGGCTGAGGTGGACGGGCCACGTTGCAGATAACAAAAGGGACCCGGCATGGGGGGTCGCTGAATAAAGGGGGAAATCAGCATGGGGAGCCGCTGAGAACAAGAGGGACAAAGATGGGCAAATGGGACTACCCAAGATGTTTCTGAATTGTATGACTCAATGACTAAGTGAAATCAGTCTTCTGTGGTGCCCTAACTGATCACAACCAAGAACCATGAATAGCTGATGGTCCTGCTCTGATGACTTCAATCTTCAAAAGTATTTCTGTAAACCACAAGTTAGCTCATCTCATGGCTTTCCAAGCAGAAATCTGCCACACAGCTCAAATTGCTCTTTGGCAAAAGGCTATTTGGATGCTGACCCAGAAGGGTGCCAGCACCACACAAAAAATATTTAAAGAGTGATTAGATCATCAAGACTACACCGTGCTATACTTTAGACAGACCCACACATAAATAATCACCCAACAACTACCAAGCCATATCACCAACAAGGAAACATATCACTGCCTCAATAGGAGATTACTGGAGATCGACACACAATGCTGGAGTAAGTCAGCAGGTCAAGTAGCATCGCTGGAGAAAATACATAGGTGACGTTTCGGGTTGGGACCCTGAGATTACTTGAAATTGGTAATTTCAAAGCTTCACAAAGTAGCACACACGAGAAACAATTGCATAATATCAGTAATACAGAACTGCCCTGTACTCAGCCCAATTGATCTACGTTTAAGACCCTACCTAAATTGCTGGATGAACTTTAAAAAAAACTGTTGCAGTGCAGATCAGAAAAAACTGCATTATGATTGTACTGTTATCAATTACCATACTTTTCAAAATTCAATAAATAGTTGTTCCTGGGAGGAAGAGACCTGAAACTCTACACATGTATTTCTTAAAAGTTATTTTAATGATTATATTATGTCCACGGAGCATTTTACTTTTCCTCCATTATAGTTCTCTAGATGATTGATTGCACAGTTGATTGCTTCAATCCAAGAATGACTGGTATGCTGGAGGGGGTCTGCAAGAGGAACTAGCAATGCTGGAGTCTGCGAATGGGTGGGACTTGGAGCAGCAGGCAAGGAGCTCAGAGAACCGAAAGCAGGGAGAGTGCCGGATAATCAAAACCATTGCAGAAGGACCTGATGGTTCAGGATTTGTAATTTCACAACTTAGCTCAGGCATTAAACAACCTTATTTTTGCATCTCCAATAACACTTCTTCCTCATGTGAATATGTAGCTGCAACAAGTTATGCAGGAGAAATTGTCCAATACAAATTTAGACGGCCAAGGGTATTAAAGTAAGCTTCAGAGATGGAACATAGAAGCTGTCCCGGCTGATAATGGCAGACAATCTATTGCATCTAACATCACCTGCAATTAATAAATCAGCTGCTGAGTGGGTGAAGCAAAACAATGTCAGATTTTTTTTTTTTAAGTGATGCTTTTCAATATAAAACCTACACAGATGGAGGTGTGTAGACAGCTGATAAAGCTGGAAGAGGATACAAAATAAACATAGCATCCTGGAGAAATGACCTTTACTGATTAGGTCCTGACCATGCCCAGCCCATTACAGTTAAAAAGAGTCCACATATAGCAATAGCCCAAACCACAAAAAAAGGTCAAAGGAACAATGATAAATTAACCAAATTCAAAATCATTATGCAAAGGTTTGAGATGGAATAAAATTAGCTGTCATGGAAATTGGTAGAAAAAAAGTTAATAAACAAAATTTTCAATTGGCATATGTGCAGACGAATCGGCTTTGCATTACGGAAAATTACGACAAGCTGGTTTTCCAGGAACACAAACACCCCATAGCATAGTGCACTGTTTGATGATGGTGATTGCATAAAACCATTCAAGCATAAGATTCATAATCTTGTGTCACAAGAGTAACTTCAGGAAGAAATGTGATACTCTAATTCACCTCTAAACAACTGCAATCAGAAATAATGGGCCAAACGGTTTTAACCCATCCACCTATTTTGCAAATTCATAGGTTCTACACCTCCTCATGTTTCTCTGTAAGTCATGAATACTACTTAACCTTCAGCGTTGCACTTCCCCACTTTATCTCAAACATATTAAATGTTTGAAGAAGGGTCTCGACCTGAAACATCACCCATTCCTTATCTCCAGAGATGCTGCCTGTCCTGCTGAGTTACTTCAGCTTTTTGTGTCTATCTTCAGTTTAAACCAGTATCTGCAGTTCCTTCCTACATATTACATGTTTGCTTAGTCTACTTTTTGCAAAATACTTAACTCTTTGCTTAAACGCGACTTCCTGAAATCCGACGTGAACTCCCTTTAATTGATGTGAAATCTATTCTTTCAGATATGCACACTCAAATTATACCACTTGCTGTAATCCCATTGAGCCATCAACTAATATTATAGGTTTACAATAAGTAAGAATTCTGTAAAGCACCAAAGGCTTGTGCGATGAAGGAGCTAAAGTGTTTGGGAACTTTAACATGAATGTTGATTAAACATGTCCTCTGTGGCCTTTTGGACATAAGTCACCTGGATGCAAATCGCAAATTCTAGTGATCCCAAACTCTCATACCATATCTTAACATCAAAATAATATATTTTAATTTAATCACTTATGTGTGCACACAGGTACATGCCACTTTGATACCACACAGCTCAAGTAATTTGGGTTCAATCCTAATCTCAGCAACTATGTGTGGTGTTTGCAAGTTCTCCTTGACATTCCATGTATTTCCGAGGTGCTCCGGTTTCCTCCCACATCCCAAAGACATCCTGGTAGGTTAAATGGATACGGTATATTACCTCTTGTACTGAAGATAGATAAAAAATGCTGGAGTAACTCAGCGGAACAGGCAGCATCTCTGGAGAGAAAGAATGGGTGACGTTTCGGGTCATGACCCTTCTCCAGACTGAGAGATAGGAGAGAGGGAGAGGTAAACTAGAGATATGGAAGGGTAAGGTGTGAAAATGACAGATCAAAGCAGACGCTGGTCAAGGAAATAAAGAATGGTTCATTGTTGGCTGAGGAGAAGGTGATAACGAGGCACACAATCAGTACAATTAATCAGGAGGACAGTGAAACTATTCGGAGAACTAAGGTGGGGGAGGAACGGAGAGAGAGGGAAAGCAAGGGAAATCTATATTATTACCGTTGGGTTGTAAGCTGCTCAATTGAAATATGAGGTGCTTGTTCCACCAATTTGCATTCGGCCTCACTCTGACAGTGGAGGAGGCCCAAGTTAGTATGCGACTGGGAGGGGGAGTTCATGTGTTTAGCAACCTGGAGATCGCATAGGGCTAGGCAGACTAGTGCGGCAAGAGAATCGTGGGCCGTTGATGGACATGTGAAACAGAATAGGCATGTCAGGTAATGGAACTATTGAGAATGCCTTGAAAGCAGGCAAAAACTAAATGACTCAAATGGCCTCTTTCATTCTTGTAAGGAAAATTACAAAACATGAAATAACAACAAAAGATTAACAAAAGATTATGGAGCTTTGAGCAACTGAAATGATGCAAACTTCCCTTATATTATAAAATACATTAACAAGAAGACGACATAACTTATTTTGCCATTCAGTCAGGATTATCACAGTAAAATGTATTGGACACCAACAAGATAATATGTATATGGAGACAAAAACATAAGATTCTTGGTGAATACTTTGTATTTTCTTTCATAAAGAAGAAATGATGGATTCTAGTTTAGGTGGTGAAATATTGACAATATAAGGAGGAAATAATTTGTATGGTACCTTTGATAAAAGCCATTCACCATCGTGTGCCCTTATCTATTGGAGGGAGGTTGTTAAGGGAGGACTTCATGGGGCTTGAATCATCATTTTTTCATCCTTCCTAGTTAGGTTAGTAGGGCGACACAGTGGCACAGCTGCTGTAGTTGCTACCACAGCACCAGATACTCTGGTTTGATCCCGACTTCGGGTGCAGTTTGTATGAAGTTTGCACATTCTCACTGTGATGCGTGGGTTTCCTCACACATCCCAAAGACATGCAGGTTTGTAGATTAAACGACATCTGTAAATTGCCCCTAGAGTGTGGAGAGTAGATGAGAAAGTGGGATGATAAACAAGTCAAGAGGCAAGAGTGTTTATATTGTCGTATGTCCCGGATGGGACAATGAAATTCTTACTTGCTGCAGCACAACAGAATATGTGAACATAGTACATAACGGGGGAAGAGAAAAAAAAAGAAACATTTCAATAAATAACAAATATAGTGCAATAATAATATAGTTTTTTGCAGTTCAGATCTCAGAGCTTATTCGTTGTTGTGTTTAATAGCCTGATGGCTGTAGGGAAGTAGCTGTTCCTGAACCTGGACGTTACAGTTTTCAGGCTCCTGTACATTCTTCCCGATGGCAATGGTGCGATGAGTGTGGCCAAGATGGTGTGGGTCCTTGATGATTTTGGCAGCCTTTTTAAGGCAGCCACTACGATAGATCCCTTCGACGGTGGGGAGGTCAAAGCCGGTGATGGACTGGGCAGTGATCACAACTTTTAGTATGTGAATATGTAAACATTGTATATAATGGAAAAAAAGTTCAATAAATAACAAATATAATGCAAATAACAAATAATAATATAGTCTTTTTGCAGTTCAGAGCTCAGAGCTTATTTGTTGTGTTTAATAGCCTGATGGCTGTGGGGTAGGAGCTGTTCCTGAACCTAGATGTTAGTCTTCAGGCTCCTGTACCTTCTTCCTGATGGCAGTGGTGAGATAAGTGTGTGGCCAGGATGGTGTGGATCCTTGATGACGGTGGGGAGGTCAAAGCCGGTGATGGACTGGGGATTGGTCACAACTTTAGTAGTCTTTTTCGCTCCTGGACGTTCAAATTGCAAAAGCAGGCCACAAGACAACCACTTAGAATGCTCTCTACCGTGCACCTGCAGAAGTTTAGGAGAATCCTCTTCGATATGCCGAATCACTGTAATCTTCTCAGGAAGTAGAGTCGCTGATGTGCTTGCTTTACAATTGCATCGGTGTGCAGGGTCCAGGAAAGATCTTCTGATATATGCACGCCCAGGAATTTGAAGTTATTGATCCTCTCCACCATCGTCCCGTTGATATAAACAGGATTGTGGGTCCTCATCCTTCCCCTACTAAAGTCCACAATCAGTTCAGTGGTCTTACTGATGTTGAGAGCCAGGTTGTTGTGCTGGTACCATTTGGTCAGTCGGTCGATCTCACTTCTATACTCTGATTCGTCCCCATCTGTGATCCGTCCAACCACAGTGGTGTCGTCGGCAAACTTGATGATGGAGTTCACATTATGCCCGGCTACCCTGTCATGGGTATAGAGTGAGTAAAGCAGGGGGCTGAGCACGCAGCCTTGAGGTGCTCCCGTACTAATTGTCATTGAGGATGAAGTGGTCCCTCCAATTTGAACAGACTATGATCTGCGGATGAGGAAGTCGAGGATCCAATTGCAGAGGGATGCGCAGAGGCCCAGTTCCGTGAGCTTGATAACCAGCTTGGAAGGGCTAATGGTATTAAACGCCAAGCTGTAGTCTATAAACAACAGCCTGACGTAAGTGTTTTTATTGTCCAAGTGGTCCAATGCGGAGTGGAGAGCCAGCAAAATTGCTTCCTCCGTTGACCTGTTGTGGCGGTATGAGAACTGTAGTTGGTCGAGGTTCTAGTCGAGGTAGGAGTTGATGTGCACCATAACCAACCTCTCAAAGCACTTCATCACCACAAACGTTAGTGCCTGGTCGATATAGTCATTGAGGCACGTCACCTTACTTTTCTTGGACACCGACCGGTATTGTGTGTGAACAAGTAATCGATGGTTGGCATGGACACAATGTGAATGTGTTTCCCTGATGTATCTTTCAATCAGTCAAAGTTTTCAGATGACTAAGTGCTAACCTGTTCATGCTACTTAAAAATAGTAGACCAACATTTTTTATTTGCACCTTCCCATCCCTGCCTTGCGCTCTCCAATGTAACCAAAATGATCAGCCAACTTCAAGGGATGCAATTGTAAGTTATTGGTTTATCATGAGATCATAAGATCATAAGTGATAGGAGCAGAATTAGGCCTTGGCCCATCAAGTTTACCCTGTCAATCAATCAAGGCTGATCGATCTCTCCCTCCTAACTTCATGCTCCTCCCTCCTCCCCATAACCTCTGACAACCGTACTAATCAAGAATCTATCTGTTTCTGCCTTAAATATATCCACAGCCTTCGGTGGCAAAGAATTCCACAGATTCACCACCCTCTGACTAAAGAAATTCCTCCTCTTCTTCCTAAAAAAGCACCTAAAAAAACTATGTAAGTAACACCCCCAAAGTAGCTGTGACCTTTTATAGCAGGATATCACAAACAGCCAACAGCTTTTGGTTGCAATATATTTAGGAATGAAGTTTTAAACTTCATCTCTGGATCTGCAAGCTAGAAGTTAAAATTGATTTTTTTTTCCCCTCCTCCTCCTCTACTACCAGCGAGTTATGGTAAACAAAAACATCTTTGTTTGTTCCTGCTGCTCTTGAGTCCCTTTTGCTGTAAATGCAATCAGCTATTCAAGGAAACCTGCAATTTGAACAAATATTGACTGCAGTAAACAATGTGCTGGGACACACCCAAAGGCTCTTGGCTGAGAGCAAGTCTGTGTCCAGCATTGTTTTAACTGAATCCATCAAGACTGCCCCAATACAAGGCATACTTTATCTCTACAAAGCTGAGGCCACGCGCCAACTCTCGGACACCTCCTCCTACTTACCCCTGGACCATGAACCCACTGACGAGCACCAGGCCACCATCTCCAGCACCATCACCGACTTCATCCACTCCCACGCCCTGCCCGACCGAGCCTCCAACCTCATCGTTCCCCAGCCCCGCACAGCCCGCTTTTACCTTCTCCCCAAAATCCACAAACCTGACTGTCCCGGTAGACCCATTGTCTCTGCCTGTTCGTGCCCCACCGAACTCATCTCCACCTACCTCGACTCCATCCTATCCCCCTTGGTTAAATCCCTCCCTACCTATGTTCAAGACACCTCAGACACTCTCCGTCATCTCCGCGCATTCCACTCTCTAGGCCCTCACCTCCTCATCTTCACCATGGACGTCCAGTCATTGTACACCTCCATCCCTCACCAGGATGGTCTCGAAGCCCTCCGTTTTTTCCTCGACCGTAGAAGCAATCTATACCCGGCCACTGACACCCTCCTCCGCCTAGCGGAGCTGGTCCTTACACTTAATAACTTTTCATTTGACTCCTCCCATTTCCTCCAAATACAAGGCGTAGCTATGGGCACACGCATGGGCCCCAGCTACGCCTGCCTCTTTGTCGGGTACGTAGAACAATCCTTGTTCAATGCGTACCAGGGCCCCATCCCCGACCTCTACCTCCGCTACATCGATGATTGTTTTGGTGCCACATCCTGCACCCACACACAACTGACTGACTTCATCCGCTTCACCACCAACTTCCATCCGGCACTCAAATACACCTGGACCATTTCCGACACTTCCCTACCATTCCTTGACCTCACTATCTCCATCGCAGGTGATAGACTCCTTACCGACATCCACTACAAACCTACCGACTCCCATGGCTATCTGGACTACACTTCTTCCCACCCTGCTTCCTGTAAGGACTCCATCCCCTACTCCCAATTCCTCCGTCTATGCCGCATCTGCTCCCAGGATGAGGCGTTCCACACCAGGGCATCTGATATGTGCTCATTCTTCAGGGAACGGGGGTTCCCCTCCTCCACCATAGATGAGGCTCGCACCAGGGTCTCTGCCATACCCCGCAACACTGCTCTCTCTCCCCATCCCCCCACTCACAACAAGGGCAGAGTCCCCCTAGTCCTCACCTTTCACCCCACCAGCCGTCACATACAACAAGTGATCCTCCGTCAGTTTCGCCACCTCCAACGTGACCCCACCACTCGCCACATCTTCCCATCTACCCCATGTCTGCCTTCCGCAAAGACCGCTCCCTCCGTAACTCCCTTGTCAATTCTTCCCTTCCCTCCCATACCACCCCCTCCCCTGGTACTTTCCCTTGCAACCGCAAGAGATGCAACACTTGTCCCTTCATCTCCCCCCTCTACTCCATTCAAGGACCCAAGCAGTCGTTCCAGGTGCGACAGAGGTTCACATGCATCTCCTCCAACCTCATCTATTGCATTCGCTGCTCTAGATGCCAGCTGATCTACATCGGTGAGACCAAGCGGAGGCTTGGCGATCGTTTCGCCGAACACCTCCGGTCGGTCCGCAATAACCAACCTGAACCCCCGGTGGCTCAGCACTTCAACTCCCCCTCCCATTCCGTATCTGATCTCTCTGTCCTGGGTCTCCTCCATGGCCACAGCGAGCAACACCGTAAATTGGAGGAAATGCACCTCATATTCCGCTTGGGCAGTCTACATCCTGGGGGCTTGAACATTGAATTCTCCCAATTCTGCTAGCCCTTGCTGTCCCCTCCCCTTCATCAGCCATCTGGTTGTCTCCTCCCCTCCCCCAGCCCTCGGGCTCCTCCTCTGCCTTTTTCCTTTTTTCCTTTCTTCTCCCCCCTATCAGTCTGAAGAAGGGTTTCGGCCCGAAACGTTACCTATTTCCTTCGCTCCATAGATGCTGCTGCACCCGCTGAGTTTCTCCAGCATTTTTGTGTACCTTCGATTTTCCAGCATCTGCAGTTCCTTCTTTAATACTTTATTTCTAAATGTGCTCAGCAGCAAAAACAGACAGATTCACGAAATAAATGGCAATCAGGACACTGAACTGTCGCGGCTGCGGTATCTACTGCCAAGAGCGGAACTCACTATCAAAACATGGAGGGGACGGGGGACACAATTATTTGGCGGCCGCGCGCGCATGCGCACACTCACACACACACACACGCACGCGAGGCTTCGGAGGCTCAATCCAGCGCTAAATGCAGCTCAACTCTGCCTGTCTCGCTAGGTTAACTACAGCCCTGACTGGACTGACGGGATACCAGCGCTGCTTCTCCGCGCTGGCCATATTTCCCACAAGCCCAGGAATGTTAACCTGGCGGGACAGGCAGAGTTGAGCTGGGTTTAGTGCTGTTTCTCTGCGCTGGCTGTGGGCCTGGGGACACAGCTCGCGTCTGACTCCCGACCTCTCTGGCCACCCGTGGGGGGGGCACTCGGGACAGCGCCGGAGAGCCGGCCAAGATCGATCCTGCCTGCGGATGAGGCGCAGGTCTGTGCCACGTCTCCCTCCTCCAATCGCCGCGCTCTATCCTCAGACCCCCCCCCCCCCACTCCTCCCTCCTCCACTCATCGCACCCGCGATCATCAGTCCCACCCCCACAGTCTCGTGGAAAGCGGAGATTTAAAAATACGGATCAGAAAAACTTGGGGGGGATGTCCCCCACCTCTCAAAACATGGGGGGTACGTATCCCCTCTTTCCCCCCCCCCCCCCGGGTTTTCCGCCCCTGTCTACTGCTGTTTAACATATAAAACGTACAGAATATTTCAGGAGCAGAAAGGGATGTCTAGGTTACATTGTACACCAGGGATGTCACGGATGGCATCATGCTGTGGAGTTGAGCTCCACCCGCCATCACCCCTTTCCCACCCCTTCCTCACCCGTCCCCAGAGTCCCTTCTCAGAAATTGCACATAAAGTCAAATATGTGCTTTGACCTGCACTGCCCCATTCACCATTTCCCAGAACAATCTCCCCCCCCTCCCCCAACCATTTCCTAGTAGTCTTCCAACCATCTGCTGCAAGGCCCAACCACACGAACCCTGCTCCCACCACACAAAGTGCCTCCTGCCACCATCCCCCCTTTCCACTCCCATTTCTATTACTGAAAAATGAAGCAGAATCAAGTCTCCTCGAGTTACCACTCTCCAATTTCTTGGCTCCTGTGATAATGGCACCAACTCTCACTGCAGAATAACTGTGCAGTCCTCCTGCATCCTGGAGATGTGGCTACTTTTCACACACTAAATACAGCACCACCCACAAAGCCCTATCACTTCACAGAATAAATAAATATCACTTGCTGACTGACAATTTATTGAGATATAAACTTTGTTCGTAATTTATTTTTGGCAGCATAACAACAGAGTTTATTGGTGTCCTGAAGGTGGGTGCCATCTGTTTTAATAGAATAGTTCTGAAAGGTACTCCTTTCCCATGAGAAAGAAAGAGCTACATCTGATTGCTGCTGTAAGACTCCCCCCAATAGAATTTTTAAAAGAATAAGCAGAGGTCAGCCAAGGACAGTGCAAAAATATTGAGCATAAATACTTGCCAAAAATTTGATTCTTGAGAATCAAAAGATTTGTTGGTTGTGAAACCGGAGGCTATTTGCGCCATTGTGTCGATGGCAGTGTCTACGTTTTTATACTAATCTTGTTCCTTACCTCTAAGTGCATAGACATGGAGGACACCATGCTTCAAGATCTCATCCATTTTAAAACATGTAGGATTTGAGCTGTAGATCAATACACCATTCTTCAGGCAAAAATAAATATCCCCTGATCCTTACAATTTTTTCAAATTCCATGTCCTTTAGTTATTGATCTGGCTGCTCTGTTCATTAAACATCCCCCACCCCCCCCCCCCCCCCACCCCCAGCCCTCATCCATGTTCTCCCAAAAGATGCCACCTGACCCGCTGAGTTCCTCCATGACTTTGTGTCCTTTACCCCACAGCCTTCTTTATTTTAAAAGAAAGCAACACCAGCTAAATTACTCCTTCAGTCCTGGCCCCCTGAATCCTCCTTTGTATTTTCCATAGCTCCATCATATGAGCTGCCACACGCTCCATGGACTAGCCATCTCCTCCTATGCTGCAGGAGAATATGAGAAATAGAAACATAGAAACAGAAAATAGGTGCAGGAGGAGGCCATTCGGCCCTTCCAGCCAGCACCACCATTCATTGTGATCATGGCTGATCATCCCCAATCAATAACCCGTGCCTTCCTTCTCCCCATATCCCTTGATTCCACCAGCCCCTAGAGCTCCATCTAACTCTCTCTTAAATCCATCCAGTGATTTGGCCTCCACTGCCCTCTGTGGCAGGGAATTCCACAAATTCACAACTCTCTGGGTGAAAAAGTTTTTTCTCACCTCAGTCTTAAATGGCCTCCCCTCTATTCTAAGACTGTGGCCCCTGGTTCTGGACTCACCCAACATTGGGGAAAATTTTCCTGCATTTAGCTTGTCCAGTCCTTTTATAATTTTAGATGTTTCTATAAGATTCCCCCTCATCCTAAACTCCAGTGAATACAAGCCTAGTCTTTTCAATCTTTCCTCATATGACAGTCCCGCCATCCCAGGGATCAATCTCGTGAACCTACGCTGCACTGCCTCAATCACATGGATGTCCTTCCTCAAATTAGGAGACCAAAACTGTACACAATACTCCAGATGTGGTCTTACCAGAGACCTATACAACTGCAGAAGAACCTCTCTACTCCTATACTGAAATCCTCTTGTTATGAAGGCCAACATTCCATTAGCTTTCTTCACTGCCTGCTGTACCTGCACGCCAACTTTCAGTGACCGGTGTACAAGGACACCCAGGTCTCGCTGTACCTCCCCCTTACCTAACCTAACCCCTTTGAGATAATAATCTGCCCCCTTGTTTTTGCCACCAAAGTGGATAACCTCACATTTATATATATTATACTGCATCTGCCACGCATCTGCCCACACACTCAACCAGTGTGCTCTTGTGCGCTTCTATAACCGCAACTAGAATTGAACACTGTTTTCTAACCGGGACCAAACTACGATGTAAATAAAGTTCCAGCAGGATGTTCCTGCACTTACTTTTTGTGTCTCAGTAAATTAAATATTCCATCTTAACCACCTTAGCTGTATGTTCTACATTCAAGGATTCCTGTTTTATACACTGATTCTCAATACTTTATCTGTGGAGACCTTTATCCCATTTGAGCTCCATAAATTCATAATCTACACTTCTCCAGATTAAAATCGACAGATAACTTACTTATGCCTTCAACTTTCCCCATTCACGATCAACCACATGACCACATTTTATATAATCTACAGACTTCTTTTGTGTACTTCAGCATTTTCTAAACCATTGATGCATACCAGGAAAAACAAGCACCTTAGAATTGACGCCATTCGAAGACCACTGCAAAGTCTTCCAGTCAAGATATATTTTTTGTTTCTTTTGTTTTAAGACAAAGGTTTGCATCCAAGACCTTTACAATCTCTGTCAATATTTCATGTGGAACTTGGTTAAATCCCTAGGATAAAAACGTAAAGATACAACGTGTTGCATTTAACAAACTTCTGCATTACTGTCTGAAAAAGATCAATTGATTATTCAAAAATGACCCTTTTAAGAAAGGCAAATTGACTGCCATTGGTTAAACTATGCCTTTATAAAGAGCAATATTCACTTCCTATCAGTTTAATTCTATAATGATTTACAATGACAAGCTAATGATCAATGCATAGTGCAATTGATCATAAAGAAATGTTAAGATTACATAGCCAGAGAAATTGAAAGCGCATAACTGGCCTGTAACTATTTAGTCAATAGCTATCTTCCATTTTAAGCAAGTGTACTCCTTCAGCAAGCTTCGTGCACTATGTCCAAAGTCAGAAAATATTATAAAGTAACTAGACCAAGGGGGACCCGTTGGGTCCCGTCCCCTCAACGCACGGTTGCGGTGGGGAGGGGGGTGGCCTGCAGCATCACACACATACACTAACCACCCCCCCACACACACACACGCGCGCACACACACACTAACCACCCCCCTTGATGTTATATTCATATTATTCATTCGCTCCTTTTACCCCATCCCCACCCTATCCACTCACGCACAGCCCCCAACTCACAGGTGCGGCTAGAGAGGGAGGTGGTAGAGAGAGAGGGACACAGAGGCACAGAGTGGGACACGGGGCACAGAGAGGGACACGGGGACACAGAGAGGGACACGGGGACACAGAGAGGGACACGGGGACACAGAGAGGGACACAGAGAGGGACACAGAGGGGGACACAGAGGCACAGAGAGGGACACAGAGGCACAGAAAGGGACACAGAGGCACACAGAGGCACAGAGAGGGACACAGACACAGAGAGAGAGAGGGAGGGGGAGAAGGAGGGGGGAGGGGAGGGGGAGAGAGGGGGAAGAGAGAGGGAGAGGGCGGACTTGAACTCGGCGTGCGGGCGGCGAGGACACTGTGTGGGCGGGGCTGACTGCGAACAGGCGGAGTGCCTCGGGAGCGCTCAGGAGCTCGGGGGACCTCGGAAGCCCTTGGAAGCCCAACCAAATTACTGCGTGCTCAGCGGCTTCAATCCAGTGCCCGAGGAGGGGGGGGAGGGCGGCTGGGCTGCGGGCGGGGCGGCCGGCCGAGTGTGAATCGATAGCGAACGGGCGTCGATCAAATGACTGCGAACCAGGGGGGGGAGGGGTGACGTAAGTCAATGTGTGTGGAAAACAGTGCGCAGCAGGCGGCGCGAGCAGACCCATTGTGACGTCATCAGCTCGTTAACTTTAAAAAGATTTCAGATTTGTGAACAATCTTAATACATAACTCAAGAAATAATGCATCAAATTTTCAGATAAGGCGATTTTTGACATCATGGCGTAAATCTCTATCGGAATATGTAAAAATTTCACCGTTAGCGCATCGTGTTTTCGAGGAGATGTGAAATGCAGACGAACATCACACAAACACACACATATAAATACACATCCAAGATCAGACTTTTAATAGTTACTAGACCAAGAGTAGACCCATTGGGTCTGGACCCCGAACATGCTTCAGACCCCGGGGTCTGGTTCCCGAACGTGCTTCAGCGAAAGGAAAAAAATGGCGGCGTTTTTGGAGCAGAGCCGGGCGGCAGCAGCCGTTATGGTGGCTGGCCAGCAGGAGGAGACAAAATGAGTGAGTGGGGGAGTGGGGGGGGATGTTTTTTTTTTAAAATGTGTAGATAAAAATGTCTAAATCTAATAAGGACTGTGTTGGGGTATGTAAAAGTGTAATGTCTAGCGAAATGGAAAAAATCGCGGAGTTTTCGCGTGTGGTTTTGGCGGAGCAAGGAATCAAAGGCCAAATCTGACACCCACAAATAAACACACACACCCACACACATAGTTTTAATAGTATATAGACTAGACTAAGTGGGATCCGTTGTGTCCCATGTTCACACGGGAGGACTGGTCCCCCGACGCAATATTCCACCTCTCCACCAATTACAATATTGGTGGCCAGTGGGGTGGGGGGGAGGGGCTTTCTGGAGCGCTGGTATGGGTGTTGTTGGCTGCAGGGACTACTGGTCTCCAGAGGGCTAGTATGGACATTGTGGGCCAAATGGAATCTTGGGGTGGCAGCTCAGTCCCTCACGCCTGATGTGCTGGCAGCTCACTCACGGCTGGTGGGCTGGCAGTTGACTCACGGCTATTCCTTGAAATTCCATTTCAAGCAGAGTGCAAGGCCACCAAATTCAAATCCATTTTCCTACCATTTCAAGCAGGGTGCAAGGCCACCAAATTCATGTGCAGTTTCTTACCTCTTCGAGCAGGGTGCAAGGCCACCGAATTCAAGTGCAGTTTCATACCATTTAATGCAGGGTGCAAGGCCACCACATTCAAATGCAGTTTCATACTATTTCAGCCTTTTCACTTCAACCCAACCCCCCCAAACAACCATTTGCAGGCAGTGCCTTTTCACTTCAACCCAAACCCCCTAAACAACCATTTGCAGGCAGTGCCTTTTCACTTCAACCCAAACCCCCCAAACAACCATTTGCAGGCAGTGCCTTTTCACTTCAACCCAAACGCCCCAAACAACCATTTGCAGGCAGTGCCTTTTCACTTCAACCCAAATTCCCCAAACAACCATTTGCAGGCAGTGCCTTTTTACTTCAAACCAACCATATTTTCATTTTCAAACCACATTAAGGGCACTCACAGTTGAGTAGACATGTGTTCAGTGTTATTCAGAACTCAGAGAGACGTGACCCTCTGGCTTCCTCCATCTTGCAGAGTCTGAGTGAGGCACACCACTTCCTGGTTTTATAGTCCCTCCAGCAGGGGCAGCAGAAAGAATGGCAATTTAAAAAAAAAACATAAATATCTCTTTGATTTTTCATCGATGGGAAAAATCCTCTGGTGCCGGAAGGCGGAGGGGGGCTCTGAGCGAGGTGGCCAAAAATGACGGCCGTAGGTGGCGGCGTTCTCTCGGAAATCGCAGCACAGTGAGCCAAAAGCGGTCAAGATCAGACATTTAGTAATATAGATAAGATGGTTAACGTCTTAGCTGTTTACTTGTTTCTCTGAAGAGTTTGGAATACAATTTATCCAGCATGATGATTTGTACACCTGGTATGATCATTTAATATTTCCTTGATATTTATCGTATCCAATATTTCATTTTCATTCTTCCCGACTTCAATTTCCAGATCATCCTTCTCTTGTGAAGGCAGACACATAATATTGTTTTCGAACCAAACTCAGGTTTATCTTTTTCCATCTCTTTTCCTTATTATCCTTTTGTTCCTTATGTTTATAAAAAATATTAAGATTATCCTTGACTTTTCCTGCACATTTTCTTTTCCGTGTTCTCTGTCTTAACAAGTTCTTCTCCAACTTCACCCTTGCAAATTGTACAATATTCTTCTTTTTAAATTTGTCTGTTGAGTGACATTAAACAATGCTAACTTCTTTGCTGCCATTTTTCCAGCTCTTGTTTCCTCATCTTTTCAAACGTGTTCATTCATCCCCGCCTTCCACGTAACTCTGCCTGTAGCTCGTTTGAGTTTGCACAGACACCTCCTCCTCCAGAACTACTACCTGCATCCCAGGAACCTTGCCTCCTTCATCATTTATTAGTAATGCATTCATTTTAATTATCCAATTTCTGTTTATGATATCAATGTCCTAAGCTCTGGAATTCCCTAAACCTATTCCCCTCCTGATCATTCTGGTCGGCACTCTTAGTGAGTTTTCCAATATTGGGTTATTTAATAAAGCCTGCAAAGTAAAAATCATGCTGTATTAAATGTACAATATAAATGCAATTTATCTTATTCGTAGAACCCTCTTTCCATGTCATAAGGAAATATGAGAATTACGAGCATAAGAGTTAGAAAGTTCTTTCATTTTACTTGGAGTCAACTTTCACATATCCTAAACACCAAGTTTTCAACGTTCTACTGGGAAAGGATTGCTATTAGTTCACAGTCACGCCAGACAAAGTGTGAACATCCCTGTCATTCCCAGGGCATGCATTCCACATGGTTCTCCATTGTTCTTTCCGGCCCTCACCAGAGTGCAAGCTAGCTTTCAGTTGGCCAGAGCATATTCCAACTTCAAGAATGTAAGTGGATACGGTTGCTGAAGAATCACAGAAATCCCTTCAGGACATTGAGAAGTTAGACTGGAATTTGATTCAAAATTAATTACTTGCCGGAACCAGGTCCCACCTCAGCTGCTTGGTTCCCAGTCACCAGTAGATGCTCCAACAACTGATGACTCTGCCAGGATGTAGACCCCTTTGTATTTGGTTGTACTGGAGACTTCTTCAGTGTATGAGTCTGTGGGTGTAGATTCAAGAAATGCAACTTCAGCACCATCTGGTGGGCTTCCTGGAGAATTTCACCTTGTAGTCAGTTGATCCAATGCAATGCTGTCAAACATTAAGATCAGTTCAATCTCGGAGAAATTAACCAATTCATTGTTGATCTACTTGTAACTGGTTTGTTTTCAGGAGTAAGGACCCTCAAATGACTTTAAAAAACAATTAAAGAATGACAGTTGTAGCCAAGGGCAGTGATGTGTGCCTCACTGAAAGAAGTAAAGTGAGATATGCAAGGACAACTGAGAGTGCGTCGTGGAATACAATGCAAGTATTGAATTCATTGATTCAATATTCACTAAGAATTCATCAATTTCGTTTCACATGATATTTTAAATACTAACCAAGTAACTCCCAAAGCTTTCCTAAGTAAATGAAACCCGAGCAACTTAGACAGGGGTAAAAATACTGTTCTTTCATCACAAGAGCCTGTGGCAGGTGACATGCCCTGTTGGACCTGGCACTGGAAGTAATAAGCGTGCTTTAAATCATTTTGAAGCTGCTCCTATATCAAAAGTGTTGGAAGCATTGATCTTAATCACCGAGTCAGATATCAAATGACAATGAACAGGTACCACCCATCCATTTGCACCACACAGAGGAGGCTTGTTGTCTACTCTGTCGAAGGTAGGTCTTGTACAATTATCCTCAAACAGTGCAAGCAGCAGCATGTCTGACCCAGTCAGCATTCTTCCTTGATGCCTTTACATCTTACAGCGAGTTGCCCGAAGTTCTGCAGCCAAATCTTTGGCGTGCATTTTCTTGCAAAACAAATTTACAGCATTTTTCCTTTAAACATCTTGCATACTCCCAGAACTGCGCATAGCATACGATAGGTTAGGAATCTCTGGGCTGGATCAAGTTTTCCAGTGATGTTGATAAGAGATGAAATATGACCAGATCATTACGGCCACCCCTGTGCAGCTCTTGGATATAGAAACAAGGAACTTCAAATGTTGGTTTACAAAAAAAGAAAACTAAGTGCTTGAATAACTCAGCGGGTCAGACGGGATGGAGGGATGCTGCATGACCCGCTGAGTTACTCAGGCACTTTGTGTCTTATTTTTGCCCTGATATGGCTATTTTACATCAACCTCAGGCAAAATAGAGGGTTCTATCTTAAATCTCAGCATAGGTTCAGATCCTTCAACTGCGCAACAATTATTTAGTTCAGACAAGAACCAAAATGTGCTGTGGTGCTGCAGTCATTAGTTGGACTCACACTGGAGAGCAGTCACATCAAGTGCAAGAGAGCATTCTCAGTGAGCTTGGCAGCAAGCTTTGTAACAAAGGAATACAAGTGTAAGCCAGTTTCCAAATGAAGAGGATGAACCGGTACCTCGTCAGGACTGGGGATACAAGCCCTTTGAGCTCAACGCTGAATTGAACTTTTCCCCCTAAATCAAAACAATGCCAAAGCAGAAAAAAATGAATCTGTGTTACCTGACGGATGTCGAGTTAAGCCTTCTAATTTCATGTTCAGTTTATTCAAGCTGCCACGGGATTTTGACGTGACAGGGATTAAAGGTATGAGAGAGGATGAATGAATCATCAATTCCCAATTATCTCACCACTGGCACTTTTTTCAATCTTGGTCTTGTTCTGTACTATGGATTTGGCCTTTCACTTGAACCAAATGGAAAAAATTAAACCAGTACTAAATTAGGCCAGCTCCATCAACATGCTCTGATTTCAAACACTGCTTTGAAATTCCAGCAATTTATTTTCTCAATTTAAAGTGCAGCAGAAGAAATTTGATTCTAATTTGTAGATTGAATCTTCCAATCCATTGTAATAGGTACGAAAGGGTTTCATTCTCACAGAATCTTACTCACATTTTTCCGGTCGTCGCGATAATCAGGTTCCCTTCCGATTTGATGCTATATTTCACAAGTTATTGATGATAACATTTTTTTTAAAGCCCAAAACGGCTTCTGAGAGAGTCTTCCAGCAATGATGTCACAATGCCATCTCACAGTCCACCAATCACAATGGGCTCTCATTTACACAAGCTGCCGAGTGTGACAATTAGATCACAATGGGACATTGCCAACGGTAACGGCAGCAACAGCTTGAAGGAGAGGTTGCCAATGGTAACGGCAGCAGAAGCTTGGAGGAGAATGCTGCGCGCCACCATCTTCAGTCCGACTGGGCCTCACAAGGGGGGAGGAGTGTGTGACGGGGGTGGGGTGGTGTATGACGGGGTGAGGTGTCAAGTTAAAAGTCAACTCTATTCATTGACTCAAAGATTAATTGCCGTTTTACAACTTTCCTCCAACGCTGCCCGCAACCTCTGCAAAAATTTTAGCGCTACCGTGTAAGTCTCCATGTCAAAGGCAGTTATTGTTTTCAAAGTTGGCTTTTAAAAAAAGTATCAATAACTTTTGTAAGACTTTAAAAAAAAGTATCAATAACTTTTGTAAGACTTCGCAAATTTTACCCCCAGCCCACTCCCTTAAATTTCATGTTATTGATATTTAAAGTTTTAAAAAGCCCAGTTTGAGAAGAATAACTGTCATGCTGCTTTGAGGTTTCTGGCAGCCTCCAGTGATGATTTCACAATGTCATCTCACAGTCCACCAATCACAATGGGATCATTTACATAAGCTGCAGTCATTGTTGCCAACGGCAACGGCAGCCAAGAATTTTACCCCCAGCCTACTCCCCACAGCCCACTCCCCACAGACAACAGCCCACTCCCCTCAGCCAACTACCCCCAGCCCACTCCCCACAGCCCACTCCCCACTCCCCACAGCCCACTCCCCACAGCCCACTCCCCACAGCCCACTCCCCACAGAATTTTGAGAGACAGAATTTTGGCCATGCCCCTCTCTGGCATTGGTGGCCCAATCGTTGAGCAGCAAAAATGTAATTGTCTCTTGTATGTAGGATAGAGCTCATGTATGGGGATCGATGGTCGGCGCGGATTCGGTGGGCCGAATGGCCTGTTTCCGAGCTCACTAAAGTATACACAGCAACACAAGAGCATGGATGCCACACAGTTACACTTCAACACCACTATAACAGACAATCGCTGACTCAGCAACAAATGGACAACACATAGTCATTCAGTCAGCCCCAAGTGATCATATTGGGGATTAGCAATGCATACTTAATACATATCTAAGTTTCAGATCTTGCGCTTTTATACTGATATAATGAAGGCAATATATTTAGTTGGAAAGAGTAGAAAAATATACAAAGATCCCCAGTGAGTCAAGTAAATTCACGTGGTGAATTTATTAACATTAATTTTTTTTCAAACTGCCATTAGTATTTGACCCCACTGCTGCAGAACCCATGAAACCAACCCACATTGTGCACACATGTCCTTCTTGCTTTCTACATGAGAACTGTAGTTCTTTTGAAATTCTACCAACTGCTTACCTTCAGAAATAAAATAATTATTCATGAGCGATTACTACACACCCCTAAGTAGAATCGTTTATCTACTTGCTATAAGACCAGTAGGCTAAGCCTTTTACCAAAGATCAATTTATGAGACCGAGTTTGTTGTTGAATTCCTTGTATGCAGCTGCCCCAACCTCGCAGCAACAAACTACAGTAGCAGATCTGGACAATGGAATGCGCCACACGAAACACCTCATCAATCAATCGCCCAAGGCTGCTCATTTTAATCTGAATCCATGTGCTTTGTGCACAGGAACCAGCTTTTCTTCCTGTCTAATAAGCAATTACTGTAATACTACTATCCTTTCTAAAGCAAATAAGCTTGTATAAACCACATGGCAGCAGAATCCCAGTAACAAATAAGTCTTCACACAGACCAGCTGTATTTAGGGAAGTACTGTGATAACAAGCAGTAACAAGGAATGACACGGGCTATTTCAACGATTCTCAAAGGGGGTGTACCACTCAACTCAATGAACATTGGCAATGGACCAAAATGTCCATAGATAGCAATGTTTAAATTTCTTCACCACATATTCATGAGCCCTATGGTGGTCAATGTATCTCGCAGCAACTGAAGTCATGCAGACCACCAAACTCAATCAAGTGAGCTTGATAGGAAATTCCTAGAAATCTGAAATAAAACAGAAAATGGTGGAAATACTCAGCAAGTCAGGCATTATTTGTGTAGGCAGAGAAAAACAGAATTTAAAAAGTCCCATGCACCATAAACTATCAAATGAGTCGATAATGACTTCCTCTACCCCATCTTAGATGTTGCCTGACTTTTGCAGTAGAGATCGCCACAGAAGATCCTTCTTCCCTGTAGCTATCACATGTCTCCAACCCCCATCTTGGTCAGTGTTTCTCTGGTCAGTGTTATAAATGTAAGGACAGTTGTCAGCCTCATTCAGGATGTCTTGGTGCAGGAGTTGTTCCCCAAGTCCAGCCCATCTGGGCCAACCCCAGGATAAAAAGGAGGGTTAATAGCCCCATTGTCCTTTCTTGGTTCTCTGATCCATTTACAGTCCATCAGATGTATCCAACGGGGGTGATCTTCAATCTTCACGGCGGTTGGTGTCGTAGTAACAGAAAGGTACAGTCCCCTCCAACACAGTCCCAATTTTGTCCGATCCCAGTACCTTATCAGTACGTAGTCTCCCGATTGTATGGATTCTCCGTTATGGTCAACTGGTAGTGGTTTCGGCGTTTTCAATACCTGTGAATGTAAGACTGACATGGTTCGAGTTAATTGCTATGCGTACGTAATTAATTCATCGCTTCATAGCTTGTCCTATTATCAGTTCAAAAGATGTTAACCCTGTCTCTCTAGCTGGGGTAGTTCCGAACCGTCAGAATGGCTGGGAATACCTTAACCCATTCCTGTCCAGTCTCGGTCAAGGCTTCACTTAAACTCTTTAGTATCCTATTCATTCCCTCCACTAATCCAGAACTCTGCAGGTGGTGAGGGATGGAAGATCACTCTTTACCTACTTTTTAAAGGCAGACCCTTTAAGAATAGATCATATTAAGACAATTTAAAAGTATTCCCAATTGTTCCAATCTATCTCTCCAAATTCACAATTTCATATTAACAATTTTTCTTCTTCTGAGATATAGGCATTTCCAATCTCATCTAACACTTTAACCAGGATTCCACATGGTCAGTGTGGAATCCAGGTCTCTTTTGAACTCAATTCAAAAGGTAAGAAATAGGAAGAAAATAAACTTAAAACACCGATAAATCAAAACAAACCATATTTGCATCTGTTAAAAGTTGAGAAGACAGAGAATAAACAGTTAATTTCAACATAGATAGCGAACGTATTTGCAAAGAACAAAGTAAAAGAAAATAACTGTGTGCGGTCCATCCCCACACAACTGCAACTTCTTAGAGACACTACCTCTTACAACACGAGACTCTACAAAGATTTATCTCGTAAAAGAGCAAGCTCATTCAATGGCATCCTATTTCATCTGATTAATTCAACATTCACCCAGAACCTGTTCCACAAACAAGTAACAATCTTTAAATTTACTCACTCCATACCCTTTTTTTCTGTGACATTCACTCACAAATTTCCACACCTCATGCAATATGCTGAATCTCAGATATTCACACACTTTATTAAAATAATAAAATTCTCACTCTCACCGCAAGGAAATCATGCAAACTTAAAACTTTGATATACCCAAATACGCTCATACTTTGTTCATAAATACAACACATACTGAAGAACGGTCTCGACCCAAAACACACATTTACACATCCCTTGTATTCCACTCGATTCTCCCCCCACTGCTGCTGCTGCTCCCCCCTCTTATAAAAGCTTCAAAGTGTAAGCTACATTTCACTTTCCCTTCCCTCCTTACCAGCATGCGTAAGGGGGCGTGTATAGTGTAAAAGAACGGGCAGGAAAGCATCAGGTACCCAAACTTGTCCGAGAGGGGTGAGCCAGAGGCCCGTCAAAGAATCAACGGCGCAGCCCTCTCATTTCCAAAAATCACGATGCGCGGCAGAGGCATCCCCCTGTATTAAGTTTACATCAATCCATGTCTGGCAGAGCCGTTCTGTCTACAAGAATCTTTGAGTCTGTGGGATCAATGTGCAGAATTCGCAAGCTGCCGCTCAGGCAGTAATGTCGGCTAGGGCATTCCCTTGAGAGACTTTGTCGCGGCCACTCGTATGGGCATTGCACTTAATAATGGCCAGGAGGACTGGGAGGGCTAAGTCTGGTGCAGTAGCCAGAGATGTTTTTAAGATGCGAAAGTCTTCTTCTTGTTGGAATGAGAGAGTGAATTGCTGCGATGCCTTGGCAGAAGCACAGGCGGCAGTAGTTTAGTGTATCCACTGCCGGCAGAAATTAACCAAGCCCAGAAAAGCCCTCATCTGCTTAGGGGTGGTCGGGCTGGTGTGGATCACAATGGGATCCACCCGGGTGGGTGTCAATGCTTGTTCTGTAGCACTGAGCAATAAACCAAAAATTTTACTTGCGTCTGCCCCTGAACTACCTTTCATTGGGTAGAATGTAACCCCAGCAGTGGAAGGCTTTTAGTAGCTCATCGGTGTCCTCAGCATTCTCCTAATATCTGTACTTGCAAACAGAAGGTCATCAGCACACTGTATCACCACTGAGTCGTGGGGCAGCCTCAGGGTCTGAACTTGTTTCAAGATTGTTTTAAACTGTGCAGACTGTTGGTTGCGGTTAAAGTTCTCGTCTCCTGCATAAGTGCGATACGCTGTCGTAATTCACTCCCAGAAATCATACGCTGATTCCTTGGGTAATGGTCTGCATTCAATTACTTTGCCCATATCAATAGGTCGTTTCAGGCATTGAGTCAGCGCAGTGAGCAAAGCCTCGATCCCTGCGGGGTTGTCAGGGTATAGTGCCTCGAGAGCCACCCAATCAGCATCATGCTTTTTCCCTTTTCAGTCTTCTTTGATTTATAATCGCTGATTTTGATTTACGCTGTTTCATTTCTGGAGTTACACAAAAACCTGATCTTTTTCTGAAGGATACTCCAATGTAAACTGCCGGCAGCTTTAAAGATAGATAATGCACTAAAAGTGGAGCTCAATATTTTAATGGATTACAACTTCACAGCTCAATATCGAACAGAGCCAACACTGTATATGGAAGAACTTGCACAGGCGTTGTATAGGTTAAAACTAGACTGCCAGAAACAAACAACAGGTTCAATACCCAGTCTCTGAAGAATTGACAGATTCTCAATATGGAACAGTGCCCATACTGCAATTAGAAGAACTTGCACAGGCGTTGTTTCGGTTAAAACTATACTGCCAAAACCGAACAACAAGTTCAATACTCAGTCTCTTAAGAATTGATAGATAGCAGAGAAAGATGGCAGTCAGAGTGATATACATGGCTTCAAACATTCTTGTGTGGGGAAGAGGAAAGTAGGCGTTTAAAATGTTCACTCCTAATCACAATGCAGACTTTGACTGGGTGGGGTCCAGGTGCAAATAGAGAAGGCCAAGGACACGATCAGGCTTGCCATGATGCCTCTCTTGCCACTGAAGCTCCTGACATTATTTATTCGAAAGGCAATGTTAAACAGCCACATTTTCTTCTTTTTTTAACGATGTCATATGCCTAGGGCTACACAGCAAACCATGTCAGCATCTTCAGCATAAAGTTACAAATCTAATTGGTGTCACAGACTGTGGCACTACCCTGGGATTACAATTCACTTGCAGATTGGAACATGACTCAGACACGATGTCATGGAAATTTAATTTGTATTCTGTACTCTCAATTACAGGTATTCCAAATATGCAGGAACACATCAAACGTTCAGAGATAATGAACTCCAGGTGCCAGACTAAATATTATTCACGGATACGGAAGATGCATCGTCAAAAGTCGGGCAGCATACCCTTAAACACATCAGAACCTGAATAGGTTGATTCCATGAACGGGCACAGTGAAGTGCAACAATTGAGTTATTGGCCTTGTAAACCAGAGGCCTGGACATAAATTTAATTCCCACCAAGCCAGCTGTGGGATTTATATTCAATTCATACTTTTGAATTTTAAAAGTAACAGCTAGCCTCAAGAATAATGCCCACAGGATTGATCTCAAAACTCACCTGGTTCATCAATATCCTTTAGCCACGTAAATCTTCAACCTCCACCTGCACTGACCAGTATGCGAGCTTCCCATGAATGGTCTGGCAAATTTACATTAAAGCAACAAATGGAAAAAAAATGGACAAATGACCTGGTATTATGCTAAGCATTGTGTTCAGATGTGGTGAGGTCACTCCCAGATCAGTTAGCTGTGTAAAGTCCTCCTCATAAACCACCTGATTTAATTGTCACCACTAGATCATACTTCAGAGAGAGCATGCTAAAGTCCTTTATCATAATTTGTGGGTGCCTGGTCCAACTGCATGGAATTTTTGTGCTCATCTTCAACCTTTCATTACTCAGGTCCAAAGTTCCCACCTGCTTCAAAAGGACATCAATAATAAGTGCCCAAGAAGAGTAAGATGACATGGCTCAATGGCCAATGGCACAAATGTCCATGGTAAAGAAGTACTTTGAGAGGTTGGTCATGATGTATATCAACTCCTGCCTTCGTAAGGACCTGGACCTGGTAAAATTCCCCTACTGCCAGGATAGATCAACAGGGGATACGAACTTGCAGGCTCTCCACTGGACCACCTGGACAATAAGAACATGTACATCAGCCTGTTATTCATCAATTACACCTTGGCATTCAACACCATCATCTCCTCCAAACATCATCAAGCTCAGAGAAATGGGTCTTTGCTTATCGCTAAGTAACTGGAACCTCAACTTCCTCACTGGAGACCACAAATAGTACGAATTGGCAACAGCATTTCCTCCTTGATAACCATCAACACAGGAGCACTTCAAACATGCGCTCAGCCTCCTGCTCTACTCTCTCTACACCTATAACCGTGTAGCCAGACACAGCTCCAACGACATCTTTCAATTTGCCAGCCATTGTTGGACAAATAACGTGTAACGATGAGCCAGAGTACAAGAGATAGATTGAAAATCTGATTGAATGGTGCCAAAACAGTAATCTTGCTTTCAAAGTTAGCAAGACGAAGGAGCTGAATGTTGACTTCAGGAATGGAACGCTAGGATCCACAAACCTGACTTTATCGATGGGACAGTAATGCAGGTAGTCAACAATTTCAAGTACGCGAGTGCGCATATTTCGGCACATCAATTCACAAGGCAATCACAAAGAAAGCGAATAACAGCTTCTACTTCCTGAGAAGATTGAGGAGTCTTGGTATATTGACAAACATTCTATCAAACTTATATTGGTGTAGGTAGAGAGCATAGTGACTGGTTTGGCAATCTGAATGCCCAGAAATGAAGGACTCTATGGAGAGTGGAAGACATTGCCTGGTACTGACATGGTACATGAGTATCACAGGTACCTCCCTCCCCACCATCAAAGAGATCTATAGGAGGCGCAGCTTTTAAGAGACAGACAATATCGACACCTCCTTGGCCAGGCTCACATTTCGCTACGACTGGTGGGAAGGCGTTAAAGAGCCTGAAAACTGTGACCACCAGGTTTCAGAACAGCTTCTTTCCAACAACTATCAGACTCTTGATAGGCCGTGGGCCGAACATCGAAAATGTGTCTAGAATTCAACTTTCGTGACCTATGTCTGGTATCTACTTAAAATTTGGCACAGATTTAGATGAAATGTCATTGAGAAGGAATTTATAACTCGTCAGTGCAAAAAGTTGCACACTAATTAATTAAGCTAATTAGAAAAAATAACAGCGCCCTTTTGTGCTCAATAATAGGTAGCTGTATATTACTCTATGGGTAGCTGTGGTAGCGCCGAGACTTGAACGGGAACATTGAATATTATTATGCCAATTACACGGGACGGGTAACTCTTCACCGCGGCAATTTCAGTCTTTTAATCCGTGATCTACGGGGACACCGGTGAATATGAGGAGACTTTTGGAACAAGTTCAGGAGGTGAAACTCAGGCAAGAGTCCGACTGGAGGTGAACGGTGAGCGAGACTGCCGAAGAGGTCCCGGGTTACACCGGCTCCTGAACTCGCCTAATTAATGGGTGAGGGCAGATCCTGAGCGTTCCCCAGTTTACTGAACCCCTCTGACTGCCAGTTACATTCCTCTGGTAGACACACTTGCTGGAGTAACTCAGCGGTCAAGCAGCATCTCTGGAGAAAATGGATAGGCGACATTTCTGGTCCAGACCCTTTTTCAGTTTGAGAGGAAGGGGAGAGAGAAACTAAAGATATCTGTGTCTCTCAGTCTGAAGAAGGGTCTCGACCCCAAACGTCACCTATTCCTTTTCTCCAGAGATGCTGCCTGTTACTCCAGCATCGTGCGTGAGTTACTCCAGCATCGTGCGTCAACCAGAGGAAAAGAACGTTGTTTTAGGTACTTTGCACGAACCAGTGTCCAGGATCGCTGGACTTGATCTGGATGAGTAAGTACACTGTTCATTAAGTCTTAGCGGCCTTAATCACCGCCTGACCTCTGTCTGTCTCCCAATCCATCTCGGAGAATGAAGCACGACCCGTGGTACATTTAGGGGTCACGGTGAGATGTATTCCCTCTCTGTACAGCGAGATCATTCCTCACTGCATTGCCGGGAACCTGTTGATTAAAATCGATCCAACCACCGCGCTCGCTGTAAGTGAAATGAACAGGCGGACCTTTCTCATTCCTACGGTAATCGATGCGATGTGTTGTATTCCTCGCTCCCGGGTTTATATCAATTCAAACTTGGACACACTAAACAGCAAAAGAAGACTGTATATAATCATTTATTTTCCCACTCTTTTGGTTTAGATTTCATAGGTGGCATTTTCATGGTTTAGATTTCATAGATTGCATTTTTATTTGTTTATATCAGTACACGCAATGTACGAATGAAAACACTACAATCTTACAATCTTACAATAATAATCATTTTGGAGAACATTGTTACTTTAGTACAGTTGGGTATTCAAAGTATTCTTATCCAGAGTCTTCCTCAAAGTTGAACTCTTTCAAACGTATGCATGCACAGTAATCTGCAATTCACTCTCTTGCAAGAACTAGATGACAACTTGCTGAAAGTTCACCTGAATCATTAATCATACTGTCATGGTTTATTATGGTGTACTATAATCATGTGAGGTTACTTGTATTAATGTTTTGACAGTTAAAACCTCTTGCACTAACCTTCTTCTCCGCTATGATCCCAGTGTGCACCTTGCCTAGCTAGCCTGAAACAAAGCGCGTGGTTGGTCAATTGGTGTCCGACTCAGTGTCAAACGTGCTTTGATTGGACAATTACTACTCGGAAAATTTGAGGGTTTTTCCATATTTTAAAAATATGTGCAGGTTTTTTTCTTGACGAGTTTTAGATATGATTTCTATATTTTTACACAATATGTTATAAATACAGGTAGATATGGGATGCGAGTCACGAAATGAAACGAAAAAGCACCTCGGCCCACGGTCTATGAACATTGCACAACACTAGCCTCCACCACCATGATCTTCTATGGGGACCATGTAAAAGTTGCTACAGACAACTGTGGAGCAAAGTTAATGGATAGACCAGTCAACGGAGAGTCTAGGACCAGAGGCCATACGCTCAGAATAAAGGGACGTACCTTTAGATGAGTTGGAATTTCTTCATTAAGAGGGTGGTGAATATGTGGAATTCATTGCCACAGACAACTGTGGTAACCAAGTCAATGGATATTTTTAAGGCAGAGATTGATTGATTCTTGATTAGTAAGGTTGTCAGGGGTTATGGGTAGAAGACAGGCAAATGGGGTTGAGAGGGAAAGATAGATCAGCCACGATTGAATGGCGGAGTTGACGATGGGCCGAATGGCCTAATTCTGGTCATCATTCATTTTCAGGGCACACAGTGGTGGAAAAAGGCAACCAGAAGACAACATCAAAGGATGGCTGACATTTGTAGAGTAATACCCTTACAAGGAACTAAAAGAATGGAGCCAGAAATGATATTCATCTCTTCCCTGTGAAGCATTTCCAGCATTCAGCTCTAATTTAACCTTTCCTTTGATTCATAGTGCCCACTTGCACTTCTAACAACATCAATCTAGCATTGTGCCTGAAATGATCGAATCAATAAAGCAGCAAGTGCTGCATGACAAGAATGAATAGAAACATCAGCAATCTAGAATTGAATAAACTCCTGAACCATAAGACATTACGTCACTGTAATTATTTTCTTATATGATACAACAACTGGTTATAACAGAATATGCTTTTTGGTCCCTTTTAAACAAAAACATCTCTAAATTGGAAACTCCAAACACGTATTGCTCATTGTCAGTACCAGACGGATTTGTGGCTGTTATCTTGAACAGTTGTATT
This sequence comes from Malacoraja senta, assembly GCA_038087875.1. Taxonomy (NCBI): domain Eukaryota; kingdom Metazoa; phylum Chordata; class Chondrichthyes; order Rajiformes; family Rajidae; genus Malacoraja; species Malacoraja senta. The sequence goes on from CM075982.1 coordinate 14,777,694, forward strand.
CTTTCTAGTCGAGTCTTGTGGGCAAGGAGCTCTGAGCCTTGAACCCAGTGACAATGAAGAAACAATGACAAAATGTCCAAGTCTTGAATGTGTTGTGGGTACTTCTCTTGTCCTCTATGCAATGGATCTCAAGGATTGGGTAAATGCAGTCCAAAAACGCATGACTGCAAAAACTACCCAACATTCTATAGATAATTCACAATGCAATTATGATGAATTAGGCTTAGAATATTCAAGCTTGAGATTCCAGTAAGAAGAAAAATGCAAAAAATTAAAATGGTATGAAACCCACAAATTATTGTCTTTGATGAGAACATTTAGTTTATCTGCAGCTTCACAAGTGTGCCAGAACAATGCCAAGGATACACTTAACATTTCTGTCTCAGCCAAACACAAAATTAGACAGGAACATCAGGAACTGCAGATGCTGGAATCTTGAGTAAAACACAAAGTGCTGGATTAACTCAGCGGGTCAGGCAGTATCACTGGAGAGAATGGATAGGCAACGGTTTGAGTTGGGACTCATCTTCAAAAAATTGGACAGAGTATGATAAAGCTAGATTTGCAGCACTAAAGTACCGTGTTCTTTAATAGATGGAGATTATGTGGCCACATCAAAAAGATGTCAATGGAATTTTTAATATGTTAATTGTTGTGAATCATATATCTGCCTCCGATTACACTCAGAAGTGAGCCAATTTGTTAACAGCGGGGTGGTGTAGCCAAGTAAAGCTCAAGTAACAGATTTCCAATCTAACCTCCAATGCTGTCTGTGTGAAGTTTGCGTACTGTCCCTGTGACCATATACAAGTTGGTCACTATATGTTTGTAGTGAGTAGTAGAATGTGGATGGGGAAATAATCAAATACGAGAGGGCATAGCTTTAAGGTGAGAGGAGCGAAGTTTAAAGGAGATGTGCAGGGCAGGTTTTTTTTTTGGGGGGGGGGGGGTTTACACAAAGTGGTGAATGCCTTTCCAGACACTGCTGGAGGTCGTGGTTGAAGCAGATACATAAGTGGCATTTAAAATATGTTGGATACATATATGGATATGCAGGGAATAGATGGATATGAGTTCTGTGCAGGTAGATAAGTGATGGTCTTGGCATGTTTAGTACAGACATTGTGGGCTGTGTTCTGTGTTGTATGGCTGAGTTTATATGGTCATCGTAGTCTTAACCTAAATAAACATCTCTAAACTGAAGCCAAAGAAAACCTCTGTAGAGATTGGGCTGCATTCTGTCCCGGCAGTATATGAGGTGCTGCTGCTCGTCTCCCCTACTGTTTTCCTCTTACCTCGTCCCAACATCCACCTCCACTCATTTTTCCCCACTCCTGGCTCCATCTGCCCACCATCCCTCTCCTTACCTGGTTCCACCCATCACCTGCCAGCCTCTGCCCATCTCTCCCTTTCACTAGCTAACTCCCCTCTCAGTCCTTGAGTAGGAACTCAACTTGAAATGTCAACCAGCCCTCCGCAGATTCAGCCCGACCTGCCGAGTTCCTGGAGCAGTTCGCTTTCTGCTCCAGAATCCTGCATCTGCACTCTCCCATCTCTTTATACCATTAAACTGGAAATGTGATCAAGTATTTTTGTTTTTACACTTCCAGCAATAATTACTTTTGTTAACGGTCATTCCCCAATCCCTTTCAACTATTTTCTGTGCCACAACAAGAACTGAACATATCAATCTTATGTGCCAATGGAAGTGACTAGGCATTTAATTGCCACCATTCTGCTCACTCGAAAACCTGAATTAAAGCCATGATTGCTTCATTGGGCAACCAAATGCAAACAGAGGTTCTAGCCTTGATCCATAAATACTGCGCTTAGTACATCTCAAAGTCAATATCACTGTGTCATTCCTACTTCTCAGTCCTCTGTCAAGACTTTATCGCGTTTGTTTTGTCAAGGATGGCCATTTCTTTGTAGGAATTCTTCAATGGCTTTCTGTAAATGCGCTTTTTTTAATGATGAGCGTATCCCAAATCCATAGCACCACCACCTCACTTCCCACTGAAACAATGAATGTAATATTTTCTGTGTATTTTTTCCTGTTCATCTTCCATGTTTTTTTCTTTTGCTATTGCAAATTGTTATTAGCCAGTGATGAAAGGCTGTATTCTAGTGAACACTCCGGATAATTTTGTCTTTGCCAATACTAGCTGGGTTCTTTTTTAGTTTATGGACGTCCTGGCTGAATTCAATAAGATGGGACTTGAATCTCCGAGAATGTAAACATACCAGGTCGTATTTCCTGTGTATGAAGGAACTGCAAATGCTGGTTTGAACGTAAGACAGACACAAAATGCTGGAGTAACTCGAGACCTCACCCATTCCTTCTCTCCAGAGATGCTGCCTGTCCCGATGAGTTACTCTAGCACTTTGTGTCTATCTTTGGTTGTATTTCTTGCTCTATTCAGCCTGAGCCCACCTTGGAGAGGTGAAGCTAACCAAGAATCAAAGGAAAACAACTCATTCTTTGCTAAAATGTTTATTGAAATTAAGTTACACTGCAAACATTATAATGTAAATCACCACAAATAACATACAAAACATTACAAGAAATTACAAATTAATCTCAGATATAAAAGATATTACAATTAATACAAGTACAATGCACTCCAGCAGATTTATTGAGTTTATAAAACAAGAGAGTTAATCCTCAACAATAACATCCCCATAATTAATTCTGACTTTAATTCTGGACACTATTCTCCCTGTAATCAAACAAAGTTGCCCCTCGCCACCTCCCCTCATCCCTACCTGTACACGTTGATCGGATCCATCTACAATTTCCTTACATGTTGCCCAAGTCTTAGATACAAGATACAGCTCAGAACATTAATACCCGCTCTCCATTTGTGCTTTTCCAATCCATGCCTGGTTCATTACTCCTTGTAAGGCTACACTTCTTCACTGTTGATCATGTGTTTTGAATTTTCATTTCAAAGCTGTTGTGATGGAGAAGAGTCCCACATTTATCGGCACCTTGTATAATTCCTAGTCCACCAAAATTCCACATACCATGCAGGCTTGGCTTATTCTTGCAGCTTTCATCAGCCTGTTTTTTGTTGTTTTTTCAAACAGAAACTCCTGCGTAGTGTCTGGGAAGCATTTTGGTCAATTTTCAGTTAATGTTGCCAATGTTACTCAGCTTTCTAAACCGGGAATTAAGTACACATCTTACTGAATGTTTCTGCATTTACTTAATTTCAATTATTTTTGAAAATGCATAAAGAAAGTTGGGAAAATTATCAACTAGAATTCCCACGATGGGTAATATTTTTTCAGTCTATTTGCCAGTGAGCACTTCAGGAAGGATTCACGTAGTTTAGTAAACTTTGTTTGCATCCTTCTGGGATCAAGTTATTAAACCTGACTAGGGGCCACAGTCTTAGAATAAAGGGGAGGCCATTTAGGACTGAGGTGAGAAAAAACGTTTTCACCCAGAGAGTTGTGAATTTGTGGAATTCCCTGCCACAGAGGGCAGTGGAGGTCAATTCACTGGATGGATTTAAGAGAGAGTTAGATAGAGCTCTAGGGGCTGGTGGAATCAAGGGATATGGGGAGAACGCAGGCACGGGTTATCGATTGGAGACAATCAGCCATGATCACAATGAATGGTGGTACTGGCTCAAAGGGCTGAATGGCCTCCTCCTGCACCTATTTTCTATGTTTCTACATAAACCCCTTTCACATTGTCAAGAATCTTTTAGTAGGAAGAACAAATATCCTGAAAAACTGCAAATGCATCATCTGTTTTCATTTCCTTAGATGAAGTCTGATCTGATGTTTTCCAACATATTCTGTCTTCCTTTTAGTATAACGTTTGGCCTTTTACTAATTACCAGTCTCTCTCTGCAATTTCCCATTGATGTTTTCTCTATATTAACTAACAATCAGCATAATTATCTATTAAAAAAAAGATATTTGAACAGGTACATGGGATGGGAATGGTTTAGCGGAATATAGGCCCAGCTTTAGCAAATGGAACCAGCTTAGATAAAGTATCTTGGCTGCTAATCTGATGCGTTTAAAGTAACATCTTATTTGAGCAAATAGCACCAAAAACAAAGTATTTATCCATATCTATAAACCTCAAGATGGCAGCTGTGGAAGGTGATGGGGAAAGTCTGGGGCTGTGAACAGTCAGTGAGCTCATCTCCAGTGCCCTCAAGTTTCATGATCAGTTTGGAAAGCGAGACAGAGCAACCTCATTGTGCCAAAATATAGTAACTCCTGCAGGGGGCGACGGACGGCATGGTTGCAGCTCATGGTTTTGGTGGAGGCAGCTGCTAGAGGTCCTACAGCAGCCAGGTGAGAAAGTAGATGGAGCACAGCCTGCAGTGGAGAAGCATCGACAACCCCTATATTATCAATTCAGTGCTGCCAGGATACCATGAGGTAAAATTAGAAAATCCCCATCACCTTAGGCCAAGATCAGACTTGAAAATTGCAGTCGAATGTGGCACAATGTGCTTGCTGTGCCAGAAGAGGATCTACTAATCGTTTCACTCGTACTTGTGTACAATTGTAATCATATATAGCATGATATGCCTGGATAGCAGGCAGAACAAGCTTCTCACTGTATCTCGATACATGTGACAAGAATATACTAAACTAGAATACCGCAACCTGTTTAAACGATGGTCAGATTTAAGATAACGCTTACAATGTTTTGGCATTGTAAAGTACTATTGACATAATAGTATACAAAATAGAGATAAGGAGACAAGCATTAAATAATTTCTCATCAATTATGATGTGTTTAACTGAACAATAATTTTCCATGCAAGAACAGAAAAAGGATGGGGTGGGCAGCAGGTAAAAGTGATTCTTGTTATTAATTATGACCAAGATTGTAAAAGCCACTGCAAATCAAATCAACAAGATCTTTGCCCAGGAGAATAACTCCCATCAATCATTGATCATGAAGAGATTCACAAATACAGTCACAGAGATTATGGAAGATTTGTTGTGAATGTCCATGGGGCAATTAGTTAACATTTGTAAGTGGGTCACACTGTAAATCCAACGACTTTTGTTCCCACTTGTACTTCAGCTGAACGATTACATTTGGTAAAACTCAAATTTGAGACTGCCATCACAAGTTCTTCCCAATGATCACAACATGATCCTCAGCATCCAGAGTGGCAGAGGGAAAGCAAGAGTTCATTTAAGAAATAACGTGTGGTGGTTGAAACCCAGTGCACTCCATTCGACGGGGGCAGGTACTCACAGCTTTGGTGCCTGGTGCACCAGCAGTTCTGCTAGAAGTCAACCACTGAGAGGTCTGTTGCTCAAGTGGATCCAATACAGTCCGCTGCCACATTATACCTGCAAACACATCTTCAACAAGCCAATATATAAAGGTGCTTGGAGTAACAAGGGGCTTCTTCAAAGTTAACAGTCATCATGAAAATATTTAATTGACATTATTATTGTTCAGAGCATTCCCGCTGTGGATGGTTGACTGGTTATTGTAAATCGACTCTGGTGTATGGGAGTTGGAGTATCGCGAGCCGGGGGGGGAAGAGGGGGGTTGTTGGGGATGTGGTAAGTAAATAGAATAGCTGTAAATGGTGCCTGGTCAGCATGATCCCATTGGGCAAAGGGCCTGTTTCTGTCCTCCATGACACGATGACTCAATTGATTAAAATATTTTATTAATGTACTTTATGGCAAAATTATTAGGCAGTTATGAATTAACATCAAACCCAAGTGAGAATATGGATGCAGCTACAACTTGAAACACATCCAAAATGTATTTTCAAATTAGTATTAGATTATTTTTATTTATTTTATTTACTAGAAAATAGGTGCAGGAGAAGGCCTTCTTAGGAGGGCAACAGTATTGTTCAATGAGCAAAAGATTCTTGGAGCCCTGACAGCAATGGCAATAAAGAAATGTCAGCATGGAGGGGAATTTGAAAACAGCAGTGCTTTTGAGCACCTTGTGCTGTTGCCCATCCTGGTAGGGCAGCAATCAATATCACATCAGCATACTTAGCAATAGTTGGCAGACGTGCCCTCCTGTAACAAAGCTGCACAATGTGGCTTCTGGACCACATCCTAAAACACGTCCACTCGGGTTTGCACAAGCTACTTCCACAACGTGATATCTTTGAATCTTCACTTCACTACACCTGGGTGTATGTGAATGTGACTAATAAAAAATAAAAAAATAAAAAAAAACTTTACTTTTCTTTAAAAGATTTCAGATTTAGATTTTAGACGTGGAATTTAGATTTTAAGCAAATGACACCCTCCTCCCTCCATTAAAGCTTCATAACATAGTGATTTAACTTTAAATTCAAAACATTGAATTAAGTAACAAGAACAAACCTAATTGTAAACGATATCAACGTCTAGTATTTCAAACAAAATAGCTTTGAAAGCTCAGGGAGTAGAGGGCGGCTGCTGTGGGTTAAGGAGAATGGTAATCCCAGCCCTCTGAACACAAAATATTTAGGGCCGATCAGTACATTAATCAGAGTTCATAATCCACACAGGATAACTCAACTGTAGTCAAAAACTTTGAAGAACTGCACATCTTTCAGAATCCTGGGTATTCGTATATCAAAGTGTTTTTATCCTGACAAGAACAACACTTTCACCCAGGACCCCGAGGCAGTTCTGCTACTGACTTATTAACCCAAACTCATTTCTTGCCAGCTTGTGAAGACTTTTTCCTGAAACATCTTATTGTTTAAAAAAAACTGCAGAGATAAATAGTGGAGCCAAGTAGGTTTCTGAAAACAGATTTCAAATGTTTAAAAGCAATCCCAAACCTACTCCGACTTAAGACTAGTGTCAGTGTCAGGTTATCATGGAGTTTCAGGTACTGAACAAGTCGCATGGTCAAGGGTGACCAACAACAAACACCCTAATGTACAAAGTAATGGTGACTAGGTGGCAAGAGACCATTCAGTATAATGGAGGACACCCAGACAAAATTAGCACAGTAATAAAATCCCAATGCTACAAAACCCCTCCCCAATTAGATGGAATTTAGTGACTGCCATTAATGCTGATCTCATGAATTTCATGGAGAATATTTACATTCATAAATCTTTGAGCAACTTGGAATAAAAGTTACACATGCAACTTCTCGTGAAGAACAGCAATCAAAAATCAGCATCAAATCTTGCAATGCGATTGGGCTCCTTAAATTGTCATTATTTCCCACTGGAATTATACAGGACAGAAATTCTCAATCGCTCAATTCAACAGACTATGACAACTAATGACCGTTTTGTCCAAGAAATAATTGCACACAATACCCATGGCAAGGATACAGGAAAGAACACACTAGCAAATTACCCAGATAATCCTAGACGCGATGGAGATGGTTTTGTTTACTATCTGGTTATCTACACAGGAATACAAAAAAGTAAACTGTTTTATTTTGTTCTAAATTCCTCTTGACCCAATAGAATCATCATATAAAGAAATAAAATCCGAGAACGTTAAAAAAAATAATCAGGAAGACATTATGTATAGATTGAAGAATCCTTTTGTAGCAATAGTCCTTCAGCCGCGGTCATTAAAAATATAGCTGGTAATTTGTAATTTAACATCAGGATGGAGAGAGAGCCCAAAGAGAAATAAGAGTTTAGCTTTCAAATACCGAGCACAAACAAGCAGAGTGAATGTGTTGGAAGGAACTGCAGATGCTGGCCTAAACCGAAGACAGACACAAAAAGCTAAAGCAACTCAGGATAGGCGGTGAGTGTATCTGGAGAGAAGGAACGATGCTGCCTGTCCCACTGAGTTGCTCCACCTTTTTGTGTCAATCAAGTGGAGTGAATAATGTATATAGAGTAGGCAAGGAATACATGCCTAATTCAAAGCACATCAAAACACCACTGTACATCAAAGCAAATAATGCTTAAACATCAATGTTAACTCCTGCATACTAATTCAAGCACCAGCGTCATCTTAAATGTTTAATCCAGCCAGTCCTGGTAAAACACAGGCATCATGTGGAATCAAAGAGATAACATTTCAATATTCAGAGATAACATTTATTCCCATTGCAACTCCCAGACCCGTCTGTCCTCAGCCTCCTCCAGTGACAGGGTGAGACAAAGCACAATCTACAGGATTCCACATTGCTAATCTGCAAACCTACGGCATGAATATCGAAATCTCTAGTTTCAGGTAATCTGCTTCCCACCCACCCCCCCCCCCTCCCCCTCCCCTCTATTAACCCCATAATCCTCCCATACATAGTGTTAATGGAGTGTTAACCCCATAATCCTCCCATACATACCTTTCTTTCTCTCAAACACACCAGCCCCCTCACCCAACTTCTTCCCCACCTCCTCCATCCGTGCATCACCCACACACTCTTCCCAAGGGGTCTCCTTCCCCCACTGTTCCCAACTGCCCACCCTACCTCCCTTATTTGGTCGCATATTCTACCTTCCCTTTCCACCACACCATCTGCAGCAGGTTTTGCTTCACCAATCACTTTTTAGCCTCCATTGTTACCTCCTCCAATTTCTCCCCCACCCAACTTTACTATCAAAACATCCCTCTACTCTTGGATCCACCTGTTCCATGCCAGCTCTCGCACCAACCCCCCGCCCCCCCCCCCCCCTCTCTTTACACTGGCTATCTCCCCTCCACTGTCAGCAGAGGAAGAATCTCGACCTGAAGTGCCGTCTGTCCATTTCCCTCACAGATGCTGCAAGTCCTGCTGAATTCCTGCAGCAGTTTGTTTTTTCGCTCTACATTCCAGCGTCTGCAGTTTTGTGGGTTTTTTTCGATTATAGTTAACAATGTGGATAGCTTTTGGAAAGATTCTTGTTTCTATTGTTTCACTCATGCTGCTGGAATGAGGTTTTCTGCAATAAGAAGTCTGGCAAGTTAGACAAAGTGCAGAACAGGAAGGGGCTATATTAGGGAAAGTATAAAAATAAGTTGTTCCATGACTTCTTCGAAACAGCAAAGTAAAAGTTCAGATGTGCAGTAACCACTTCACTTTGTAGTTTGTACTGTCTATATGCAAAGGATAAAAATATCTGCATTCTGAAGTCACAACATGGTAAGTATATATCTCACTGTAAATGAGGAATTACTGTTCCGAATATCAGTGTTATGAGCTTCTTAAAAACAATTATCTAAATCTGTTGAGTTCTATTCCTGCTTTAGTAACACCCCACACTTGCTATGAACTGAGCTCCAGAGTAGAGCTCAGTGACTTCATTTAGGATGAAATAAAGACCAAGTGTAGTGTAACATAGATATTTAACTGCCCTTTGTAAATTACTGGATTGGTGAGGTTTCACTATCTCATTTATAACACGCAAGAGGCATGAGAAACTAGTAGTTTGAACCATTAGCATCTTACAGTTTAATTATCAGCTGCTATTCATAAATCATCAATAATCTCTCAACTCAAGAAAATTATTAATTTGCACAACTGCTGATAGGCTAAGTGATAGAAAACTGCTAACTATCAAACACCCTTGACCACTGCTACACAACCATCAAAGACGCCTATCGCTCTATCCCTCGCCCTCACTTCGGAAAATCCGACCATTCAGCAGTGCTGCTTCTCCTTGCATACAGGCAGCAACTGAAGAAAGCACCCCCAGAGGTGAGGACTGTATAGAGCTGGTCAGGGGGGGAGGGGGGGGGGGGGGCAGAAGAACAACTCCAGGACTGCTTGGAGTCTGTAGACTGGGCAATGTTCAAGGACTCGGCAACGGACCTGAATGAATAAGCCACCGTCGTTACAGACTTCATAAGGAAATGTGTGGAGGACTGCATTCCAACAAAAACCCTCCGAGTGTTTCCTAACCAGAAGCCTTGGATGAACCATGAGATCCGCATTCTTCTGAAGGCAAGATCCCGGGCATTCAGGTCTTGCGATGCAGAGGTCTATAAGAAGTCCAGATACGACCTTGCTAAGGCCATCAAAAAGACCAAAAGGGACTTCTGCTCTAAGCTGGAGGATGAGACAGATGTACGGCAATTGTGGCAGGGCTTGAACGCCATCACCTACAGGAGGCGGCTCAAACAACAGCGAAGCATCACTCCCTGACGAGCTCAATGCGTTCGATAGGGAAAACACTGATGTGCTTTCCCGAGCCCCTATTCGCCCTGACGGTGTTACAGTCATAGTCACAGAGGCCGACGTCAGAAGATCCTTCAGGGGGGTGAACCCTCGGAAAGTGCCTGGACCTGATGGTATACCTGGCCGTGTTCTAAAAACCTGTGCGGACCAACTGGCTGGAATTTTTACGGACATTTTCAACCTCTCACTTCTGAGATCTGATGTTCCCACCTGCTTTAAGAGGGCATCAATGATACTGGTGCCCAAGAAGAGTAAGGTGACGTGCCTCAATGACTACCAACCAGTGGCACTAACCTCTATGGTGATTAAGTGCTTTGAGAGGTTGGTTACGGTGCACATCAACTCCTACCTCGACAAGAATCTCGACCAACTACAGTTCGCATACCGCCACGACAGGTCAACGGTAGATGCAATTTCACTGGCTCTCCACTCCGCACTGGACCACTTGGACAATAAAAACACCTACATCAGGCTGTTGTTTATAGACTACAGCTCAGCGTTTAATACCATCATCCCTTCCAAGCTGATTACCAAGCTCACGGAACTGGGCCTCTGCGCATCCCTCTGCAATTGGATCTTTGACTCCCTCATCCACAGACCACAGTCTGTTCAATTTGGAGGAACCACTTCATCCTCAGTAACAATTAGTACAGGAGCACCTCAAGGCTGCGTGCTCAGCCCCTGCTTTACTCACTCTATACCCATGACTGCGTAGCCAGTCATAGTACGAACTCCATCATCAAGTTTGCCGATGACACCACTGTGGTTGGAGTCAGAGTATAGAAGTGAGATCGACCAACTGACCAAATGGTGCCAGCACAACAACCTGGCTCTCAACATCAGTAAGACCAAGGAACTGATTGTGGACTTTAGTAGGGGAAGGATGAAGACCCACAATCCTGTTTATATCAATGGGATGATGGTGGAGAGGGTCAATAACTTCAAATTCCTAGGCGTGCATATATCAGAAGATCTTTCCTGGACCCTGCACACCAATGCAATTGTAAAGAAAGCACATCAGCGACTCTACGAAGAGAAGATTACGGCGATTCGGCATATCGAAGAGGATTCTCCTAAACCTTTACAGGTGCGCGGTAGAGAGCATTCTGACTGGTTGCCTTGTGGCCTGGTTCAGCAACTTGAACGTTGTGACCAGTTGTGACCACTGCCCAGTCCATCACCGGCTTTGACCTCCCCACCGTCGACGGGATCTATCGTAGTCGCTGCCTCAAAATGGCAGTCAAAATCATCAAGGATCCACACCATCCTGGCCACACACTTATCTCACCACTGCCATCAGGAAGGAGGTACAGGAGCCTGAAGACTAAAGGCTCTGTCTCACGATGTTGCGGTCATTGGTGGTGAAGCGCGGTGTCGCCGGAAGAGGGGACGCACGTCAATCGCGAGAGCGCCGAGCCTATGCCGCGGGAGCGCCGCACGGACGCTGCGCGGGGGCCGAGTGATCTCAGTACGGCCGGTCCCACGAGCTTGCGGTGTTATAGAAATTTGCTTTCTAGAAGACAAGCGGGGCTGTGGCGGTGGTAGTGCTGATTGCGGCGCTGTGGCGGTGACCGTGCCGCACTCGTGCCTCACTGCCGGCGGCTGTGGCGGTGAGAGTTCGACTCACGGCGCTCGTGCCGCACTGGCGGCGGCTGTGCGGTAAGAAATTATTTTTAAACATTGCTGACTTTTTGTGAGCACCGTGCGGTGTTGGGACCAACGCCGCACGGCCTCGGCGGTGTGTGTTTGACCGAACCCGCGGTCTCTGGCGGTCCACGAGCGCTATATACTTCCTGTATCACCACCAATGACCGCAGACTCGTGAGACAGGCCTTTTACATCTAGGTTCAGGAACAGCTCCTTCCCCACAGCCATCAGGCTATTAAACACAACGAATAAGGTAAGAGCTCTGAACTGCAAAAAGACTATATTATTATTTATTTGCATTATATTTGTTATTTATTGAACTTTTTTTCCGTTATATACAATGTTTACATATTCACATATTCTGTTGTACTGCAGCAAGTAAGAATTTCATTGTCCCGTCCGTGACATATGACAATAAAACACTCTTGACTTTAACTGCAAAAGGAAGAAAGTCGTTTTTAAAACAAACTATATTTCACCTTTTTGCCTTTTGCAGTTCAAGTCCTTGAAGTTGCCTTACAAATGATACCCACAGGCAAAACACCATTTCTGAATACCTCCACATTGAGTTCATATCCTGTAACAACGCTTAAATTACGCTAATGACATGACGGATGGCATCCATTGTGATTAAGTGCACTCTCTTTTAGACCTCCTTTGAAGTATTCAATGACCATCCTTCCCAAAGCCTCCATTGCCGAGATTAATACCTGACTCAAAGTGGTACAGGAAACAAGGGTTTGAATTTTAAAAGTTTTAACAGCCTTCCTGGGAAATCATGCAGTCCTGATGGATTGAGCTTTACCTGCAAACATCTGGGAATCAAATGCAACTTGGACTAAAGAAAAAGTTGAAAAAACATAAAAAAGATAGATGTTTTAGATGAAATGAAAATTAGAAATCTAAAAGGAGGAATGAAAAAAAGTATTGGCAGTGATTTGGTTAATGTCAAGGCCAGATAGCAAGGATAAACGTTTGGTGGAAATGGACCTTGGGTGAATCAGTCTTTTTTTGTTGTTGATTTGACCCAACTTAAAATTGAAGTTGAATTGCCTGAAATCAAATATTTAACAAGTTGTTTACACAACACCTTCTGAAACATAAAGAAAATCTCAAGCCACTTCACAAAAGTAGATTCAAAATGAACTAAATGTAACAGTTTTCAAGATAAACCACAGAGAATGCAAGCAACTTGATATCAGCTGTCTGGAGAAATGGTAACTTAGTGTTTAGAAAATGATGAAAAGAACAAATACTTATTGAAGGAGAAACTAAAAATATAGTTCCCCACCCCCCCATAAAAAGACAGTAATGGGGTTTGGGTAACCAAAGGACATTTGATCAAACACTGTTGCACAATAATGTATTCAAAAGGCTAGGAATAAGATAGTCTTCCTAACCCAACTGACCCAGGTTGCCTCAGCACTGCAACACTCACTGACCCATCTTGGTCAACATTGGCAAGTTGGGCTGAAGGACCTTCAGCCCAACTTTCCCATGCTGACCATGATGCCCCAACTACACTAGTCCCACCTGGCTATGTTTAACCCATATCCCTCTAAACACGTGTGAAAGTTAAAAGCAACCTATTTTTGGAATCACTCTCAGGAGTGCTTCAACTCGCTATGCAAGAGAGTGATTGAGTGCTATTCCTCACATTAAAAACAACTTCAAAATAATGTATTTACATACAAACTGCCCAAAAGGAGGGGAAAATATTCAAATCTTTGGCAAGACTATTTGTGGGATGTCTGAAGAAGGGTTTCGGCCCAAAACGTTGTCTATTTCATTCGCTCCATAGATGCTGCCTCACCTGCTGAGCTTCTCCAGCATTTTTGTCTACCTTCGATTTCCAGCATCTGCACTTCCTTCTTAAACTATCTGTAGGATACTGGTTTCTGGACTGTAAAACAATAACCTACCACAAGCAGTCTTTCTATGCAGCTAAATAGCAAACCTCAGGCTTGATCAACATCCCATGCTCGGTAAAACATTAGTGCAAGTCGAAAACCAAATGGAACATCAAACCTTACACTGAATAACCATTAAAAAAGAAAGTAAAAGCAAGAGAAAAATGCCCTTAGGCTACTTATTTTATGAGAATCCTAAACACAAATAGTCAGCTCACAAACGAGCTGACCACTGCCTGAAACATTACCACTTGATGAATTGATCAGTATTTGTGAGTGATGAATAAGTCATGGTTATAAAAAATACAGCACAAGCAGTTTATAAGCATTGTTCTGAGACCAGTAGACTTGAAATTACTAAAACACAAATAGATAGTTTAAAAATCTACACACCCATGTCTCCACACTGAATACCATTCATGTAACTACTCCACAATGCATAAAAATGCCAATTAAGGTTCAGAGCACTTAGAGACTTCACATGGAAAAAAAACCATTATTAAATTACGTCATGTGACTGGTTATTATAGAATAAAGGAAAAATAAGTTGCATCTGCAATTTCCATCCAGCTTTGTCCATCTCTCTCATCTGTCAGTTTCATGGTACTCAGCAATCCAAGCTGTTCCAACACACACTCTCTGACTGACCGACAATCCAAATTAGTATCCCAGCTCTTCACAGTTCTCAGTTCAAATACAGTTCTACAGGGTACCCAAGGAGGTCCAAAACATTTCGTAACAAGGGACAATACTAGAAGCTGCAACTTAAGATTCTCACAGAACGAGTTGAATATTACACTCAAAACGTAACTAGATTCATATAACAGTAGAATCCGATTCACTTCCATAAACCTAATTCCAAGTGGGCTGGCACTGCCTCGGAAGGCATCACTCAAAGAACAACTGCCCTTAATAAATACAAAAAAAAACTAATTATATATAATAGACACAAAAAGCTGGAGTAACTCAGCGGGTGAGACAGCATCTCCGGAGAAAAGGAAAAGGTGACGTTTCGGGTAGAGACCCTTCTTCAGTCTGAAAAACATCATCTATTTCTTTTCTCCAGAGATGCTGCCTCACCCACTGAGTTACTCCAGCTTTTTGTGTCTATCTCGGAGCTCCAAATCGGCGCGGCCTTGTCGGCTTCAGGTGCCACGGACTCCGGAAGGGAAAGTGGACGCTGGCACGGTTTGGCTGCCGCTGCTCTCCCTTCACATTGTGTTTGTGAATTTTTTTTTTTGTCTTTTTTGGATCGAACTTCTGTCTTTAATTTATGTACTGGTGATGTCTTTATAACTTATTTTACTCTGATTATATGTTTCTTTGTTAAATTTTGTAAGGTGTCCTTGAGACTTTTGTATAGGCGCCCTTAAATAAAATCTATTATTATTATTATTATTATCTGCAGTTCCTTCCTAGACAAAATATATATAATGTTCTACTTTTAAAGCGCATGCATGTGTACAACGTTGTGCATTGTAACAGAAAAGTTACTATTCCATGATGTTAATTTTAGATTATACTACATTTCATATTTTAATTCTTTCAGCCTAAACCTCACAGAAAAAAACTAGAAACAATACAAAATGAAACTGATTCATTCAAAACAAAACCTTTACATGAGATTTATACTACTGTGTTAATGCAAGAATATTGTTCTTTTCTTCAATGACAGTATCCTGCAGACAATGCTTTCTGAAGATACAGCTCTTAGAAAAATCACGAGTAACCCACTGCTCTTACACTATGGTTAAGCATTAGTGAACTAATGACGCCCTGTCTAAACCAGGTTCTGTTTCAACATTCACATATTCTCTTTCAGCAATAGGATACTATACAAAACCAGGGTGTATAAACACAACCACCACAGCCCATTATATTTGATACAAGGATAGACCCCCTCACCTCCCATCGACGTTCGATCTCATCAACTAAATATAGTTTTTATCCACTCATCTGAAAACCGAGCGACAACTGCTCCATTACTTGTACATCTCAGGGACAGTAAAATCAGGAAATATGTACACACTCCTACTGGAACTGATTAACGTACAATGATCCGTCAAATAGTCTGCTGACAAACGAGAAATAGTCTGCTGACGAACGAGAAATAGTCACCAAATAAAAGGTTATGTATATTTTTTAATTCGAGGTTTCCTGGTGATTCAGTGGGAGTAGGGAGAGGTAGGAGAATTCAGATAGGGAGGAAAGACATGCCACAACATTTCATCGGGAGTTTTGCAACTTGTTAAACTATTACACTCCCCACAAAGTAATACTCCTGTTGACACTGTAACAACCAATCATCCACAAACACCAACTACCGATTAAACGATTCATCTCGCCAAACACCAGCACATCTCCAAATAAAAGCCAGCAAAATAATTTGTTGGATAACATGCAATTCAATTTGCTTCAGTTATCCATGTGACTCGATGTCACACCCGTTCACCCAAGTAATTCAATTTACTTTGACAGGAGCGCTGGGCAGAGGCTGCGTTGGAAGTTCACATTGGGGCGAGGAGTGACCATTGGGACACTCACGCAGGCGGGAGAGGTTGGGGCCCTCACCATGACACCTCTCCTGCCCGCATCCATCTATCCATCTATCCATCCTTCTCACCTGGCCACGCTCGAAGTTCTCCCTCTCTGCCTCCAGGCTGTTGCCCGGGCGGGCGCGCAACAACTGAGCCGGCACCTGCTTAACGGAGCTGGTCATTTTCTCCATGGCTGCCGCTACCGCTGGCGAGGCTGTGGAGGGGCAGCGCTTGTCTCGCCGGCTCGCAGCCCGGCCCCTGCTCACCCCGCCCCCTGGCGGCCCCTGCTCACCCCGCCCATGCTGCCGCCCCCCCGGCGGTCGCAGCTCGCAACCCAGCCTCAGCTCACCCCGCCCCCTGGCGGTCACCGCTCGTAACCCAGCCTCAGCTCACCCAGTCCCCCGGCGGTCACAGCTCGTAACCCAGCCTCAGCTCACCCCGCCCCCTGGCGGCCACGGCTCGCAGCCCGGCCTCGGCTAACCCCGCCCATGTTTTCGCCCCCCGGCGGCCACAGACAGCCGTCATTGGCCACGTCAGTGGTCCATCGGGCCGCCACTCAACAACCGGGGGCGTGGTCCTCTTGTTTATGTCATCGGACGATCCCTTCTGCTATTGGATGGAGCGTGACGCTCCCCAATCCCATTGGACCGTGCTCGCTCGTCACCCCATTGGTTAAAAGTTCGCTCCTTGAGTTGGCTGACCAATAGAAACGCCGCAAGGTTGGGTGGAATATTCGTGGCTATTTTTACCAAATGCAACTAGGGGGTTTCTGGCTTTCTATTTTACAGCCCGGCTATTTTTAAATGCAGGAAAAAACACAAACTGCTTGAGGAGTGGTCCTGACCAGAATTGTGTTGGAAGGAACTGCAGATGCTGGTTACTACACAAAAAGGCGCAAAGTGCTAGAATAACTCAACAGGTAAGACAGCATCTCTGGAGAGCATGGATAGGTGACGTTTCTGAACGGGAGCGTTCTTCAGACTCAT